>JAHDVF020000768.1:0-600000 GCA_022606425.2 Lepidostoma basale
GGAGTTCATCGTTGCTTGCAAAAAATATACACGTGCGCTTCCAACGACTGAAAACCGAGTTATTAATTCAAGAAACATGTTGACTTGACGTGTCGTGTAGTGTAACGTCATAACCTCCACCATCACCCTGCTGCAGATCGACGAAACGGAGCGTTGAAACACGTGCTTCCATAGTTATGAGACTAAACACTTGTTCAAAAGCATTGTGGCGCCTCCACTATGACACGTTAGTATGTTACTGCATTAATGAAACTTCAACTTTAGAATGTACGCGTATAACTATTATACATAAACACGTGCATATAATTTATTAAAGGGAAGTTTGATGCGTTTTAACTTGAACAGAGAAATTCCTTTTATTTTATTACGGGGTGTAATGGCGCCATAAATATTTATTACCGACTTAAATTAAATTCAAATTAACTATTAAAATACTTGAGCGGGAATTTCAACATCCGGCCAAGTGTTTTTACTCGTTGGTGTTGGCTTAGGATGGAGTAGCTTAGTGTTTAAACAGATAATTTTAAAACAAATGCTATTTAAGGGAATAATGAAATAAAACTAAAAATAGATAATCCAATTATCATTATTAAATTTAAAATGTTAATTAATTGGTTTTTTGTATCACAATTGTATTTTATTTTACGTGACAGCTGTTTCATCGAGCTATGTTGACATCATCAGGTATTACAATAATATATCAAATGTCAAATTTTCGTGATTTTTCGAATCTTTATGTGTATTTGTTCCTATGTCAATTTGAATAATTTCTTTGATATAATTTTGAAGTTAACTAACTAACTAACTAACCATCACGCCGTTTCCCCGAAAGGGTAGACAGAAAGAATGAACTGCAACACTTTAATCGATGCTGCACTCCATTCTTCTCTTTTCGCCAACGCGAGAGACGCGGTGTGATGGGTTGCGAACCTCATCGCCACCAATAAGCATCTCCCGCGCACACTTCAATCATTCAACGTCTACATAATAAATCTAAAACAAATTATACAAAATACAATGATATAAAATAAAATAACATATAAAAATAATTTAACACATAATGTTATTTTAGATGGTGCACTTGTCGTCAGCTGGACGATCCGGACATTTGTGTTTATTTAATTTTTTATTCCACTGTTTTCATTTTAATTAGGCACTTAAAACAATCCAACACCAGCAAATTTTGAAGTTCTTGCTGAAATTGAGTTAGGTTCCTAAATATTTTAATTAAAAGAACGGTTAGTAACTATTTATAGGAGAAAATATTTATGGTGGAAAATATAATAATAAAATAATACTAATAATAATAAAACAGTAATTAGAAGGAACAATTACACATAGTATAGAGTCAAAAACGATGAAACATAATAAATTAAAAACGATAAACAATAACAGGAAGTAGATTACATTAATAGGAAAGGTGACAAAAGATGAAGGTAGTATTATTTTTTAGCTAGATTGTATATACTAATGGAGAATAAGCTGGAATTTGGTTATTTATAACATTTAGTTTACATTGGTTTGCTTTTAAAATGATTAAATTGCTACACTTTTAAAGTCGTTGTTAAATAGCTTTAAAAATCTAAAGACTTTACTGCTATCTCTTGAAGGAAGTTCATTTTAAATAATTTCAGTAAAACAATGTATTTAGTAACCACATCCACACCAGTCTGTCGATGCCAGCCGGCCTGGCGAAACCGGTCGCTGGCGAAATAAGGGCAAAAGTGGAAGTTCTCATTTAAAAAAAACATCGTTTTATTTAATTATTACGCAACAGTTTTGTTAAACAGAGAAAGCCACTTGTATCCTGAAAGATCAGACCTACGGATTAGATTGTGAAACAGCGCACCTGTATGTTGTCGCTACCTCAAGCAATTGTAAGAAGCATAACACGATACAAATGACATTGTATACCATATATGTATGAAAATATACGTAAAGAAAATTGCCATAACAATGTCCCCGCCCCTGACCCGAAAGGTGAAAAGTCAAATGAATGTAAATTGATGTGAATAGGTCATTCCACAGGTTAAATATTTTAGAACGTAATATATTCCAATGTCGGGTCACGTCTAGCGCGTAGTGTCCCTTGTCCTTGCAGCGACGATAAAATTACTCCACATTGTTAAATATCGACGATCAAAATGTCGTATTGTCAGATTTCGAATGAAAAATACTGACAGGGCACATAAATCGAGGCGGTTTATCGCTTTAGTATCGCGCGTCGCCACTGTCTTCGGATATAAATATTCTTTGACATCCCATCAAAACGATTTATGATCGTTTAATGCAAATACCCTTCCTGTGGCCTCTGACGTCATCAGACTTATTTATTAGAGCCCTGTCTCCTAGCGGGGCGGCCCTTTGCCCAATCAGCGATAAGTGCATCGTAATGAACTAAGCCACTGCCACACTCATAAATAATACCGAAAATGTCTCAATTTAAAACAGATAAAATAAATAACGGGGGCAGACTACATTTACATTCGCGAAGATACGCCTACAAGAGACATTTCATGGAAGTTATTCGGAGTTCCTTTACTATGTAAATACAGAAGAAAACCAATAAAATCTAAAGTACCGAGACTTGTCGTCAATATATGTCGCGCGCGTATAATTTGTGCGCAATTCGGTTAA
This sequence comes from Lepidostoma basale, assembly GCA_022606425.2. Classification (NCBI taxonomy): domain Eukaryota; kingdom Metazoa; phylum Arthropoda; class Insecta; order Trichoptera; family Lepidostomatidae; genus Lepidostoma; species Lepidostoma basale. Next base: position 2,638 of record JAHDVF020000768.1, read on the forward strand.
ATGAAAAAGCGAGAAAACGCCAACAAACGACGCGAATCAGACGCCATTTGATAAGGAGGAGGCACTTAAATACGGCGGAGGCCATTCCATATGTGCATGCGGGAAAATTTACGGGACAAAAGAAAAAAACTGTTCAAGCCGGAATTAACTTGCCTACAAAAAAAAATCGCCGCTTTAGCAATCAAAAGACCGCCACGCTACAGTGTAAGAATGTTCATTAAATACGGCGAAATAAAATCTGCCTTTTCCAATGAACGCGATTGTTGGACGGGACATCAATGTCAAATCATCCCGTAATGTATGTCCATTCCGGGGGACGGAATTGTGTCCCGGGCGGGTATGAAGCCAATATGAGGTCGGCACACAGTGCGCCATTCCCCGACAATGGGCTTCAAATTTATGTACGGCTGCGGTTGCTCTTAACCCTTCTGTGCCGTAGGTAACTGCGTTAACGCATACTACATTTCTATAGGGGCAACGCGTATTTATTAGACGTGTTTATGCGTTTTACTTTACGCCAACAATCGTTTAGAGTATTGCTCAATTAAAAAAATACAAGATTTGCAAGAAAATATTTAATAGATTATTGTAGGAATATTTAAATGAATATCGTTAAGTAAAAATAACAACAAACTCAATTGAAATAAATTATTATTTTACCAAAAGTAACATAAAAGTACCATACTAATACGAATGAACTCGTCAATTTTCTAGAAGTTTTATTATATTTAATTGGAATAACATGTTTCGCCCTTCTAATACATTATCAAATGACATTTGATAATGCATTAGAAGGGCGAAACATGTCATTTCCATAAAATATATTAAAACTTCTAGAAAACTGACGTTTTCTTTCGTTTATTATTTAATATGGAGTTTTACATCATTGTTCAAGAAATAATAAATACGAATGAACTCGTCTATTTTCTAGAAGTTTAACCCTTACAACTCTGTGGGCCAGACATTGTGGCCCACAGAGTTCTAGTTGCCAGCTCTGTGGGCCACACGTAGTGGCCGAGCGCGGGTATAAGTTTACTCGACGATTTCTCTAGTATGCAAATATATTTTTTTATTTTATTTTTGGCACAAATACACTTAAATAACATAAGATTCTGGATATACTAACATTTCTTCGTTTAAATTTACCATTAAATGGATATACTCGTTAAAAAAAAGATGCATCATTTTAGCTGATTAAACATTTGTCATACAGTAATGTTTTTTGGGACGGTCTGTCGCTACCCGGCATTTATGAGGGTTTCTGCAAGGCCACACCCACTTGTTGTGACTATTTTTTATAGTTTTGTGGAATTATTATATTTCTTAATTTTGCGATATTGAAAGTAATAGAAAAAGCAATGTACACATTTCTAAATAACTACCTAACCACCATGCAGAACCAAACTAGCTTATTTCTTGTCTTGAATATAATTTCCAGGCATTTTAACTAAAATGTCATACATTAATGTTGTCAATTAAAATTTCTTCGTAGAAGTTCATTGTAAATACGAAAACACAATAATGTGTGATATATAATTTTTCTTATATTGTATATTTAGTTAACATAAATCCACAGTTCTCAATCCAATATGTTTTACGAAAACGTATTTCAAATAAATACACAATGTGCTGGGTAACCAACATTCTTTATTTAAATTGCCGGAAAGTTCGATTTTTTCTTGGAATTAATTATCCACCATTTTAGCTGATAGAATAAATATCATATTTTATTATTATTGGCACAGTCAGAATCAACACAATCTGCTGGGTAAACCATTATTCTTTATTTCAATTGCCGGTTAGTTAATTTTTTTATTAATATTATTGGGACAGTTAGTTGTTGTCCTGCACTTGTGACGGTTCTCCGAGGCTACTTCTACATTTTGCGACTATATATTTTTTCTTTTGATTATCTTACTTAATTTTGCGATATTTCTCTCAGTAGTTGACAATAATAGAAATAGTAATTTTCTTATTTATAATTATAGTGAACTAACTGCAATGGAAAACAACGAAAATTTTACTTCAAAGTTCAGTAATAATAACGAATGTGATTTTATCGATAACAGAGATGATGAGGACCTTTTTACATTTGATAATGTTAATTGCAATGACAGCGATAAAAGTGATAGTTTTTTGTGGACATGGACGTCGGTGATAATTCAAGTGTTACCGATAGTGGAAGTGATATTATACCGACCAAAAAAGGAGATTTATATATTTTAGCGAAGACAGTGATGATGAAAATATTGAAGAACTGATTCCGCAACAACCTTCAACATCCATCAATCCTACGTCAGTAGGATTTTCTAATTCAGAAAAAGTTTGCATTTAATGTCTAGTAATACATCAGAAGGACAAATAAAATGTTCTATTGGAAATAGAACAGTTGGACCGAATACCCCCACAAACTGTTCGGAGCCTATCGATTACTTTACGCTATTTTTTTACAAATATACTCATTAGTAAAATCGTCGATGAAACAATTAAATTTGCAAATGCCAAAATAAGAAAAAAATAACGCTAGAAAAAGTTCCTCGGTCGTCCTCGGCTTCTTTTTTTTTAATTTTTTTTATTTACGTATACAACAGGTCGCTTGAACCCAATTACAGTATACAATTTTTTTAAGCTGATATATTGATTCTCGTAACATGTGACAGGTAGCCAATCTATCGCCATTTTATTGTCGCGAGAATACTACGCCAGACCAAAGACAGTGTAACAATCACACTGCCATCGCCGGGAATCGAACCCAGAACCTTCAGAATGGGAATCAGAGGTCTTACCACTCTGCCACGAAGGTCGTCGTCGTTTTCTACTCACGCTGCTTGTGTACAACCTTTTAACCATTCTACTCTCATCTATTCGTTCCATATGTCCAAACCATATCAGGGATCCTTTTTAAGTGTATTCATGATGCAGTCATCTGCCTTACATTTGTTTCCGGTTAGTTAATTTTTTTATTAATATTATGGGGACAGTAAGTTGTTGTCCTACACTTGTGACAAGACTCAATTTTTTAAATACCGTGTAGAATGTTTGCAAAGCATATTACCTATTTTATGACTTGTGGGCTGTTCTTGCTTTTGTTTCCTGACCGAGGGGACGAATTTGTCAATGAACTAACCAATGCAAAACAATAAACGACATGGCTCTAGCCAATTAAATGTTTACAATTCCAGGTAGTCGTTAGTTAGCCGAGACCCTTTAGACGAAGGCGTTAATTTGTTGCTACACTGTACAAGATAATTAGAAAGCAACTTCTTCAAGAATTTACATCTAAATATTAGTATATATAACCTATATAGTACACAATTATTGATATGCAATATAATAATTTATCAAAATAAAATATATTGAAGAGTCACTAATTATTTTCTGTTACTTTACGTGTGATTTAGCAAGCATATTTTGAGAAATTTACCAAAAATTTAATGGTCATACTAATTATCAAACAGAGTGTCCCAAAAATAGCAGAACAATTTTATTATTTTTAATTGAAAATATACGTTTTGTTTTCCATTAAATCGTATACTTAATCCAAGCACGTGGAAGTTTATCACTTGTTTAACTAATTTTAATTTTTTATTTTATAAATACGTAAAAAAAAAAATTCAGAGTAGCTGGTCAGTCATGAGAAAAAATGGCCAGAGTGCAAAAGGTTAATTATATTAATGCAATAAAAATTCAAGACAATGTGGAGTTTTATATCATTTTTCGAAAACAAAAATATAAAAATTGCTTGAAATAATTATGTATAAGAACGCTGTGTCTTCTACTTAATTTAGTAAATTAAACAGCCTTTCGATTATCAAATAACATATTATTTGTAACATACTCGTTAAAATATCTATAAAATAAATGCTTTCAAAATATAAATATAAGAAAACCTTAAATGAACACGTATTTAATTTAACGTTATGGTTATTCCTTTTTTATATGAATGAATTTTTCAATCGGTTTGCTAATTTGATACGATGCTAAAAGACGCGTCCTGTTTAGTAAATCGCGGCACCTGAAAGGTTAAGGAAATCACGATTCGCCTCTGTTGAATTAAGACTCCATACAAAGTCCATAATGCACAAGTACCCACCGGGTGAATACAATGTGTGTATACGTTATTCATTCGTGCCACTGCGCTAGACCAGATGGACACATCAGTACTGATTACCGCGTACTCCAGTACTCCAATCTGTGCCCAAAGTTCACTGATATAGAGAACACGTGCTTGCGCGGAATGCGGAAAACCTTTTTTTAAATATTTTTGTATGAAACGCGAAGTAGAAACAATTCTATATCGTAAGTGAGATCGCCACCACCAAAATCGACAGATCGCGTTCAAGTTTTAATATGTCAAATGAACCCTCATTATCTATCAACTCGAATATATATTCATATTTGATAAATACAATGGGTCGAACATTCAAAATTCGATTAATTTTTCAAATTCATTACGAAATTTACGTATGGTTAAATATTTCATCTCGTCATTTTAAACTGAATTTTACAGTAACATCTTTTAATACTCTGGCAAATTGTTATACATATTGAATTCTTCGTCACATCTTGTAAATTTTGACTCTTAGGAGGTTAACTAACTAACTAACTAACTAACCATCACACCGTCTCTCCGAAGGGGTAGGCAGAAAGAATGGACTGCCACACTTTTCCTTCCTAACATATTTCTCTCGCTTCCTCAACATTCATACACTGTGTCATGAACGCGCGTCGATTGCTCCGACTCCTCACGTGGTCGACATTCAATATTTGATTTATTTGATCGTGCCACGTTTTCCTCGGTCTTCCTCTATTTCTGGTTCCATTTACATTATTAACATATATTTTTTACCATTCTTTCTTCATTCATTCTTTCCGTATGTTCAAACCATCTTAATGATCCTTTCATTATTTTGTTCATAACACCATCATTCGCACCGCATTCACTTCTTATATTTTCATTCTACACTATTATACACAGAGTATCCACCCATTTGTCCAAGAGATCTCATTTCTACTGCATTTATTCTACTTTCAACCTTCTTTTGCCAGTTCCACGCTTTGTTTCCATACATAAGGGTCGATAGAAGAACACCATTGTGCACTGCCATTTTAGCTTTACTTCTAGGAGATTACTACTGTATAATTATACAAAAATATATTGAGGACTCACTTAACAACGAAACCACTCGACTCAGTGGACAAATTAAACCATTTAAAAGATTTAAGGAAACAAATACAATGGCTACAATAAGAATGAAAAGAAATGAGCTTAGAATAATATAAAGTCCTTCAATAAAAAAATACATAAATATGTATATGGAACCATAAAATCGAATGTACAAAATAAAGGTATTATTTTATAGAGCATATAGCACATATTTGTTCGGTCCGTGTGCATTCAGAATCCAAAACGAAATAAATTACACAGATGGGTAGATAAAATAAAAACGTACGCGTTTGAGAATGGGAATAAACATCTTTTTCATTACAAATTTATTCTATAACACCCATAAAACATTCTTTTTATTTACAAAATAAAACGAAGATCAAATTTTATTATTTGAAAAATTACAGGCAAGCCAATTAAAGCGAACACTCCTAGTGGTGACCGTCGGGACCGCGCATAAAGGCCGTCCGAGGTGTAAGATGTAACAGTTATTGGTCGTCAACATTCCTAGACGCCCAACTATACAGCCTGCCGGGCTGGTAGTGACGTTTCTGGAACTAGAGGAAAGGCCGAGAATTTTCATCTAACCACCAGGCCAAGAGTTACGTCGACTTTAATGGGGGACGACTCAATTTCCATGAGATAGGTGAAAATTTGAATACACCTCAGGGGACTCTTTAATAATCACATTCAGAAAGGCAGCCGTTAAACAGCGGTATAAATGTTTTTCAATGTTCTTTAAAACGATAAATTATTGTCAATTTCATGTAAAAACCATGTTCTACATTAAATCAATATTTTTGTAAATTGCTTAGCGGTTAGTGGCAGGTGAGTTTCTTCTAAAATATGCGAAAATCCATCATTTACATCGGAATGTATTTTCAAATATCTTTTAGACGTTTGCTTGAATCTACATATTTTTTTCAATGAACGCTGATGTCTATATTTGCTACATTATGAGTATTATTATTACTTGCAAACTTTTTTATTGAATTATCAAAGTTAACACGATTAAAAAACATAAGTCTGTATTTTTTAATCATTGCTGAAAATAAAAATCAACCACATTTTTATTAGGATACTAAACTAACTAACCATTACGCCGTCTCCACAAAAGGTGAAGGCATAATGGATCGCCACATTGTTCTGTCCTGACATACTTCTCTTGATATTCGATCGATTTGATTGTGCTACGTATTCCAGGGTTTTTTGTTTCATTTATATCGTTTACATACACTTTCTTTATCATTAATTTTTCATTCATTCTTTCCATGTGTCCAAACCACCTTAATGCAACTGCAATTATTTTATTAATATATATGAAAAAACGATAGTTTTCAAGGAGTTTTATTATAATATTTATGTACGACATGTTTCGCCCTTCTAATGCATTATCAAATGTTTGATAATGACAATATTTGATAATGCCTTAGAAGGGCGAAACATGTCATACATAAATATTATAATAAAACTCCTTGAAAACTATCGTTTTTTCATACTTCATAATAATTTGATATGGAGTTTTACATCATTGTTCGAGAAACAAATATGAAATTATTTTGTTCAATACTTTCATTCGCACTTCATTCACTTCTTATGATCTTAATAAACTATTCAAAAGCTTAAGTATTAGTTTAATTTATAAAATTTGACTAACAATACTTCAATAAACAATATTTATAATATTTCAAAAATATACATTATGTACAAAACAAGTAAAAATGATATTGGTGTGTATTGCGCCATTTTCTTAAAAGCAAAGGATTTCGTCTTTTTAATTTATAAGTTTAATTTATAAAATTTGACTAACAATACTTCACTTTCAATAAACAATTTTTCTAATATTTCAAAAATATATATAAACAAAACAAGTAACAATGATATTGGTGTGTATTGCGCCATTCTCTTGAAAGCAAAGTATTTCGCCGTCTGGGAAAGCCTTCTCGAAGAGAAATGTTTTAAAGGAACTACTGAAATCTTCATGTACATTTAATGATACATTAGAAAAGCGAAATACGTAACTCCCATAAAATGCAATAAATCTTTTAGAATATTCGCGTTTTCAATAATATTAACCCTTACAACTCTGTGGGCCAGACATTGTGGCCCACAGAGTTCTAGTTGCCAGCTCTGTGGGCCACACGTAGTGGCCGAGCGCGGGTATAAGTTTACTCGACGATTTCTCTAGTATGCAAATATATATATATATATTTTTTTGCCACAAATACACTTAAATAACACAAGATTCTGGATATACTAACATTTCTTCGTTTAAATTTACCATTAAATGGATATACTCGTTAAAAAAAAGATGCATCATTTTAGCTGATTAAACATTTGTCATACAGTAATGTTTTTTGGGACGGTCTGTCGCTACCCGGCATTTATAAGGGTTTCTGCAAGGCCACACCCACTTGTTGTGACTATTTTTTATAGTTTTGTGGAATTATATTTCTTAATTTTGCGATATTGAAAGTAATAGAAAAAGCAATGTACACATTTCTAAATAACTACCTAACCACCATGCAGAATCAAACTAGCTTATTTCTTGTCTTGAATATAATTTCCCAGGCATTTTAACTAAAATGTCATACATTAATGTTGTCAATTAAAATTTCTTCGTAGAAGTTCATTGTAAATACGAAAACACAATAATGTGTGATATATAATTTTTCTTATATTGTATATTTAGTTAACATAAATCCAATCTCAATCCAATATGTTTTACGAAAACGTATTTCAAATAAATACACAATGTGCTGGGTAACCAACATTCTTTATTTAAATTGCCGGAAAGTTCGATTTTTTCTTGGAATTAATTATCCACCATTTTAGCTGATAGAATAAATATCATATTTTATTATTATTGGCACAGTCAGAATCAACACAATCTGCTGGGTAAACCATTATTCTTTATTTCAATTGCCGGTTAGTTAATTTTTTTATTAATATTATTGGGACAGTTAGTTGTTGTCCTGCACTTGTGACGGTTCTCCGAGGCTACTTCTACATTTTGCGACTATATATTTTTTCTTTTGATTATCTTACTTAATTTTGCGATATTTCTCTCAGTAGTTGACAATAATAGAAATAGTAATTTTCTTATTTATAATTATAGTGAACTAACTGCAATGGAAAACAACGAAAATTTTACTTCAAAGTTCAGTAATAATAACGAATGTGATTTTATCGATAACAGAGATGATGAGGACCTTTTTACATTTGATAATGTTAATTGCAATGACAGCGATAAAAGTGATAGTTTTTTTGTGGACATGGACGTCGGTGATAATTCAAGTGTTACCGATAGTGGAAGTGATATTATACCGACCAAAAAAAGGAGATTTATATATTTAAGCGAAGACAGTGATGATGAAAATATTGAAGAACTGATTCCGCAACAACCTTCAACATCCATCAATCCTACGTCAGTAGGATTTTCTAATTCAGAAAAAGTTAGCATTTAATGTCTAGTAATACATCAGAAGGACAAATAAAATGTTCTATTGGAAATAGAACAGTTGGACTAAATACCCCCACAAACGGTTCGGAGCCTATCGATTACTTTACGCTATTTTTTTACAAATATACTCATTAGTAAAATCGTCGATGAAACAATTAAATTTGCAAATGCCAAAATAAGAAAAAAATAACGCTAGAAAAAGTTCCTCGGTCGTCCTCGGCTTCTTTTCCTACTCACGCTGCTTGTGTACAACCTTTTAACCATTCTACTCTCATCTATTCGTTCCATATGTCGAAACCATATCAGGGATCCTTTTTTAATTGTATTCATGATGCAGTCATCTGCCTTACATTTGTTTCCGGTTAGTTAATTTTTTTATTAATATTATGGGGACAGTAAGTTGTTGTCCTACACTTGTTGTCCTGACAAGACTCAATTTTTTAAATACCGTGTAGAATGTTTGCAAAGCATATTACCTATTTTATGACTTGTGGGCTGTTCTTGCTTTTGTTTCCTGACCGAGGGACGAATTTGTCAATGAACTAACCAATGCAAAACAATAAATGACATGGCTCTAGCCAATTAAATGTTTACAATTCCAGGTAGTCTTTGGTTAGCCGAGACCCTTTAGACGAAGGCGTTAATTTGTTGCTACACTGTACAAGATAATTAGAAAGCAACTTCTTCAAGAATTTACATCTAAATATTAGTATATATTACCTATATAGTACACAATTATTGATATGCAATATAATAAATTATCAAAATAAAATATATTGAAGAGTCACTAATTATTTTCTGTTACTTTACGTGTGATTTAGCAAGCATATTTTGAGAAATTTACCAAAAATTTAATGGTCATACTAATTATCGAACAGAGTGTCCCAAAAATAGCAGACCAATTTTATTATTTTTAATTAAAAATATACGTTTTGTTTTCCATTAAATCGTATACTTAATCCAAGCACGTGGAAGTTTATCACTTGTTTCACTAATTTTAATTTTTTATTTTATAAATAAGTAAAAAAAAAAATTCAGAGTAGCTGGTCAGTCATGAGAAAAAATGGCCAGAGTGCAAAAGGTTAAATAGGTCCATAAAATAGAAATTTATTTCACTGTTCAAGAAAAAATAAAGAAATCTCGTTCGTTATCTTAATACGAAAATCATCGTGTTAATTTGCAAATAATGTTGATTTATTAACTAGATATACTAAACCGAATCAAAGATTGAATGTCGGCCACGTGAGGAGTCAAAGAAATCGACACGCGTATGAATGTTGAGGAAGCGAGAGAAATATGTCAGGAAAGAGAAGTGTGGTAGTCCATTCTTTTTGCCTGCCCCTTCGGGGAGACGGCGTGATGGTTTGTTAGTTAGTTCGGTACTTATTTGGCAAAAGGTCCCAGATGCTTTTTTGTGAAATTAAGTTAAATATACGATCAGTATTATTTTTGCACACTTTATGTTTTGACAAAACGTTGCAGCTGTACTTTTATATTTTTTTAAAATTACATTTAACCCCTATTTTTTTTTAAATACATATATATATTTTTAAATTTAGTTACTGCGTTATGCTGCGTAAATTGAAATAAACAATTTGGAACAAAAATAACATTTTTATAAATAATCAAAATAATGTAAAAATCTTCTATTTTCTCTCCTGTAAAATTCTTTAAAAAGAAGTTGGGACCATTTGCCAAATAGGTACCGAGTTAGTTAGTTTCTTAATCGAATCAATATTCTTTCAAACCAAGTTGATAATAACTTCCGACATTGCGATAACCATCAAAACAGCATTGAACTGTAATATGTCTTTTTTTTCTTATTTAATATTTGATTTCTGCGGCAGTGGAGATGATAAAAAATGTAGGTGAATGACACTTCAGTAATATATCCAAACGACACGGACCAAAGATAATAAAAGCCCGTGTAAGATCACAAAAATTCGATCTAATCGCTTATCAAATTTATTGGTACCCTCCTAAGTCCGAGCAGGAACCGATCAAAAGAACCTTCCATTGTCACAAACATGGTCTCACATAAAGACATTGTTAATGCAATAATTCACCGTGTGGGCCGGAACATTGTCGGGTCCTACACGTCTGTCGCCCGAGAGCGCGCCAACATGACTTTTCCTCGACAAATAACAGAAACATGGACCTCTGCCCATTTATAAAGCGTTAAGTGTTAATAGAAATATGCATAATAACTAAAAACACGCCAGACGGAAGGTAAATCAGCATTGTTCATGCTTTTGTTTCGAATTATCAACACAGTCAACGGTTTCGTTAGATTGAAGAAAAAAAACATCAGGTGAAAATATTTTACATGTGAAAGGCGTAGTTCATAATTAATGCCAATGAAAACGTTTGTAAACGTCTCTTTCAAGTAGTTTTATAGTAATAAATAATAATAAATTCGATCGTTTAGTAGTTTTACTTGGATTAAATTTATTGGCATTCTCAAACTCGAATGAGAATGCCCTCGCAAAGCGAAAAAATTTGTCACAATTTATATAATTTATATAAATTAAATCCAAGTAAAACTACTTAACAATCGTGTTTACTATTATGAATTAATATGGAGTTTTACAAAACTAATACCTCAACCATCAATAGTTTTAGTGTAGTTTATGGGAATGAAATATTTCGCCTTTCTAAGGAAATATCAAATGTCCTTATCGTATAGCGATAGATTAGCTACCTACCACATATCACGAGGATCAATATGAAAGCTATACATATATAGATTTGGCTCGCGCTGTAATGATGTAAAGAGCGATTCAACAAAAACAAAATAGTATAGGAACAAGAAGAAGCATTTCAAGTATTTGTCGAGTGGCTTATACATTACACTAAAACGATCGTTTTTGATCTCGAGAGATTCAATTTGCACGAGTACCTATTTGTACTACAACTATAAAACGTAATGACCCTACTGGCTAACGTGTACTAACGAGAACTTAATTACAGAATAAATAAAACAGGATTTATAAATCATATTATTTTAAACGAAAAATATTTTTTAGAATTTTAATAAGATGCATGTGGCAGAGATGTGGACGCTGAGGATAATAGCAGGCAAAACTCTTGGAAATAAAATGAAGAACACGACTATCTGCAAAATCTGCAAGGTGGGAGATAATGTCAGATGGGGCAGACAACGAAGAAGACACTGGAATGCGCACGTGTAGAGGATAGATCCCTCTAGAATCCCACACCTCGTGATGCATCAGATTCCTGTTGGCTACCGTCCTCTCGAAAAACCATCAAAAAGATGGAGGGATAGGTGTAAGTCAACTTCCCAAAAGAGGTCAGCCTAATAATAGGAACAGAACAGAGGGTGTGCGGGGATGTCACTAAGAAGAATGTGCGGGAAATCGTTGTATGATAGAATACCGAACGATGAAATAAGAAAGAAATGTAGGGCAGATGACTACACATCATGGATAAAATTAAAAAAGGATCCCCGAGATGGTTTGGACATATGGAACGAATGGATGAGAGTAGAATGGTTAAAAAGTTGTACTGAAGCAGCGTGAGTGGAAAAAGAAGCCAAGGACGACCGAGGAAAACATGGCATGACCAAATTAATCAATTACTAAAAGTCGGCCGGCGCACAATGGGGCAGGATTCAGATTTCTCATACAATAACCCAAAAAATAAAAATTATGATTCATTAAACGCTTTGTTATTATATGATGACTCAGATATATTTAGCATATGATCACGAGCAGATAGACAAGCTAGACTGTGACACGATCGCTCTAGCACCCCTCAATCGGAGCCGATTACTCGTAGAGGTTACACGTCCGTTATTTCAAGTCAGCGCAACACCTAGTTTCTAACATTTATTTAGTTGTATTATTGATAAAAAATTTAAAGTTTTAGTATGGAACCTTACACGTCAGGTATGTATCCTCTTTTTCGAGTTAAATTAATTGTAATTACGGCTTGTTTTAAATGTAAAAAAATTAAACCGATTTCGCATTAAAATGATACAGAGGTTTTTGTAATATTAAAAAAACATTTAGAGATTTAGTATAGAATCCCGATGAATTCCGGAAGTATTTTAATTGATTTATAATAAGTAATTGTTGTACTTTATTGATATGATGTTATTTTTTGCCACTTTTTGCACCTTTTTATAATAACAGCACATTTCGAATAACCAAAAATGAAAAAAAAATACACCAATTTTGTATCTTATTCTGTTTTTCCTTTTCTCGCATACCTAGGTACCAGCTCCAGCACTTTGTTCATGACAAAGCATCAATTAATAACGCTTATGAAGAGTTTCGGAAAAGAAAAATTGGAGGATCAGATTGATTTCCTGCAAAAAGAAATCATAAAACGGACAGGGTGTGTTGATGAGTTAGGAAAAAGTGTTACGTGTGTTAAAAATTTTATTCGGTTTAAATTTGATTATAAATCATCATGGGAATCAGCTCACTGGATGAAAGAAAGATTTCTCGATGTTAATAAAACGTGGCTTGATACATCCGTTTCTTTCATTCGCGCTACAAAAACATGTGGCGGTCGCCCGATGATTCCTTTTGAGCAGAGTACAGAAAGGGTGAAGCGGCAAAAGACGGTTAATCTGAGGAATTCTGCATCTCTGCCAGACTTACTCTACGCAACACAAATGGAACTTAGAGCTGCATGACAGGCAGATGCCTCAAAGTTGGTTCGAGGTATTTTATCTGTTCCAACAGATTCAGGTAATTCTTATCAAACTTTCAGGGAGTCTTTTGGAAACGTGTTCATGTCAGCAGAAGATGCTTTAGCACTTTTAATAGAAGCGGACTTGCCTCCACATCAGTATAACGCTATTAAGTTGAAATCTAAAAACTTATATCCTTCGTATAAAACTGTACAGGCCTAAAAAAGACGATGTTATCCAGAGCCAGAAAATATACATGTCACGGATACTTTGGTATATGTTGATTTGCAGATCATGCTTAATCTCACGATTGAGCGTTTAATTATCACCCATCAAGATGTTGTTTTTACACTCAAACCCAAAGAATTAAATAATATGATATTATATTCCAAATGGGGAGTTGATGGAAGTTCGGGGCACAGTTCACATAAACAGGCTTTTTTTGACGCAGATGCCGATGATGCAGCGGTTTTTATCACATCATTTGCCCCCTTACGCCTAGTGTCTGGTGCCAAAATTATTTGGCAAAATCCAAGACCTGGTTCAACGAGGTATTGCAGACCTCTGAAAATAGAATTTATTAAGGAATGCACAGCAGTACCTTTGGAAGAGAAACGAAGGGTAGATGAAGAAATAAAAAATATTACCACAACCATAGTCAGACTAGATGGGCGCGTTATCGTAATCAAACATCATTTAATATTCGCAATGATTGATGGCAAAGTATGTAATGCTTTCACACATACTTCTTCTACCCAAAAATGTTACATACGTGGTGCCACATCTAAACAATTGAATTATAATATAAAGATGCATTGCTAACAAAATAAATAAAAAGAGAAAATTTAGAATTCGGCATTTCGGTCTTGCACGGATGGATACGCTTTTTTTAGTGTCTTCTCCATTTGACGTACAAACTGCCTATAAAAGCTCGAGGGACAGACAAGGAAATCGTTGAAGAAACTATGAAAAAAATTCAAGCTCAGTTCAAAGAAAAACTAGGTTTGATCGTAGACAAACCAAGCCGGGCTTTGGTAACACAAACGTTGGAAATACCGCCAGGCGTTTTTTTTTAATGCAGAGGTGTCTGCAGAAATAACCAATTTAGATGTAGAATTAATAAGAAAAATGCACACCATTTTAATAGTTATATCATGTGGTCATGAAATTAGTGTGGAAAAATACCGGGAGTATGCGTTACATACAGCCAGATATTTTGAAGAAAAATATCCGTGGTGTAATATGCCACCCACACTTCACGAATATTTAATACACGGACCTGAAATAATAAAAACGTCAATATTGCCGATAGGTCAATTAACCGAAGAAGCGCAGGAAGCACGTTACAAAGATTTTAAAAAGTTTAGGGAGTACCACTCGAGGAAATCCAGCAGAACGAATTCAAACACGGATATTTTAAATTTTCTTTTACTCTCATCAGATCCTTTAATAACTAGTAAGAGGAAATTACCGAAAGAGAAACTAACTAGACTCCCCAAAGACGTTTTGGATTTGATAATACCTCCATCTACAGGGTCCTCCAGCCAAAGCGAAAATGATGAATCCGATGACAATGATGATGTCTCAGAAATATCTGATAACGAGTAAAAAAAATATTGGTGTGTATTTATGAAGGGTAAAATCGACGTTCTTTCAAGAAACGTATATATTATGTAAAACTAAGCTGCATTTTACTTTATTAAAAATAATAAAAAATGACTTTAACGAGCATATAAAAATAAGACAGTATTTGACACATATTTCATTGTTATTGGAAAAAGAAAGTGTTAATATTCATGACATTGTCTCTTATTTTCATTAACCTACCTAATTACATTAAATCCTTTGATTTATAGCTATATATATAGCTTCTATGAGTTAATGACACGTTTTCATATTTTGGCCCCACTGTGCGGCGTGCGTGCATGGTACGATGTATGAATCTAGAGGAAGCCCGAGAGGTATGCCAGGACAGAGCATTATGGCGATCCATCTGAGGAAGTGGCGTGATGGTTAGTTAGTTAAAACAGAGGGTATAAAAGGCGAAGAAGATGGAGCGAATAGCGTCGTAAAACAAATAATGTTTTCAACAATCACACGCCTTCCGCGAGATAAGCACCTTTGTTTGTGGCAGGATGCATTTTATAATGCAAAGGTCAGGAATCAGAGTTCAGCGGACGAATATAATGAATCGCAAAACAAATAAAAGCTGCAGCGAACAATTATTTCCCGTCACGGACCGCCGCTGGCTCCGTCTGTCAGCGTCATGTCATACGCAGAAAAAAATCAAGTTACGCCTTTTGGCTGTTCACATTATTTGTTTGAGCGTATCTCGCCCCGTCTGCGGCCCGATGTCCGACGCGACGCCAGGCACCGCGAGGAATCAAAGGTGAAAACAAGGATCTATGTATGCTCAAACAATAGACGAAATAATATTACATATTTCTCCAACGTGAGTTGCAGAATCTTTACAATTATTTGAAGAATATTTCAAAAGACTATCGAAAAAAACAATAACTTAATTTGTTAGTACACAACACAATAAAACAATTTTAAAGATAATCCACAATTTATAAACTAATGAAACAATACAGGTTGGTGAAATAACTGTCGCTACAATATCATAAAAATAAATAGGGATACGTATAATAACAACGTTTTGGACATATGAGAGAAGAATGGTTAAAAAGATGTATACAAGCAGTGTGAGTGGAGAGAATAGTCGTGGAAGACCAAGGAAAGCATCGCATGACCAAATTAATAAAATACTAAAAGGCGGCCACATTCGAAGTCGAAAAAGTCGACGAGCGTACGTGTAAAGATGTATGAATGTAGAGGATGCTAAAGAGTTATGTCAGAAAAGAGCAGTATGGCGGTCCATCTTCTCATTCTACCCCTCCGGGAAACAACGCGATGGTTAGTTTGTTAATTAGTTTTAAATTTTAACAATTAACAATTTTAAAGCATAAACCAGTTTAAAAGAACGATTAATCCAGCGAAATTCAGTTCAATTCTGGATATAAACCGATTAATTTTCATGAAAATTTGCTTTATTCCGCTCACATTTAATTATATATAAAAAATCTAATTCCAATTGATTTCAATCCTGGGTCTCAGTTTTCTTAATATTTCAACTTTGACTTTATTTCAACCGCAGCCGGTTTCTCTAGGCTATCTGGCATCGACAGACTTGACTAGATCGTTATCAGTCCATGTGATAACTAGGAGAGTAGAAGAACTCAAATATAAACGAACATACAAATAATATTTTTAAAGTTTTTACATGAAATTGACTGGCGATCACACTTTAATTACTGTTTGTATGTGTGCAATTTATAACAGAACCATGTTATGAGAAAACAAATCAATACTATGTTAAGTATGTATAGACATTTTATGCTAAATGATATGCCAAATATTTTCTTAAAATAGAATGAAAAAAACAACATACTAACGAGTCTTCATACTCCTGTCTGCTGTCAATAAAATCTCGATATCACGGTATTTAAAAGAAATCAGACCGTAGTCCTGATAAAGATACGTATTGAAGAGAGCTAAGGAGCAAATTTGCATAAATAAAACGACAAGGGCCTGTCTACCGAACTTGTTTACCCTTTGACGTTTATATCTCAATAAGAATTGATGTGGGGAAGGAGCGGCGAAAGGGTTTGCCCCATAACCAGAATTCCCAATTAATCAAAGTTGCGAAAGAATTCACAACAAATAAAAATCAAAGCGTTTGGGTGAATGGATTTTTAAAAAATGGGTGATGCAGAATACTGGCAGATACCATGTGAATGCTAGAACCCTCGATTACATTGGGTATGGGGCTATTTGAAGATCGCAACACATTTTAATAACCACGACGTTTTTGTGGAGAAGTAAATATAGAAGGTAAACAGCCACTCTTTATTACAATGATTTATTTTATTTCATAATGGTTCCCAACCTTTTCTGGATCACCCCCCCTTCACAAGAAAACTAATCTCCAACGACCCCTCTCCAATAAGAGTTATAACAAATATCAAAATATAGTTTCACATTATATACTATATATATTTATAAATAATCACGAAGTTTAAATTAAAAATATTATGTCAAATGTATCACAAATGTTTGTTCTCTTAAGTGTTATTATGTTTTATAGGAATGACAGTTTCGTAAATTTTATAGTTTCGTCTTGCTAACTCATTGTCAAATGTTGACAGACGTGCAGACATTTAAAAATACCTTAGCAAGACGAAACATGGTATTTCCAGAAAACTTTCAACAAAGAGACGTCTTCATGTACAAGAAATAATAAATTGAAATTTTTACGCTGACAGAATTACAAGCATGTTTCGGGATACAGAAGCCCTTCATCAGTGTAGTTAAAAGTATACAAAATAAATATTTAAACAAATTTTATCATACCAAAAAAATGAAGCGTTGTTACAAAGAAAGATTTTTTTATTGTTTATTAAAATCTATTTGTCATGGCCACTCCCCATATAACGACGCTCCCCATTTGAAGATCTCAGTACCACCCCCGTTGGGAACCAGTTATCTAGGCTGCGCGTTGAAAATATTTGTTGTGTTTACGACTTCAAATTCGATGAAACTTCAATATTATACAATATTTTGATATTTCTGCGTGTGCCCAAATGTCTGACTTATATAAATTAAATAATAAAGTCGTCCCATGATTCACTTAATATTCATCGATGTTAATTTACATAATATAATATAGATTTCACTATTCGTTTTTGCATATGTCCAAATGAAAGTAATGATATTTTCATAATTATTTATGTCCGCAACGTTTCCATTCTCACTGCGTAATTTCTTATACCTTATACAAGCTCATACAATTTTTTTGACATTCATTCATACGAGACATCAGATTAAAAACTCATTTAAAATATAATTATATCAAGATACTTATTTCGCAACACGCCCATACTTCTGAAAAATTATTTTAGTTACTTATTTTTTAGTATATTCAGATAAGAAAAAGGTCATTTTAATATTTTTCCTAAAACGCTTAAAGACAGATTTAATTAAGAGGGTAAATTTAAGAGAATTTATAAGGCAATATAAAAAATCGGCTATAAAAGTCCGGACCAGCGAATGGACCGTGCATTCGTCTCCCCTCCTGCCATCGCATGATTTTGAACATGGTTTTTGCATTATCAGATAACGATTTCATTGATTATTCCAGAAACTGGTTTCCCGGAGTAGGTATTGGCATAGGATGTGCGAAGGGGCGCACGGTGTTTCGTTTCATTCATTCGAGATAAATTATTTTTATTATTCAAGAATATCAAACCGATATTAACAATTAATTGTTGATTCCAGTCAGAGCCAATAAAGCATGTTTCTATGATCGTGCTTTCAGCGTTGCGGGTCCGTTGGCGTGGAATAGCCTCCATGTTAGTATTAAGTATGAGGATAGTGACGTTACATTTAAGAAACATCAGAAGACTGCACTGTTCGGTCAGTCATTTACTAGTGCGCCCTTGGAGTAATTGATTTTACAAAACGGCGCACTTAAAATACAAATCATCATAATAATAAATAAATAAATAATTATTTTAATTTTTATTGTTTATATATACCACAAGTTTGATTATTTTAACTAACTAACTAACTAACCATCACGCCGTCTCCCCGAAGGGGTAGGCAGAAAGAATGGACTGCCACACCTTTCTTTCCTGACATATTTCTCTCTCTTCCTCAACATTCATACATCGTGTCATGCACGCGCGTCGATTTCTCTGACTCCTCACATGGCCGACATTCAATATTTGATTTATTTGATCGTGCCACGTTTTCCTTGGTCTTCCTCTATTTCTGGTACCATTTACATCATTAACATATAATTTTTTTACCATTCTTTCTTCATTCATTCTTTCCATATGTCCAAACCATCTTAATGATCCTTTCATTATTTTGTTCATGACACCATCATTCGCACCGCATTCACTTCTTATATTTTCATTCGACACTCTATCAAACACAGAATATCCACACATTCGTCTAAGAGATCTCATTTCTACTGCATTTATTCTACTTTCATCCTTCCTTTGCCAGTTCCATGCTTCGCTTCCATACATAAGGGTCGGTAGAAGAACACCATTGTGCATATTTTAGTAATCATATTTTACTAAGTAAATCAATCACCAATAGTCATTTATTAGGAACGCTTTATAACTTTACGTAAGTTGATGTATTTATTGTTTTTAGAACAATGATGTAAAAATCCGTATTAAATAATTAATACGAATGAAAACGTCGGTTTTCTATAAGTTTTATAATATTTTGTGGGAATGACATGTTTCGCCCTTCTAAAGCATTATCAAAAATGTCTTATAAGGGCGAAACATGTCATTCCCATAAAATATGATAAAACTTCTAGAAAACTGACGTTTTCATTCGTATTAAGTTGATGTAATTTTCAACAATAATAACTATTTTTTATATATTAGGGCCAAATCAAAAACATTAAAATATAATTTACGGTAGCTTTTACCTGCATAGATTTAAAATACATTATTCTACGAGATCTCATCTCCAATGCTGATATTCGAATTCATGTAGTCAACGTAACTTTTTTCGTCGTTCCTGATTCATTCCATCGATTAATTAAAAATATGCTTAAATAATAGTTTCGCATTGTAAAAAATAACTTATTTGAAAACGAATGTGTAGTGTTTTGATTTTTATATGTACATAAGCGAAATTTCGGAAATACCGTCCATTTTCTCAAAGCACAAATTTTCCAAAAGCGACAAAATAGTGATTTTTTTTTTTACAAACTTCTTTATAATTTTAAAAAGCATATTGCGTTAACACTGGAATTCCATTGCGATGATTTTTTTTTAATTAAATCGCTGTTGACTTTTCAACTGTTCGAGTTTATTTTTCTCGGCGTGTTTCAAAGATTGTATACCTTCATCATCGGGAGAACGATATAAACACACGATGATGAATGTACATACTTTTGAAACATGGCGAGAAAAATAAACTCAATAGTGGACAACACTGTTTTTTTTATTTATATAAAAAATATATTTCTAGTTACAAGTAAACTCACTTGCCAATTTCATGTATTTGATGAGGTGTAAATGTTGAGGAAGCGAAAGAAGGATATCAGGAATGAGCAGTGTGACGGTCCTTTGATTCAGCCTACCCCTTCGCGGAGAGGGCGTGTTGGTGAGTATGTATTTTTTTTGTTAAACTGACTAATAATATCATAATGACTTATAATCTAATAATACATTAATGGTTTGAAAACTCCTCTTAAAATGTTATCGTCTTTTTAAATGAAACGACACACGGTGCGTTATCGAGCCTGCTCGTAAAATAAGAAATAATATAGCAAACATAATAGGATAATCGAAAAAATTAATCATGGTTAATAAAATTACATACTTTAAAAACATTTCCCATTCATACGAGATGAATTTAATTAATGTTATGATTTTCTACAACTTCATTCTCCGTAATAAAACCGTTTAATGTACGATTCGAATATATACTCGTATAATCTAGTCCCCTAATTCGTCAGCAACTGTACAGGCATTAAACTTTCTAGAGTGAAGTATTATGCGATAGGTTTCCTTGATATATTTGTAGTGAACAAACGCTGTTATGATGAGATCACTCACATTCATGTTTCTATAAACAATGAATCATAATGTTATGCAAATTTCACAACGAAACGTAAAATATGAGACCATTATATAAAATCATTGAAAATAGAACATAGAAAGATCATTGAAAATAGATATTTCAAATTTATTCGACGATACAAAAAAATTATAAAACCATAAATACATATAGAATAAATAACAACAACAACAAACCATCACGGAGTTTCCCTGTAGGGGTAGGCAAAGAGAATGAACCGCCACACTATTCTATCCTGGCACACCTCTCTAGATTCCTCCACATTCATACACCGAGTCGTACACGCACCTTAAGGAATGTAGAGCGGAAGAAGGTATTATGAACAAAATTGTGAAAGGATCGCTGCGCTGGTTCGGACATATGAAACGCATGGATAGAGAAGGAATGGCTAAGAAAGTATACGTTAATGATGTAAATGGAGTACGGAGTCAAGGCAGACCGAGGAAAACATGACATGGCCAAATCAATCAAATTTTAAAGATTGGTCATGTTAGAAGTCGGAGGAATCGACGTGCGTGTATAACTCGTATTACGAATGTGGAGACAGCTAGAGAGGTTTGCCAGGATAGAGTAGTGTGGCGGTCCATTCTCTCTGCCTACCCCTGCGGGGAAACGACGTTATGGTTTGTTGTTATTTATTCTATATGGGTTTATGGTTTTATATTTTTTTGCATCATTGAATAAATTTGAAATATCTATTTTCAACGATTTTTATATGTTAATTAATTAATACGAATGAAAAAACTTATGTTTTTCTAGAAGTTTAATTATATTTTTTGGGGGACGACATATTTCGCTCTTCTAAGGCCTTATCAAATGTTGATAAGGCCTTAAAAGGGCGAAACATGTCATCCACCAAAAAATATAATAAAACTTCTAGAAAAACATATGTTTTGATGTTTTTCTAGAAGTTTCTGTTTTTATGGCATAACCAAATTAATCAAATTCTAAAGGTTGGTCATGTTAGAAGTCGGAGGAATCGACGTGCGTGTATGACTCGCTGTACGAATGTGGAGACAGCTAAGAGGTTTGCCAGGATAGAGTAGTGTGGCGGTTCATTCTCTGTGCCTACCCCTGCGGGGAAACGGCGTGATGGTTTGTGTGTGTTTGTGTGTGTGTGTTGCATATACAACAAAAAATTGGAGTTTTACATAATTGTGCAAGAAACAATAAATAATATATGTAGACGTCAAGAAATTGGTTTCAGGATAAGTAGTCTACGCCTGAGAATGTACCTGGTTAGTACACTGCCCTATTTAGTAATAAATAATGGGCGAGGTGTACCCGATGGGCGTATCGCCTCATCTCGCGGAGGCGCAGAGAAGGGTCCGGCGGGAGGCTGGCGGTGCATTAAGCGAGGAATCTAACAAGTCCAAAAAGGTGCATCCCAAACCATCAACGCAAACACGTTATAAAAAATTCGATCATATTTAATCATGTTAATGGCCAACCCCGGTATCAAGTTTTTATTGTTTGTTTTGCAAAGTCCGTATATTGCAAAACGATGAGAACTTATTAGGATGTCGGGAACGCGTTTGAGAATAATGTTTACAAGCGTGAAAGAAAATTTTACAGGCAATATGCATATGATAAAAGGCAAAAATAAAGTGACAATAATGTTACTATTTCACTCGCATAAAAATAATAAAATTGTACGTATTAGTTTTCAATAGTCCATTGTTTTGGCCGAAACGCTATGATATTTTAACATTTTATAATTGTTAATTCAAAAACATTGTTTTATATCGCAAATTGTATTTATTTTAATTTACGACAGCTGTTTCATCAACCAATGTTGACATCATCAGGTGTTAAATACATATCAAATGTAACACCTGATGATGTCAACATTGGTTGATGAAACAGCTGTCGTAAATTAAAATAAATACATGTTAAAACAATGTTTTTGAAATAACAATTATAAAATATTAGTTTTCACTTTTAATCAGTTTAGAGAAAAACTGATCAATCTTGTATGAAAACTGAGTGGGCACCAAACTGATACGGGTGTTTGGTTCCCTCGAATGGAACTTTAAATATATGTCAGGGAAACTATAATTTATCAATATAAGCAAAAATTGCAGTTTACAATGGAGTTCCAGTTCCAACTCCACGGTGAAATGAAGTTGGAACTGGCAGAAGAAGGATGAGAGCAGAATAAATGCGGTAGAGATAATGTCCCTAAGACGTGTTTGTGGTAGAACAATGTATGACAAAATTTCAAATGCTGGTATAAGGAAGGAATGTAGTGAGGAAGAAAGGAAAGCGGAAGGATCACTGCGTTGCTTCGTACATATGAAGCACATGAGTGAATAAAGAATGGTTAAGAAAGTATACGTTTAACGATAGACTAGTGAATCGCCCGACTTGTTCAATATAATACCTAAAATAATAAGTATAACGGTACTTAGTATTTTTACTCCGCCGGAGAATGATAATCCTATATGTAGTCTGTTTTATTGTATGGATGTGAAACGTGGACGTTGAAAGTCAACTCAATGAGCAGACTGGAAGCACTTGAAATGTGGCTCCATCAGACAGACATGGTTACCAATACCAAAGTCCTGAGGCGAGCTAGAGATGACAGGGAACTGTTAACAACTATCAAGGTTCGGAAGATTTCATATCTGGGTCACATACTGCGTGGGGAAAAGTAACACCTCCTCCAACTGATATTGGAGGGGTAAATTGAGGGACGATGAGGGCCCGGTAGGAGACAAATGTCCTGGCTACAAAACGTGAGGGAGTGGACCGGCATCCGAAGTGTGGAGGAGCGGTTCCGAGCGGCGCAGGACAGGGACAGGTTCGCCAAGGTGATCGCCAACGTTGGGGGGACCCGACAGGGCACTTGAAGAAGAAGTATTTTTACAACACTTTTTTACATTTTTCACAGACATGTTTCGGTTATAACATAACCCTTTTTAATGTTCAGATTTTTTAAAGAAAAAGGTTATTGAAGTTTGAAAAGGGTTATGTTATAACCGAAACATGCTTGTGAAAAGTGTAATGAAGTGTTGGAAAAATACCAAGTGCAGTTATATTTATTCAAATGTGAATCCACAAAACAAAGTCAAGGCGAATATAGAAGAAATCTTATGATAGGTATTTATCAAAACAGAGAGAAAAAAATTCACACATATACTACGAATTGATATTATGAACACTTCATTGAAATAATACTTAAATTAAATTCATTGAAAAGTAAATAGCATATCATAGCAAAGATGGCAGTACACAATAAATTCTTGTGCCAACCCTTATGTATGGAAGAAGGATGAAAGCAGGATGAATGCCGTAGAAATGAGATCACTAAAAAGAATGTGCGGAATACGTTGTATGATAGAATACCAAACGATAAAATAAGAAAGAAATGTAAGGCAGATGACTGCATCATGGATAAAATTAAAAAAGGATCCCTAAAATGGTTTGGAAATATGGAACGAATGGATGAGAGTAGAATGGGTAAAAAGTTGTACACAAGCAGCGTGAGTGAAAAAAGAAGCCGAGGACGACCGAGGAAAACATGGCATGACCAAATTAAACAATTACTAAAAGGCGGTCACATTCGAAGTCTGAATAATCGACGTGCGTGCATGGTACGATGTATGAATGTAGAGGAAGCCCCAGAGGTTTGCCAGGACAGAGCATTGTGGCGATCCATCCTCTCTACCTACCCCTCCGGGGAAATGGCGTGATGGTTAGTTAGTTAGTTTTTTGAAAAGTTGGTAGAAGACGAATGTCTTGCTTCAAAACATTAATGAATGGAACGCTTATAACAATGGATCTAAAATAAATATTAATTTTGTTTGGATAATTTTTTTTCTGCTTTTATACATTTTACTTCGAACTGGTTTCAGCAGTTCGCCGACATTGTTTGGTGGTTATTAACCAGATGGCAGTGTGCTGCCAAAACCGATTGAAACAAAAATGATGTAAGATTTTTATTTATTTTTATATAACTTATTGAAAGTTAAGGCATTACCACTGTGGAATTCCATAGTAATCTACTTTGGGAATTAATGTTCCTGTAAACACCTTGATCATCCATATTTAGTTTCCAGTTTGCGTCTTCGTCTCTATTGAGATACAATTAAAAATTTAAAAAAACATTGTTTAAATCACTTCTTAATAAAAAAAATATTAAAATACACGACATGTTTCAGAGGATACCTCCATCTTCAGATGTAACAATATAACAAAAACTAAACAAAGAAAGACTAATATAAAACGCATTTAAAATTCGATACAAAAATTCTAAATTAATAACAAATAGCCCAACTTAATATTAATTTTTGAATTTTTGTATCTAATTTTAAATGCGTTTTTTATTAGTCTTTCTTTGTTTAGTTTTTGTTATATTTTTACACTTGAAAATGGAGGTATCCTCTTAAACATGTCATGTATTTTAATTTTTATTTATTAAAAAGTGGTTTAAACAATGTTTTTTTAATTCACAAAGTATTATTATATACACTGAAATTCTACTGAAATATTCCAATAATCAATACAAATATTATCAAGGAGCTGTTTCGCGTGGCTAATAAGAGAGTGGCTATATCTCACCTGCTCTTTTTAACGTTTACATACAGAATGCGATTGACGACTTGAGAGAGAGAATGAGTCACAGAGAAGGTGTAAGGATACACGGGCAAAAGATAGACATGATAAGGTTTGCTGACGATATTGCTATGGTTGCTGAAAGTGAGGAGGAACTGCAGGAGGCCTTAGAAACTTTGCAAGACATTCTTCAAGATAGCTACAACATGAAGATAAATAAGGACAAAACAAAGCTGCTGACTGTAGGCCGAACGCAACATCAGATGAGAATAGTGATGTCAGGAGTTCCACTAAAGAACACCAAGGAGTTTGTCTACCTCGGGAGCAAAATAACATGGGACGGTCGGTCTAAGAGCGAGGTTGACAGCCGTATACATCAGGCTAGGCTTGCATTTAATAAAAGGTCGAAAATAATAGAGTCAAATAATATAGACCTAAAACTGAGAATACTCCTCATCAAGACCTATGTATGGAGTGTCTTGATGTACGGCTGCGAGACATGGTGCCTATCCGAAAGGGATAAGCGGAGACTAGAGGCTTTTGAGATGTGGTCCTATAAAAGACTCTTTGGAATTTCCTGGAGAGACCACATCACGAATGAGGAAGTTCTTCAAGGAATCGAAGGAGGAAGGCACCTGCTCAGGACCTTGTCCGAAAGGCGTGCAAGATGGATCGGCCATGTAATACGTCAAGAAGGTCTCTTGCATGCCATAATGGAGGGTATGACCGAGGGGACAAACTCTAGGGGACGCCCACGCCGAGAGTACCTGGAGGACCTGTTGGTGGACGTGCGCTGCTCATCATATGCAGATTTCAAAAGAGCCGCACAAGACAGGGAAGAATGGAAGAGAAGAATAGAGGAAATTGCTGCAAACCAATCCCAGGATTGAAACCAGAGAAGAGATATCTCAATCGATAGTAGGCAAGTATCTCCTACTCGCGAACCGCGAGGATAGTGTTTTTAGAAAATGAACTCGAACATGATCCTTCAATACTAACTCATCTCTGACAGCCACTAACAAAGTAATATTTTCATTTATAATTCAAATAGGAATCTCCATTTAAGCAAACTTCAATCAGTTACAAAGTTGCGTGCAATCATGTTTACACAACCACCATTCAAATATGGCAGTGTACGTGGAACATTGTATCCGCAATAAACTATTTACGATATGATTAATGTTCCCGAAATGAAAACATGACTTTATGACGTGAAAAAACAATAAGTTATTTCACAACTGTGTTCGGATATTGCATTTACATTGTTGTTTGATACATGAACAATGAACATAATAGATGTTTTCTACAGCAACCAAACCCCATAGTAAAATCTAAGAAGTTTATTCAATTTCAAAATCTTTATTTTCCAAGTGGACATTAGAAACACATAATCGCCAATTTGGAAGAGGGCTTCGACCCAATAACACAACAAGTACGACACTAATGACGCTATATACTCCTCCAATATTTTGAGTATTTTCCTCTTGAACAATATCTCATAAACATGAAAAATGTCGATTTCCGAAGCTGTTCAGGATTTTCATTGCTCTACCCACCGACAAAATGAATAACTAAATTGGTTCTGCATTTTGAGAGATAAAAGAATTTGCTGATGCTATCGTATATATCCAGTCAGTACCTAAAGATTGATACTCTCTAATATGGAAGAGTTCTCAAAGAATCCCCTAATAAGTCTAAAGAAATAGTTGAATGTGAATAAAACCCGTCTTAATTGCAAACGATTGGCCTCCACCATGCTCGAGTGGAATGCGATGGGACACTGCAAAACTAATCTGCCGATGCCTGCAAGCCTGGCGAAACCGGTCGCGGTCGAAATAAAGACGATCATTTATTTTTAATTAACTTCCAGCGAGTAATTGTAGTAAAATCATCAGATTATCATACGATAATCTGTTGTGTCGATATGTGTTATACAACACTACTCTAGGAATTGTAATATAGATACACCGCCATTACACCTACCTTTTGCTTTACATAAATCATAAAGATCATAATTTATTATATAATATAAAGTTATTAAGTAAGTATGAGCGTTATTTCCCTTCACACGTAAGATAATAATTAGAGAGTGATCCAGTTTGAACCGTATAAAAATCTCATTAATTGACCTAGGAGGAAACATAATTTCCTTTTTAAGACATAATTATGCGAAAGAGATAGTCTGTATCATAAATAGACACAATTGGCATCGGTTAAATCTTAATTTACTGCTTCGCTCGCTCCTGAAGGAACGGATTAAAACGAGTATAAATATTATCTCTAGCTTATCTATAAACCTCATCCTGTCATGTGCAATTCTAAAGTAATGTAAGGTCACAATGGTGTTCTTGTACTGAGCCTTGTTTGAAGTAAAGTGAAGCATTGAAAGAAGTATTTAAGTCAAATATATGCGGTGTAAATGATAACTCTTAGACGAATGGGTTAAATCTTTGTATGATATAGAGAGATCAAAAGCGCAAAGAACAAAATATATTACGATTTCGTCTTTTCGGCGATTCGTCTTCTTAACGAGATGGCAATGGAGATATACCTTTTTAAAAGCGGTTATAGCAAATTCGTGAATACTCTTACGACAAGAGCAAGAAAGAGATTACGGTCATATTTCTATTCACACGTTTCTACGCAAGTTTTTTTTTTTTTTCACCCTTTACATCGATTTGGCTCGCGCTGTAAAGAACTATTCAACTAAATAATAATAATAAAAATCATTAAATTGATCATGAAGATCATTGATTTAAAACATTAGAAATATAAAAAGAAAAAAATATGAAGACAGTACACCCGGGCGTAGCATGAAATCGAGATAGACCGAGGAGAACGTGGAGTAATGAAGTCAATCAAAATTTAATCAAGGCAACGTGAGGAATCGATCGAAATGCATCCATGATACAATGTATGAATGGATGTTGGAAAAAACAGTGTGGCGGTCTATCCCATTTACCTACCCCGTTGGGAAGACGACGTGATGGTTAGTTTAATTGAGAATGGATTTGGTCAATTTCAAATCCAAAAGTAATACCAACTGTAAGATTTTATGTTAGTAAATATTAAGCTGTGTTATCCATTGTGATTTGCACTCCAGTACAACACCCTAATCGGTCTAGTCATATAAACTCGTATATATTTACACACAAAATACTGGGTAGAGAAAACCGAGAAAACGTAGTACTGGGTAGAGAAAACCAAACCACGAAAATCGGCTGAAAATTTGGTTTGGGATAGCCTGGGACACGAAAAATGGACCATATATTGAAAAATCCACAACTCAATAAACGAAAGACGAAATCGAAACGAAACAATATTTTGAATTTATTCATAATCTTTGTTATAATAAGAGCATAAACGTTCCAAAATAAATCACCTTTCAAAACTGGCCATATTTGTAAACAATTATATAATATTTTTAAATATCCATATAATAAGGTCTGGGTAGCACGAAACATGCTTGATATTTAATTTCAATTTGATTAAAAAGTGTATAAAAAAAATATAAAACATTTACAACACAAAATATGGCGTAAATATAAAAAAATCCAGATATTGCCCACTCCATACATATAAACTATTAAAATAGAATAATGAATCTCAATCGATTACTTAATAATAAATAATCTATTTGTGTTTTTATTTTTTTATATACTTTGTACGAGTATATACAACACTAATAATAGTGTTGTATATACAAAGTATATAAAAAATAAAAAGACAAATAAAACATCTACAACACAAAGTATTGCGAACATAGAAGAAATAAATAATCCAACTACTTTCCGGTAGTTCAAATAATTTCAGGAACATATTAAATTGCAACCAAAAAAAAACTAAACAAATGCCTTGCCTAAGAACGATTTCATCTTAAATGGAAAATAATAAATTAGGTGTTATATACTCGTACAATAATAAAACAGGTATATACTGAATATCGCGTCTCGAGGATAATTCGAATTAATATGCCATTCCACAGATAAGCTGATTCAGAGTAGAAAATCATTCGCGTCCCCGAGGTGATTCATTAATAGCGCCATGTCATAAAAGATGCAATTTAAAGATAGCAAATACCAAGTTACATAATGCATACGTTTCTATAGATCTTGTATTCACATACACCGTCGCTCAGAACCAAGTTGTTGCAACTCCAATTTAAATTTTTGACTAAATAAATAAATCTTACACGATTATAAACACTGCGTAGTAAAAAATACACATAAATGTGTTTCTCTGGCTATTGCTCTGATTCGATTAAAATTTGTTAAGAAAAAAAAATAATAAACGATAGCTCATTTAATTAATATGAATATAAGGTCGGTTTTTAAGAACTTTTATTATATTTTATGAGAATAACATGTTTCGTCTTTCTAAGGCATTATCATTTGCTTTAGATGCAAAGGTATTTGATAATGCCGTATAAAGGCAAAACACACAATTTCTATAAAATATAATAAAACTTCTATAAAACAGAGGTTTTTATTCATATCAATTATTTAACATGATTTTTTACATCATTGTCCAAGAAACAATAAATAACTCATTTAGCTATAATAATTTAAAAAACCAATTAAACTTCGTTGGGGTCTAATCATTCGAATACAAGAATGATAAAATTAGAACGAAGAAAGTATATGTTAACGATGTAAACGAATAATGAAATACCGGAAGACCGAGGCAAACATGGCACGATTAAATCAATAAAAATATTAAATGGCAGCCGTGTGAGGAGTCGGGGAAATCAGCGTCTGTACATGAGACGATGTATAAATGTTAAAGAATCGAAAGAAGTATGTCAAGAATGAACTAAGTAACTAACTAACCATCACGCCGTCTCCCCGAAGGGGTAGGTAGAGAGAATGGACTGCCACACTTTTCTTTCCTGACATTTCTCTCGATTCCTCAACATTCATACATCGTGTCATGCACGCGCGTCTCACATGGCCGACATTCAATATTTGATTTATTTGATCGTGCCACGTTTCCCTCGGTCTTCCTCTATTTCTGGTTCCATTTACATCATTAACACATAATTTTTTACCATTCTTTCTTCATTCATTCTTTCCATATGTCCAAACCATCTTAATGATCCTTTCATTATTTTTTTCATGACACCATCATTCGCACCGCATTCACTTCTTATATTTTCATTCGACACTCTATCATACACAGAGTATCCACACATTAATATTCTGAAAATCCAGTTCTGCCTACCCCTTCGGAGAGACGGTGTGTGTTTAGTTATAATCACTGTCAAAATTAGACAAGAAAAATCGAAACTTTATAAAATAATCAAGGTTGTTTATTTAAATTAGTTGCATAATGTTATAAATGATACTGAAGCAAGTGGTCGATGCGAATTTATATTAATATATATATATCAGACTTTTACTTAATTTTAATGCTTTTTTGGAGTCGGTCGAAAAAAAATGATGGAAATAAAATACCGCCTTTGATTAAGTTGGTTCCACACCTGCGATGTGTGGATGTGTTGTGAGGTAACAGCGATGTGCTGAAGAGATAGACCTTATACCCACATCATAAAACTTAATAATTAACTAGTTGAGTCCGAGGCATCTGAGCGTGTAATTTCAAATTGTGAAAAGACGGCTGCGAAAAAATGCGAACAAACGTGGACGAATCCTCAAAATTAAAAATAATAATAAAAACTTAGCTGTAATAAAGCCTTACTTAAATTTCGACTACTCGTCAAGCCCTTTTCCCGAAGGCGATCTTCACGTTCTTATATCCTGACATTATTTAGCCTCCTCTTTATTATGCATACTGGAATGATATACGAATAACACATAAAGATTTCCCGACTCGTGGTATAAGGACTTTTATGTTTAATTGATTTCTTTGTCACGATTATCTCGAGTTTTTTTAAATGTATTTTAAATATCATATTTTGTTATTGAAATATCTTATCAAAACCGGTCTAGAATTATATTAATTATACTAAAAAAAATAGACGGTTTTAAAAACTTTTTTTTGTTCAACTAAGAAAAAAAGGGTGCACTAGACTGGTCCCCTGTGGGGGGAAAGAGAAAGCGAGGCAGACCTAGAGCCACCTGGAGAATCCTGCAGGACGAGGTTACGGCAGCAGGCCTCACTTGAGATGTTAGGCATCAGGCATGCGATAGAGTTGGATGGAGAAGGTTCCTTGAGGCCCTATGCACCACGGAGGTGTGACAGGACCAAAAGAAGAAGAAGAAGAAGAAGAAGAATGAAAATAATTTAAAAAAATATTTATAATATGTATTTAGATTTATTTCACATGATTGGCCTCAAGTGTAATAAAACTAAATACACATTTAAAATGATTTTTTATTACTAAAACAAATATACATATTATTTACAACGATCTTCTGCCAAGAAATTTCAACAAAAAAAATTTTTTTTAACCAAGAAATTGGATTTTCAAATTGGACCCAAGTTATTT
The DNA here is from genome assembly GCA_022606425.2 of Lepidostoma basale. Lineage (NCBI taxonomy): Eukaryota > Metazoa > Arthropoda > Insecta > Trichoptera > Lepidostomatidae > Lepidostoma > Lepidostoma basale. The sequence goes on from JAHDVF020000768.1 coordinate 34,604, forward strand.
ATTGCAGACTTTATTGCAGCTGACTGTACAGGTTTGCCATTAAAAATCCCTCACCGGAGGCGCTACGCCTGTTCGTGTCAGTTGAGGGACAGTCAGCGCACTTTATTTCGAGTTTCCCACAACGATGAAAATTTTGTATTACGTTTATTTACATTGGAGATCGGTAATAACGCGAGCATGCGCCATAACGGCGGGATTTTTAAAGGGATAGTAATTCGTTATTGCTTGATGGCCGAATCGTGATTACCCCTCGCCCGGAGAATCGGCGGGAACGGGATAGGATTACGCGGGGCGGATCACTCCGGCATGAACCCGGGTTTAAAAGCCGTAAACCGAGTTCAGAAAGACACTTAAGAACAGTATCGAAGGTCAGGTCGATGATTTTTTGGCACTGGCGTGAGCAAATACCAGAAAAAAATAATAATAAAAAACGGTAAATTTTGACCCACAATGGGTCAACCAGCAATTGTGTAGCCGTTATTATTTTAATCTACTCCAACATAATTTTCTATATACCATAATTTGGTATAATAACAAAAGCAAAGAGCTTTTAAAAATATATACGAGTATTCGATAATACTCCAGAAAGATAAAACATGTCACTACAATGAAATATAAATTATAAGTAAAAAATACTATAATTTTAAAGAAATTTTAAGTTATTCGATATTTCTATATATAATTTGATATTTCTTGAAGAATCACTAAAAATTTAAGACTGTTTAATACAGTGGTGCTAAATGGTTAAAACATAGAACAAAGAAAACTGTTGTTACTTATGTCATGTGTGTACCACTGGTGGCATCTTTAGGATGATGTTTAAACTACTGTATATTATTCAATTACTTTGAATCTTTGTCAAAAATCAAAAACTAATTTTTGACTCTTTCGATACTTGTCACTTTTGAAAGAAAAACAAATCTGAGAGTATACGAGTATATTAGTATGATAGTAAATCAAATAATCAATTAAACAAAAGGTACCCAAAAAGCGTATGAACAAATAATCGTTTTGTGAAATTTGAGAGCATTAATCCCACAATAAATTAATCGAAGATATTCTGGGAAACCATCTATAAAATAATTAACTTTTGTGAAAACAAAGCTTAGTGTCAATAACTGTTATATCGTAAAGGTTGCGAGTACAGTCAGATGTGAATATATTGAACACAAATCAGAATGCAAATAACGATTGTCGAAACACATTTGTCGAAAACGAGCACTTCCCAACAACGTAAGCTCTCGAAGTAACAATAAACGTCGGAGAATCTTGTAAAGTAAATGTCTAATTTCGTGTCAGCGTTTACGACACCATCAACGAGGATACGACTATCCAAAGGTTTATTTTCCATCAAAATTTAAGAAAGAAAATAAATACTCACAATTGATGATTTTTCAAGGAAATCTTCAATTACGAGAGAATTCTTGCCCTTCAATGCGTTCCTTTAATAGTGATGAACGTCGGATGATGTTGTGGAATGTTGCAGCAAATGTTCGGTTATCAATACATCGATCTTCATGTCTGCTCTCCCAGACAAATCTGGCATAACATAAAAAGACATTTCAAAACGAATGAAAAAAAAACCTCCATTTTCACCGAACAATCAAGGGATTTCAAATACTGTAAATTCTAATTAAAGTGCAGAATATTCCACATATATAATGTAACATATCTCGACATGTTACAAGCATACAGTTCTATCATGGAAAAAACGATAGAAATAAACTCCTTTCAATAATGGAGGTGCAAAATCTTGAAAATACGTGGAAATAAATTCAGCACTTTACGATAAATTTCAACATTTTTGTTTTAATTTTAGATAAACTTAAGGCGTTACTGTGGAATTCCAAAATGACGAATTTTTTATGAATTATATCATTGTTTTTTCCACTTTTGAGATTATTTTTCTCGACATGTTTCGAAGGCTTATTACACCTTCATCATCGGGAGAACGATATAAGATGGTAAGCTTTCTAAACATGTGAGAAAAATAAACTCAAAAGTGGAAAAAACGGTGTTTATATTCATAAAAAATTCGTCATATTTGTTTTAGTTATGCGTTCTATTTAAGATATTTTCAAAATATGTTTGACAATATTATACATTATTCAATGGGTTCAAAGCGTTAATTGACACTTTGCTTCATTATACAGGTTTCATATTAACAGCTCATAATTTGCCAAATGTAACACATCCAAACTTGGGTTTTGATTGACGTGTAAACAATGTTCGGTAGTTTAATTTCAACACATTATACATATGTAACTTTGCATTTAGCGATATGCATGTCATGCAGTATTGAATCGATGTAGTGGATCCCGATAATGACTTACGGAATCGAAGAAAAAAGTAGACATTGTCAGAATCAAACATCTTATGAGAACAGCAGAAATTTAAAATATTGCGACCTATCGTGGGTAAAACCTTAGAAATAGGATACCCAACGAAGAAATTCGCAGATCCTGCAGAATTGATGTCATAGTGAGGTGAAGTGAATAGCGAAAACTAATCTGAAGGGACCACATCGATAGGATGGACCTAGCGAGGATAACGGGGATCATGATGTACGAGACATCTTCTCCGGCCGTCGACCACCAAAGAGATGGAGAGAAAGCTGGACGTCTTCGTCACAGAACCAAATTTGATATCCTGTCTAAACAGAGCACAAGATCTATGAACATCATCGATGGAAGACGGTTATTATCGGACCACCCCTCTCTGGCACGGCAGCGAGAAACACCTCCAAAACTAAACCCATTATTTAATAAAGTAACTAATCCGATGTGCCAATCGCAAATAATAATTGAAAGTAATATCCCGAGCCGGATATCACAAGGCCCGCGTAATAACGGCTGAGCAAACAATAACCATTAAAGAAACCATCACGAGGTGGCGTATACTGTTTTCTATAAAATTAATTTAAAATTGATTAATACGTACTTGGGTGTACAGGACCCATTATAATAATCCACACGCATAACTCCGAGATGATTGAAAACACCGGATGCCCCGTAATTACCGCTTTATCAGCCCGCTGCACTAGAGCTGCGTGGAAAGGCTAAGGGGGGCAGATACCAAAAATACAACATATCTAGAAATATAACACAATGTTATTAAATTAACAACGATAAAAATGTCAAAACATAAAAAAAACATGGAATGAAAAATTAGTAATACATACAATAATAAAATAAAAAATCAGAGGTCAAAACACAAAAAAACTGGAATAAAAAATCAATTATACATACAATAATAAAATATTTAAATCAGAGGTCAAAACACAAAAAAGCATGGAATAATAAATCTACAATACATAAAATAATAATAAAATATTTAAATCAGAGGTCAAAACACAATAAAACCTGGAATGAAAAATCAATAAAACATACAATATTATAAATTATCAACACATAAGTGGTAAATAATCCAGATTATCCATTTTTAAGTAAATCTACGAAATACTTTCATTAACAACAATATCAAATCACATCATGAAATAGAAACACTCAAAATAACGCCTCCAAAATTAAACTTTAGAAAATTAAACGTAATAAAAGTTTAGTTACTGTAATAATAATGATGAAAATGTATGCATTTGGCGCGAAAAGTTGTGTTATAATTTCGTAAATAATATTTGCAAAATTAAAACTTGTGATAATTTCATTAGAATCAATCAATGGTAATAAATTTCGTTAGTAAAGTGAGTAGTCAAAAAAAAAAAAAGGTTTAAATAGTAAATCTGTCAACTAGAGTAGTTTTGGAGATTCCATTGTTGTTGTAAATGGGTATTTGAATGTATAGAATAAGATGGCAATCAGAAGTCATTATAGACAAAACATAGAGTTGACAAATTTACTATTTTATTTCTTCTATACTCGCCATCACTTTATGTCGTGGATCCACATTTTAACAACTTTCGTAAAACACTGTATTTTCACGACACTTTTTTGCACTTTTCACAAACTTGAATGCACTTTTCACAAACTTTTACGCACTTCTCACAAACATGACTCGGGACCCAGACGCACTTCCTCAGTGTAGAAATTTTACTATTTGGAGCCATCGATATTGAAAAAATCAGAATCTTTAAAATATTCCGATTACATATATTTTCATTTCATCCAACGATGTCGGTAGTCATAAGACCAACGTTTGCATTATATGTATATGAAGTCATCAATCCCCAAAATGAGAATAAATTCTTCTTCGATCGCTTCACATCCAATCGCTATCCTCCGCTGCGACCCTCCAATTCTGTATTTGCAGCAGCTGGGTTGCGTCTTAAAAATAAACATCATCTTAATTAAACCGAGATATTGACACTTAGTATGGCAGAACCGCTACCGAAACAAGCCGAATATACTATGTAAACAAACGAATAAACCATCACGCCGCTTCCCCAGAAGGATAGGCAAAGAGAATGGACCGCCACACTAACCTATCGACATCTCTCTAACTTCCTCCACATTCATACACCCACGTCGATTCTTCCGAATTCTAACATTTGATTAATTTGGGAATGCTAAGCTTTCCTTGCTCTCCCACCACACCGTACTCCATTCACATCGTTCACGTCCACTTTCTTAACGATTATTTCTTCATTTATGTGATTATTTCTTCATCAAACCAACGCAGTGATTTTATTAATCATTTTGTACTTTATTCCGCACTACATTCCTTTCTTATCAGTATTTGAAATTCTGTTATACGTCGTTTTACACAGATACGTCGTTTTACACAGATACGTCTAAGGGATCTCATTTCTACCGTATTTATTCTGCTCTCATCCTTCTTCTGCTAGTTCCATGCATCACTACTATTTGAAACGTATTTTTTAAACCATTCAATAAATAAATTTAAAAAAAGGTTATATCCTTCTGCCCTATCACTGCGTATACATTTAACGCGTATAATTTTAAAGCACACTGCTGATAATCGCCTTTAAATATAACGTCTTATTCATAGCGTCAAAACAAACCGCGACCGATCTGTAAGCGTTGCAATTTAAAATTTTTATTACATTGATACCAAAAGCGGTAATTATTGCGAGATACATAGTTAGACCGGCTGTAATTGGCCCGAATTTATACGATAATGGCTTTACGACAAGCGTTGCCTTTTAGAAAACTACACCTGAAATATTGGGAAATAGGTCAAAGTATCGCAACACTCAATTTGAAGTGATCGACAGCCGGCAGTTTTAAAAATACATTCAGTTTAATGTGGGCTTTATAAACGGGATCCGTTAAGGCGTCATACTATTCTTAAATATACTTAGGAAATTGAAAAAAATTGATAAATCCTCTATTTATTAAAAAATATTAAAAAACACGACATTTCGGAGGATACCTCCATCTTCAGGTGTAAAAATGTAATAAAAAAATAAATAACGCATTTAAAATTCGATACAATTTTTTTATATAATTATTATCATCATGTATTATTATTTAATATTATTTATTAGTTCTTTCTGTTAAAAAATAATTGTTAGTACCTACTTATAACAAATAGCCCAGGTTCATTTTTAAAATTGAATTATTGTATCGAATTTTAAATGCGTTTTTAATTAGTCTTTCTTTGTTTAGTTTTAATTATATTTTTACACCTGAAGATGGAGGTATCCTCCGAAACATGTCGTGTTTTTTAATATTTTTTAATAAATAGTGGATCAAACAAAGTTTTTTAATTTCCTAAGTATATTACTGTGGAATTCCACAGTGTTAATGCCTTAGCATTCAATAGGTTTATTCTTAAATACAATGAACTTGCATAATTAAAAAAATAATAGCGCCCAAAATGCGAAAACTCGTAAAAAATTACCGTTTTAAGAATTTGGTTATAGGATATTGGTGAAGTACAAAGAACCATATATCATAATATTTTACATATTTATTTATAATATTTGATGAGATCAGTAAATTTCGCTAGCTAACTGTTGCTACTCAAAAACTTTTATGTGCATCGCATTTAAAAAATCAGAAATGTGTGGATGATGGCATAGGGGACAAAATGTTTACTACCTACCTTATTGAAAATATTAAGGTTCAATCCTTCCACAAAATACGAAGCTATTAATTCATTTCGAATTAGAGATTATTAACTTATATTTAAAAAATCAAATTCTTAGTCATTATGAATCCAAATATCTGGCGATGTATAATATTTTGTTACAAGGCAAACGATAGACAAACGTTTTAGAAAATACAAGAAACCTCCATCACAGCATTTAATTAAAGATTCATTCCTGTAAAATAAAACAATCTGGTTCTTATTGTATGTATTGAGGGTGAAAAATAACAAGCAATTTTTTTTACGAATTAAATTGAATACCGCGTGAAACAATTTCAAAAACAATATTTGTTGGTATTTTTTTTTTCTTTTATGACAAGTTATGTATTATCTCGCCTTAAATAAAAGGAAATCTCTTAAACTTTGATATGGATAGCAACACCCAACGATTCGCTTATTGTGGGGGCATAAAAAAATTAAAAAGCAAACGTGAAGTCATCATAATCATTCATATAAGAGGCGATATACGTATATTACAAGATTGTGTACTATGTGAGTAGCTATTCTCTTGAACTTTGACATTTGAAAGCTTTAAACACCGGTGGTTACAAACTGCTATGAAACGCCGTGCTGAAAATAGAACAATGAAAAGACGTATCTTTGCACTAACGCAAAAATATGATATCATTATAATGCTGATGCTTTCATACATCTCTTTCGTCAGCAGATTATTGACGTATAGACAGAATAGACATCTCTCGATGTTATAAAAAGTTCATTAGCCAAGTTTAGTTAAAAGAATATACCGTACTAGCCCGGCTATAAAGCGAGTTTTTGTTTAAAAGTGCGACACTCACATAGAAGGGTAGCCTTATATTCGAATCAGGTAATAAATTCATTACTTGCATTTATCTAAATGGAAAATTTGTAATGAATCCGTTGAAACGGCGATATTGTTTACACATATCACTAGTATTTTACGTATTTTTTTTACAGTTTTGGGTTGTGTTTTTTTTTCTACTGTGCTACACTTGGTATATCTTTACTTCCAAAAAATATTTCAACTGACTATATTGGAAGACTGTCCGTATTGAAGATACCTAGACCAGACCAACCTGGAGTGGCGACCGACAACCGGCCACAGAAATCCTGGCAGCCCATTAGCAAGATAATCCGATGATATCAAGAGAGTGAATAGACTGGATGAAAGATACAGAGGGCCCGAAACCAGTTAAAAGTTATGGCAGTCCAGAAACAACCAACAACTCTGTGGCAGCCAGACAATTTAGCATCACGGAAAATAATATAAGATATTGACGTTTACAAAAAATAAAACATGAAATGATGATTACACATTCCTCAATAAAAAAATTTTAGGGCCCAAAGAAAAGACGATTAAAATCTATTATTATATTAAAATAAGACTACGTGGAAATATAGGGTAAGAGTTTCTTAAGAGAAGACAATTTTTATGTTAGTATGGGTAGTGTAGACGAATCATGATCCGATGCGAGTTAAATTTACGGCGACGTACAACTTTAATAAAGAAATAATCAATTCAGAGAAAAACTTCTAAAAATTCAACGGCATGCATTCAGAGGTCAACTGATCGAGGCTGTGATAATGTAATAAGAAAACTCGAAACAGATTTGGTGGCAAATACAGTACCATAAACTGTGTTTTTCTAGTGTCTTGTCATTAACGATTCTAAGATTTACTATACTGTTCGATCTGATATACAGACTATATGATTGGCAAAATAAAAGTTATTTTCTTTCTGTACTTAAATAAACTAAGATCAGATTACACATTCTTATCGAAGTATAGACAAATATAGAGGTTATAGGAGTTTTGTATTTTTTTCTAGTAAGTGTTTTGTAGCTATGTTTTTTTAGGTTTTCAAAATACTTTTTTAAGCAAACATTTAGAACATTACTTAGGTTTAAATTTTTAATAGATTATGAAATTAGTAATTAAGAAATTGATAAAAATATCATTTAAATATTATTCAAAACAGATTGTATTTAGATAATGTTTTTTATTATTTAAAAAAAAAATAAGGCAGTCGGTCCTTCGATATATAACTATTTTTAAAAAAAAAACATAGTATACGTAGTGTTCATAATGTTCATATATGACGTAAACAATAGTAGAAATATAGAATTTTAAAGAATGTATACACGTTAATGATGATAATGGAACAAGAAATAAAGGTAGTCCGAGAAAAACGTGGTACGATAAAATCAATCAAATATTAAATGTCTGCCACGTGATGAGTCTGGAGAAATCAACGTGCATGCATGACACAACGTTTGAATGTTAAGGAAGCAAGATATATAAATCTGGAAAGCATATTGTGGCAGTCCATTCCATCTGCCTATACCTTCGAGGAGACGGCGTGATGGTAAGTTAGTTAATGTTCATATTTAAATATGAATTTACAATAAGTGATTGCGAATAAAGAAGAAACTAATATGTAAATATCAAAAGATTAGATTCGCGTTTTGAACATTTTGTATACGTAAAAGCACCATCTTGAATTACACAATAGTATTGAAATATTTAATTACCTGTTCAATTCGCTACCGTTTCGAATGAAAGACATTCCGCAAATAAGAAAGCAGCGGGTCTGGAGGAATTTTATCTAGTGACAAATGATCCGTAAAAGTATTTATAAAACAAGTTGTTTGTATTCAAAATGAGATATTAAACGAATTTTAAAAATAAATACATGGAAGCAAGGCATGGAACTGGCAAAATAAGGATAAGAGTAGAAAAAATGTAGTAGAAATAAGATCTCTTAGACGAATGTGCAGTAAATCTGTATGTGATAGTGTCAAATGCAAATATAAATTAATACTGTGCGAAGTGTAATGAACAAAATAATCAAAGGATCAAATAAAATTATAGTTTATACACATGGAAAGAATGGTAAAGAAAATATATGTAAACGACGTAAATGGAACCAGAAATAGAAGAAGATCAAGGAAAACGTGATACGATGAAACAATCAAATATTAAATGTCGGCCACTTGAAAAGCCGGAGAAATCGACGTGGATGCATGACACGTATGAATGTTAAGGAAGCGAAAGAAGTATGTCAGGAAATAACAGTGTGGCGGGCCATTCATTCTGCCTACCCCTTCGGGGAGACGGCATGATTGAATTTATATAATTTACATAACTTTTTTTAAACTAAAGTGAAACATGATTTTTAACGCTTAAATACATATACGTGTCTTTAAAAATAGTAGAGAAATGAGTTGTCAGTCAGTCGTCTATTTTTTTAATAGAGATATGACACCACACAAAAAACGGCAGCCTATGGAGTCTCGTAATAATGAAAACTTTGACATTCCGATGTCGTGAAACATTTTAACGAACTGCACAATAAAAAATATATAAACTGGCGCCATTTTATGGCATGTAATTATTTTCGCTCCATAAAGGTGTTGATGGGATAGTTATATTTCCACGGCGCGTTATGAAACTCGCCAAATGATCTTATACGGATTAATCTCAATGGAACTTTCTAAACGATTTTCATTAAGTACTTACCCAATAAGTACTTCGTAAAAAAGCGTGTTAACTAAAACGAAATATTTCGATATGCCTGTACTTGAAACAGGTAATATATCAAGGAAAAAACGTGTGTCATCTGATCCATGGGACGTCGGTTGTATTATTTTTATAGAATCTGCGATTATTTCAAATCACACGGGATATACATGTTTTTGCATACAATTAGAATAAAATATATGAGTTCCATAATGCAACGGCTTTCGAAAATGAGGAGAAATGGTTCATTGAAAAAACATTCAGAGAAAATGACAATTGAAAGAAACAATAGGTACATTATCTGTGGTTTTTGAACTTTTATAGTGACATTGATATGTTTTATAGCAAATATATCGAGTACAGAACGTAATTGTTGAACTAACCTAAAAACGTATACAGGGGGATTGGCGAAACGGAAAGCGAAATGTGGTAAATTTTCATACATAGTTTCAGATTCTCGTTGTCTAAAAAGTCTCATATCTGTCTAATTGTTCTCATATTAATCAAAAATCAAAGTGTGCTAATTTTTTGATGTTATCTTTTGAAAATAATTGTGTAGATTTTCACGTTTTACACGCAATATGTTTTTTGGCATTATGAGTTGATCCGTACTGTGTTCGAATTTCACCATCTTTTGTAATGTTAAATTATTTCAAGAATGCTCCAAAATAAGTTTTTACAACTCACGGAATACAGTGCCATTTATTTTTATATTGTATGTTAATAAAAACAAAGACGAAAATTACCAATAATCGCATATTTTGCCAAAATCTACGATTACCAAATTTTTTTTTCAATTTATTTAATTTACATACTCATAATAACTATCGCGCCGTTTTATCAAAGGAGCAGGAAGATAGAAGAAACCACCATATTGCTGTTTTGTGAAATACCCTTTCCGTATTCTCAACATTTATACAACGAGTAATGCACGCACGTCGATTTCTCCGACTCCTCTCGTAGCCGAACTTCAAATTTGATTGATTTATTCGCATCATGTTCCTCTTGGCCTATTTCGATTTCATGCTCCATTTACATCATTTATATGCCATTCTTCATTAATTATTTCTACGAGTCTGATATCTCAAATATTAATTCAATATTTTTTTCATTGCGTTCGCACTGCCTTTGTTCACAACTCTATCATATAAATATTCGAATATTTTTTTGAAATCACTACGAGTATTTCACAACTAGTTTTATGAAAATGCAAAATATTCTAATTAATCCACTTATGCCAGAATTTCACAATTAACTGTAATACCGCAAATTGTCATGCTTTCTCATTTTAAAACTATAATCTTTGACTAATTCACATTCATCTGGTCGCTTTGGGTAGATATCTCACATACACTAAATGCCAAGACTTGAATTACATGCTCATTCTCAAGCAGCACAGCGTCATGCACATACAGAAAATGGTCTATTGACACTCGCTATATGTACATAATGATATAATAAATGCATAGAGGTTAACAATTTTGAATGAAAAATTAACTAGAAAGTTTGAAATCGTACATATGTGACTTTGAAAATATTTTAAAAAGCAGACGATTCTCCAATTAGACACAATCACTAGCGATCAATCATAAATAGCTCGTAAAATGTTCAATTGTTGCACCATACACACATGAAGTTATGAAACACTCGAGAAAAAATTATTTTATTTTACCTTTTAAATGTAACGTCTCCATGATTTAAATAAAAATTAAATTGTACCGTCATCTTTAATATATATTTTTTTAAATACTGAAATTGAACTTCTGTGCCTTAAAAGCAGTTAAAAACAGAATTCTCCAATTAGACACAATCACTTGCGACCAATTATAAATAGCTCGTGAAATATTCAATTATTGCACCATACATATATAAAGTTACGAAACACTCTAGAAGAACTTATTTTATTTTACCTTTTAAATTGAATGTCTCCATGATTTAAAAAAAATCCTACGTTTACGTAATTTTTTTTAAATATTAAAATAATACTTCTGTGCCTTAAAGGCATTTAAAAACAGAATTCTCCAATAATCAATTACACACATCACCTGCGAGCAATTATAAATAACTAGCCAAATGTAAGGCAGATGATTGCATCAGAAGTAATCTCAAAAAAGATCCTTGAGATGGATTGGACATATGGAACGAATGGACGAAAGAAGAATGGTTAAAATGTTGTATACAAGCAGCGTGAGTGGAAAGAGAAACCATGGAACACCAAGGAAAGCAGGGCATGACCCAATGGAAAAATCGACAACCTATTTGTTACGATGTATGAATGTAGAAGAAGTTAGATAGGTATATCAGGACACAGTAGTATGACGATCCATCCTCTCAGCCTACCCCTCCGAGGAAACAGAGTGACGATTATTTAGTTAGTACGTCAAATGTTCAATTGTTGCACCATACACATATAAAGTTATGAAATCCTAAAAAATATGCTTGTTTCATTAAACATTTTAATATAAGTATCCCCGTGATTTAAAGAATATTGAAATCAAACAAATATAATTTTTAAACAATTTAAAAACAAGACTATTCTAAAAGAATTACCCACAATGAATTATAAAAATCTAGTCAAATGTATAACTGTTGCAACATACACACATCTAAAGTTATGAAACCCTCGAGATATACTCAATTTAATTCAAACATTTTAAGTGTCCCAGTGATTTAAAAAAATATATAAATAATGAAAACTCCAGAAGATATATATCAAGGTCAAATATTTTCTTACATACGGGATGCATCCGGATTGGTATCTTCGTCAGCGTCAGAATAAATGGTTTTATTTCACGAGGCCGCCATGTTTGTTGGAGTCAGTGCAGTGCGTGGCGCGGTGCTTGGAACCGCTGCCAGCAACACCAGAACCGGCGCAGGAGTGAAATGGCCCGCCCGGGAAACTGCCGCCAGAAGGGGGGGGGGGCACAAGCAGAGTCGGCGCACGGCCCATAGTTATATATTGTTACCATCGGTAGTTGTGGGTATTCGTTTTATTATAGTATTTTTACTTCGATGAAATTTAAAAAAATCAGTCAACAACATAAACGATTTTTTTTTCGATTTCAAACGAAATTTTTACAATTTGTGATCATTGCTTTATGAAGATTGTTATATTACTGAGCATGTTCATTTTCAAAATTGTTTTCTTCTTCTTATTTTAATATTTCTATGTGTTTTTTATATATTATGTATTATAATACAATCGGTGTTTGTTGTAAATAAATGAATAAACATTGTAATAATAAAATAGAATGACGAAAAAAACAAACATTAAATCCCATTAATAAAGTTTGCAGACGACTTTCGTGGCCGAGTGATAAGTGCATTGACTGCCTCCCCGAAGGTTCCGGGTTCGATTCCCGGCGAGGTCAGTGTGATTGTCACACTGTTTTTGGTCTGGTGTAGAATTCACGTGACAGTAGAATGGCGATAGATTAGATAATTATCACATGTCACCAGAATCACTACGATAGCTATAATACCCTTTACATTGATTTGGCTCATGCTGACATGATGTAAAGAGCGATTCAACAAAATAATAATAATAATAATAATTTTACCAGAGCCATATATTAAAATGTTGAAATTTTAAGTATAGAGCGGCTACTGCGGATGCTTAATTATAACTATTCGAATGATAAAGTAGCGGGAAAAGGCTTGAATTATACATATTAAAGAATCCGTTATTATCGAAGAAATATAAAACGACCCGTCATAAAATTCTGATTCAAAATCGTCAGCAGGTAATAATTATTGAGTTAAGATTTGCCAACATGGCAACTAACATAAAAATAAATGCGATCTCTGGAAGTACACTCGTAATCATTATCGAAGCGATTAGAAGGGTATCAAATCCATCCGGAGATAAATTGAGCTACTACGGGAAAAAAAATGGATGTACACTAAAATTTTATTATATTATTTGGTCAATAACTAAATTATTCTTACACTCGGCGGCGGGCAGGTAATGCCGCAGTAAATTTTTATTGGGAGATTAATACGCGGTCGCGCATTATACAAACGAGCCGAGTAAATGAAATAGGGTACGAATGTCCCGAGAGCCCGATCGCGGTGAATCATTATACTATGTTTACATAATGATTGCGCGACCGGCGTGTGCACTGTTCTTGTTTACGGTACCAGCATTCTACAAGGTGTTCGACGTTTTCGTTTCTTGGTCGAGGAACTGAAGAGTAGAGCCAAAATGAAACTTTTAAATATGCTTACACCTCTCTTAATAGATGGCGCTAGTGCAGATTGAACTAATAACATGTGAAGTGTGGTGCAACATAGTAGTATATATACAACTTCCAAAAAATTGACAGATGTGGTGTGTTCGTAAGAAGGGCGGAATGGGGAATATTGTTAACATAAAGCGATCGTTTAACCCAACCAATGACATGTCATAAGTCCTGTAAACGCCTCGACCACCATATTCTGTTTCCAAAAAAACAATTTACATCTTCGTATCTATTGAGATACAATCAATCATTTAAAATATGATATGCTAAAAATAATCATAAATTGGATGATTTAATAAATGCTTTTTATTCAATTTATGAATAAATCATTTAAAAAGGCTCTGTTTAGGGGTGTAAAAGTGTTATATCGACTATACCTATTTGGTGTGAGGGCTGGGTCTGGCGCCATCTATCAATATTTACGACAATATTGGATAATGTAAAAATATGTCCTATTGGTTTTTCAATTTTTCTACAAAATAGCGTTTTTTTTTAATTTAATGGTGAAAATGATGTTCAAAAAATATTAAATCAAACGTAGGTGTAGATCGACGTCTTTCATATTAAAGAAATTTCGAATTTGTTATGAATTAAAACACTGCTTTTTCCACTTTTTAGTTTATTTTTCTCGACATGTTTCGAGGGTTTGAATGATGATGAAGGTGTAAGCCTTCTAAACATGTCAAGAAAAATAAACTCAAAAGTTGAAAAAACAGTGTTTAAATTCATAAAAAGTTCGTCATTATGGAATTTCACAGTGTTAATGCCTTAAATTGATCCAAAATTAAAGAAATTCAGTTTAGAAGATAAATACTCCTAACATTGAATGGTATCTTGTATTCTTAAAGTCAATCAATTTCTCATGTGTTCCTGGTTTTATATTGTATATATTCCCGAGCAGATTCTTTAAGCAGATTTTTATTGAATTATTTATAATGCACCATTTTTTATGATTTTTTTATTTCATCAAGGACCATGTTGAAAACGTTGCATGTACTCGTATATTATATAAATAATAGTTTAAAATAAACATATTTAGTATAAAGGGCACAAATCAAGGGGGCTGAGGCCTGAGGGTTGAGGATTGTGGTAATGTCTATCGAGATAAATAAAATGATTATAGTTTTAATTCCGATGATAACGTCTATTTTTTTAGAAATATGAATCATAACCATTACTCTCTACACGACACTTAATTTAAATAGCAAGTCTTTACAAGTTAAGTGGTTATTTGAACCTTTCTTTTTTACTGTGACGTACTCGTAAGAAGCCTGCATCGCTCAAGGTGCACTAGACTGGTCCCCTATGGGGGGAAAAAGAAAACGAGGCAGACCTAGAGCCACCTGGAGAAGAACCCTGCAGGACGAGGTTAAGGCAGCAAGCTTCACTTGGGATGATGTTAGGCATCAGGCACGCGATAGAGTCGGGTGGAGAAGATTCCTTGAGGCCCTATGCACCACGGAGGTGTGACAGGACAAAAAGAAGAAGAAGACTCGTAAGATTACCCTTAAGAGTGCAAATGGCAGTAGGGCTACAAAAATGCATTATATATTAGTTTCAGAAACGGCCTGTATAAGCTCCGAATTGTCGTTAATCGACGAGCACCATAAATTTAAAAAAAAATAAACTATTTTTAAATGAACAAAATATTCATTCGTATACATTAGACGCGACGGAATATCTTGTTGCGTATACCTGTATAAAAGTCAACGAGTTTTCTTGAAGACAACATTAATATTAAGGAGTTTCTTAACGATTCTATTTTCTGGTTTAGATCGTAAAATTATAAATGTTAACTTCCTCGCCCAGTAACAATTATTCAATTACTCCACATTCCTCAAAATTCTAACTAACGCTAAATAATTAGCATACTTGTTTGCGTTACACGATCGATAACAGTTTCTGGTATAACCTATTCAATTATAATTTCAAATTTCTCTCACAGACGTAATTAGATTATTCGCATTATAAAAGCATCTCGATGAATGCAAAATTGAAAATTATTAATACATGATCCGATACGGGATCAATAAGCTACACGATCTTTAAGAAAATAGAAGGATTTAATATTAAATGTGTCAACTACACTTTTAGTGGAAAATGATTTATGAGTACCACCATGTTCCATACATTCAAATACACATATATAACAAAAATTACATCTCTTACACATTACAAAATACACGCAAAGAAATGGTTCAATTATTTGTTGAGTATTTTCCGTTTTCAGTAAAGTTATCGAAAACGGAGTTGACAAATTACTCTTCAAGCCTTCGAAATGTTATTACAACTGTTGCTGAACTTTTAGATTTAAAATTTTTAAATTTTTTTTAAATGATGAGGGTTCAAAAGGGTAGTAGGGCTACGAGGCGGTATGTTTTGCTGGAAAGCATGCCTCTGCAAAATGTCGTAAGGCGCCATGTTACATTTACAACAGCAACACTACTATCAAGTCCAACTCTCTAGCGTCCACGAGAGGTCTTTTAAAGACCCCGCGAACCCCCGGCAATGTGGCACATATTACTTAGTGTCATAGCAGAGAGAGAGGGGACGAATGGCGAGCTTCCAGCGCCATAAAACTGGATACACCTAGCTAAGGGATGGTAACCCCGACAGAAAATCCTCCAGGGAATGCAATGGGATACCACTCTGGATATTTTTCCCCAGGTCATCACTTGGTGATAGTCAAAGTTAGGGAGACCTGACAGGACACAGAGAGAAGAAGAAATAATGGTAGGTATCGTGGCATACAAAATAAAGATTTTTAAATTGTAAAATTGTTTCCACTTAAACATGGAAAATTAATTATAAATATTGCGTGTTCAATAAAATAAATTAAAAAATAAACTTAAATTATTATGGTCATAAAAAATACGCACTTTTCAATTACATTTATGTAATATTTAGATAAATTTGTGCATATTAATTGTGGAAAAGGTTTTTAAAAAATCGTAAAGAATTGACACCCTTATGTGGCGAACAAATCGTGATTCTTATTCAAAATCTTCGTTTATTTATCAACCTCCCACAGATAAAATACCATCGCATTCCTCAGTATTCTGAGCATTTCTGTGGAAGTTGCAAAATCATTGGCAATCAAATTGAACGGGCCCCCTTCGTTAGGTGCCCGCACAGATAAGATAGAAAGGGAGCAAAAAAGGTAACAAACTCGTTACGGGAACAAATTAGTATGACTAGAAAGGGAATGCGAAGCCGTAAAACAAACTGCAGACGTGCAGAAATCTTAAATCACCGGCCAAAGGTAATGATGCTGTCCGAGATTTAACGATAATCTCGCTGCCGCCGAGCGGGGCCGCAGTGACAACGGCCGTGTTGGTGTTACACGCATCGGGATTAAACGCGATTTCAATAAAGATACGGACTTTAAAACAGTAACACTTCTCATATTATAAATTATTCCGCAATTGCCTCCTGGAATAATAAGCCCGCTGCCACGCCATGTGGGTGAAGCCGCGTCCGAGTCACGCAATTCCGCCGAGACAGATAACTTAAATTGCTTTCCCATCAGCTTAGAGGAATCGTGAAATCAAATTTTATACAATACTTAAGAATAAAGCTGTCAAACATTAAATTATAATAATATTTATGAAGAATACTAACACACGAGCGCTTTAAGTCTTTCTGGTTTATTTATAACTTGTTTCAACCACATACTACATTTACCTTTACACACCGATCATAGCTTCATAAGGGTGCATTTTGTTATTTGCTGTGGCATGGAAACTGACTTTTAAACACTGTACAACCACTTTCTATTAATTTCTATAGGACTGTTTTTTTGTTCAAAACATTATTTAAGGCGCTTAACTTTATAATATAAGACAAACGACTTACTAAAAATAAATCCGACTTCTCTATGCGACGGGCGTTTAAAGCTTCAAATATTATAAAATGGATTTCTTCAGAGATGATTTTCTACATGAAGTTAATAATCAAATAAAAGGAAAGAAAACGTTCTATAATTTTTTTATTGATTATTTATTATTTTATACCTGAACAATGGAGTAAAACTCCACATTAAATAATCTACAAGCATTTGATGATGTCTTAGACAGGCAAAACATGTCATTTACATAAAACATAATAAAACCTCTAGAAAACGGACGTTTTCAGTTTTATCATAGTGTATACGAATGACATGTTTCGCCTTTCTAAAGCATTATCAAATGTGTTTGTTGTCATATTAAATTTACATAAATTATTTTTATTTTATATCATTGTATTTTATATTATTTGTTTTAGATTTATTTTCTGGGTGTTGCACGATCGAAGTGTGCGCGGGAGATGCCTCTTGGTGGCGATGAGGTTCGCAACCCATCACACCGCGTCTCCCGCGGAGCGAAAAGAGAAGGATGGAGTGCCGCATCAGTAAAAGTGTGACAGTCCATTCTTTCTGCCTACCCTTTCAGGGAGATGGCGTGATGGTTAGTTAGTTAGTTAGTTATAATAACATTTGAAAATTCCCTAAAAAGAGACGTTTTCATTCCTTTTAATTATTCAATATGGAGTTATTCATCACTGTTCAAGAAACAATAAATAATTAAATAATTATAAAAATATATTTAAACCATAGTTTAACGTCAAATTTATGGATAATAAAATTATAATAACAAAAATTATAAGCGATTCGTATAGTATAGAAGTCGTTTAAAATGTTTGATATCCGATATTCAGATCATAAAATAAGTATTTTGTTTATGGTCAGCAGTCAAATAAAATCCTTAATCTCTGGTCGCTCAATAAAACCAATTCATTAAGTTGACATTTAACAAGGGTCTCACAATTGATACAATCGAACATAAATATTTAAAAATCAAATAAAAGAAAATCCAAGCTGCGACTTCTTAGGGAGTTAATTAGGCAGAAGATATAAAAGGAACATAAAAATAACACGGTATTTCAGAATTAGTGACACTTTCCAAAACCGTATATGAAACATAAGAATAACAGACAATATACAATTTCAATTCATAACATAATATCAGATGTATTAAAATTTGCGTTGTTAAAGTGTTTTCAACTTACCCCAACCCCTTCTACCGAAGGGGTAGGCAGAAGCGGACTGCCACACTGTTCTTTCCTGACATACTGGATTCCTCTACATACATGCATCTTGTCATGCACGCACATCGATTTGCAACATTTTCCTAGGTCTTCCTCTATTTCTTGTTCCGTACACATCGTTAACATATACTTTCTTTACCATTCTTCCTTCATTCATTCTTTCCATGGACCATCATAACGAACACAACAAAATACAACAAACAATAGCACAATGCAGATAACACTTTCATTCGCACTGCATTCCCTTCTAATATTTGCGCTATCATATGCAGATTTAGCTCACATTCCTCCAAAAGATCTCATTTCTAATGCATTTACTCTACTTTGATCTTTCTTTTACAAGTTCGATGCTTCATTTCGATACATTAGGATCGATACAAAAACACCATTGTGCACCGTCATCTTAGCTATTTTGGATGGACTTTTGTTTTGTAAGCGATGACTATAACTGCCCCAACCCTTCTTTCAATATCCCTCTCCACTCGCTCATCTTTTGTAAACAAACTTCCTAAATATACGATTTCAGCCACTTATTCAAGATTTTCACCATTCACGCTAATCTTGCAGACTGTCGTGCTTCCTTCTTTTTTTCATAAATATATTTACAAAAAATAGTGAATAAAATAACTAATTGTAGTAGAAAATTAAAAAAAAAAATCAAATAAGCTAAACGAAACATGGAAGAATAAATAAGCTCTAACCTTTAACACACATCTACAACAAACCATCACCCGATTTACCCGGAAGGGACGGCAGAGGGAATGGACCCCCACACTACTTTATCCTGACAGATCTCTCTAGTTTCCTCCACATTCATACGGCGAGACATACACGCACGTCGATTCTTCTGAAATCTATCGTAAGAAAAGTTTAATTGATTTGGTCGAGACTCGTTTTCCTCGGCCTTTCTGGACTTAGATTTCATCGCTATTTCTTTATCCAGGCGTTCCATATGTCTCAAACCAACTAAGTGATCATTTCATAATTTCGGTCATAATACTTTCTTCCTTTCTACATTGCATTCTGATATCAGCATTTGAAATTGAAAACAGTTTTGCTACCATTTATTTTGGTTTATTCAACCAACCGGTTTCGCTCTCGACGAAACCTTCGTCAGGGTTAAAAATACAAAGTATGAATAACAAACTAGAAGTTTATTTATGTAACCCTGGCGCAGCTACGACGAAAACAAAATCGACGTCCTTCGCAGTAGAGTGTCAAGAGCTATGATACCCCACCGAAGGTCCCGGGTTCGATTACCGGCGAGGGCAATGTGATTCTCACACTGTCTTTGGTCCGGTGTAAAATTCACGTGACAATAAAATGGCGATAGATTAACTACCAACTAATCTATCGCGTGACAATAAGTTGGTACTTATGGTCTTAAAACTGTAACATTGTCCAAACAAAGTGCCAAGAAACTACGTGTGACCCAAAGAGCCATGGAAAGAGCCATGTTAGGAATAAGCCTAAGAGACAGAGTCAGAAACGATACGGTGAGAGAAAAAACAAAGGTCACTGACAACATCCACCGGGTGGCGACTCTAAAATGGCAATGGGCGGGCCACGAAGCCAGAAGCTTAGATGAAAAATGGACAAAAAGACTGCTGACTTGGAGACCGTAGACGGCAAAGAGTGCAGAGCGACCGCAAATACGGTGAAAGGATGATCTGAATAAACACGTTGGAATATCCTAGATGCATTCTGCACGAGACAGAGTGACATGGAAGCGAGTGGAGGAGCCCTTTGTCCAGGAGTGGACGGGAATAGGCTGAGGAAGAAGAAGAAGAAGAAATTAGCTAAATATTATTATACTTATGAGAATCGATAAAATGACAAAAAATCTTACAATAAATGAGTTCAAATAACCTGTTGTACTCGTATAAAAGAAATAAAATGGTGTGAAAACAAAGTGCGCAAGTGTTTTCAATTATTTTTACTCCACCAATTACTCGTATAATATTTTAAGTGAGTTAAGAACAGTAAAATGCAAGAAACATCGTACAAGGTAGTCTAAAGCAAGCGTTTAAATGTAACCATGAAAAAAGGCAATAATCATAAAATTGACAAATGAAATAACTGTATTATGGCAACAAAGATCGAGGAATTCCAGTTGAATAACACAGTAAAGTGCGCTGTTGATGACCAGACGGACAGGAGCGGTTAGACGGCCACAACTTCCACGACAAAAGTTCCGATCAGAATATCAAACAAACCGGCATTGATCCTTACCCTTCAGCATCCAAGCTACTTAAGACAGAAGACCGCTATATTTTTCAAGTAATTAATTAGCATAAATAACAAAATAAAAATAATGTTATTTTAGATGGTGCACATGTTGTCAGCTGGACGATCCGGACTTTTGTGTTTATTTTATATTATATAATTTGTTTTTGATTTATTTTGTGGACGTTGGACGATCGAAGTGTGCGCGAAAGATGCCTATTGGTGGCGATGACGTTCGCAACCCATCACACCGCGTCTCCCGCGGGGGCGAAAAGGAGTGCCGCTTCGGTAAAAGTGTGGCAGTTAATTATTTTTGACTACCCCTTCTAAGAGACGGCGTGATGGTAAGTAAGTTAGTTAAATTTTTAATTATATCTCAATAGAGACGAAGAAACAAACTGGAAACTGACTATGGATGATCAAGGTGTTTACAGGACTTATGACCTGTCATTGGTTGGGTTAAGCGCACGCTTTAAGTAATTACAACATTCCCCATTCCACCATTGTTATGATCATGTATGATACATTTTTTGGAAGTTGTATATATACTCCAAATCCATACTTATTTTCACGTGGCAGTTCCAGTCAGCCATCTATGTAGATTTGATTGTACTAATTAATTTTTTAGATTAATCTATACAATCCATCCACTAACGCCATCTGAAGAATGATTGTTTAGCATTTAGCAAACTACTTTATTAACACAATGCGAAGAGGCTACCGCCTCCTATCGCTCTGTTAGAAGTCGCCTGGAGTATCCACTCCTATTTTATACGCCAAATAATTGACCAGAATATTTACAAATATTTGTGAAATGTATACTTATATCTGTATACGAATCCTGGATTTTCACCTGTGGTGGTTAATTTAAATTTTTAATTATATCTCAATAGAGACGAAGAAACAAACTGGAAACTGACTATGGATGATCAAGGTGTTTACAGGACTTATGACCTGTCATTGGTTGGGTTAAGCGCACGCTTTATGTAATTACAACATTCCCCATTCCACCATTGTTATGATCATGTATGATACATTTTTTGGAAGTTGTATATATACTCCAAATCCATACTTATTTTCACGTGGCAGTTCCAGTTAGCCATCTATGTAGATTTGATTGTACTAATTAATTTTTTAGATTAATCTATACAATCCATCCACTAACGCCATCTATGAAGAATGATTGTTTTAGCATTTAGCAAACTACTTTATTAACACAATGCGAAGAGGCTACCGCCTCCTATCGCTCTGTTAGAAGTCGCCTGGAGTATCCACTCCTATTTTATACGCCAAATAATTGACCAGAATATTTACAAATATTTGTGAAATGTATACTTATATCTGTATACGAATCCTGGATTTTCACCTGTGGGTGGTTAATTTAAACTGGAACTGCCTGGAACTGCCACGTGAAAATAAGTATGGATTTGGAGTATATATACAACTTCCAAAAATGTATCATACATGATCATAACAATGGTGGAATGGGGAATGTTGTAATTACATAAAGCGTGCGCTTAACCCAACCAATGACAGGTCATAAGTCCTGTAAACACCTTGATCATCCATAGTCAGTTTCCAGTTTGTTTCTTCGTCTCTATTGAGATATAATTAAAAATTTAAATTAACCACCCACAGGTGAAAATCCAGGATTCGTATACAGATATAAGTATACATTTCACAAATATTTGTAAATATTCTGGTCAATTATTTGGCGTATAAAATAGGAGTGGATACTCCAGGCGACTTC
This sequence comes from Lepidostoma basale, assembly GCA_022606425.2. Lineage (NCBI taxonomy): Eukaryota > Metazoa > Arthropoda > Insecta > Trichoptera > Lepidostomatidae > Lepidostoma > Lepidostoma basale. The sequence goes on from JAHDVF020000768.1 coordinate 57,473, forward strand.
TAACAGAGCGATAGGAGGCGGTAGCCTCTTCGCATTGTGTTAATAAAGTAGTTTGCTAAATGCTAAACAATCATTCTTCATAGATGGCGTTAGTGGATGGATTGTATAGATTAATCTAAAAAATTAATTAGTACAATCAAATCTACATAGATGGCTGACTGGAACTGCCACGTGAAAATAAGTATGGATTTGGAGTATATATACAACTTCCAAAAATGTATCATACATGATCATAACAATGGTGGAATGGGGAATGTTGTAATTACATAAAGCGTGCGCTTAACCCAACCAATGACAGGTCATAAGTCCTGTAAACACCTTGATCATCCATAGTCAGTTTCCAGTTTGTTTCTTCGTCTCTATTGAGATATAATTAAAAATTTAAATTAACCACCCACAGGTGAAAATCCAGGATTCGTATACAGATATAAGTATACATTTCACAAATATTTGTAAATATTCTGGTCAATTATTTGGCGTATAAAATAGGAGTGGATACTCCAGGCGACTTCTAACAGAGCGATAGGAGGCGGTAGCCTCTTCGCATTGTGTTAATAAAGTAGTTTGCTAAATGCTAAAACAATCATTCTTCATAGATGGCGTTAGTGGATGGATTGTATAGATTAATCTAAAAAATTAATTAGTACAATCAAATCTACATAGATGGCTGACTGGAACTGCCACGTGAAAATAAGTATGGATTTGGAGTATATATACAACTTCCAAAAAATGTATCATACATGATCATAACAATGGTGGAATGGGGAATGTTGTAATTACATAAAGCGTGCGCTTAACCCAACCAATGACAGGTCATAAGTCCTGTAAACACCTTGATCATCCATAGTCAGTTTCCAGTTTGTTTCTTCGTCTCTATTGAGATATAATTAAAAATTTAAATTAACCACCCACAGGTGAAAATCCAGGATTCGTATACAGATATAAGTATACATTTCACAAATATTTAAAAAATAAGTTAGTTAATTAGCATAATTTTATAGCAATTACAAACATATTTTTCCTTTTGTATTTTTTATTGTATGTAAATTGTACAAAATTAATTAATAAGTTACATTTAAAAATAAGTTGGGTTGAAAAGTTCATAGGCTGACACATAGATGGCGCCACTAGAATTAAATCCATATGATTTTTAGTTAGTACCAACCTCGAAAAGATTAAAGATCCGTGAATAAATTTGCCAGCTGTCGGACAATTGAATAACTTCGAATAACTATATAACCAAATCGAATAACTATATAACCAAATCGAATAACTATATAACCAAATCGAATAAATATGTAACCAAATCGAATAACTACTCGTATATAACCAAATCGAATAACTATATAACCAAATCGAATAACTATATAACCAAATTTTCTTTATGGATAAGCGTCGGGTACAAAGTACACCGACGAACAAAGGGTAAGGTCAGGCGGTTTTCCAATTGTCAGGACACACGCTGGTAAGCAATTCGCCTAGATGAAAAGGATGCATAATAAATTAACAAGTTCCAGAAAATTCCATACCTTGCCGCCTTGCAGGTTTGTGAAATGCAAAGCATTGCGCATCCGAATCTACAATTACCGCAACCCAAGATAAATAATACTCATTTATTTGAATTCATTACTTTTTTATAATAAGTTTGCAAATGTATGTTTAATAAATTATACAAACTAATCACTAAAGCAAAGAGAGAAGACAATTTTAATCAAATTTTGTTTTGTACAAATGTTTCATTATTTAAGTGACTCCTTTAGATATTTAATAATTTGCTATTTAACAAACAAAAGAAATGTTAATACGTATTAGCAAGAATAAAATAAAAAAATAACTAAATAACTAACCATCACGCCGTCTCCCCGAAGGGGCAGGCAGAAAGAATGGACTGCCACACTTTTCTTTCCTGACATATTTTTCTCTCTTCCTCAACATTCATACATCGTGTCATGAACGCGCGTCGATTTTTCTGACTCCTCACGTGGCCGACGTTCAATATTTGATTTATATAATCGTGCCACGTTTTCCTCGGTCTTCCTCTATTTCTGGTTCCATTTACATCGTTGACATATAATTTTTTTACGATTCATTCTTCATTCATTCTTTCCATATGTCCAAACCATCTTAATGATCCTTTCATTATTTTGTTCATAACACCATCATTCGTACCGCATTCACTTTTTATATTTTCATTCGACACTCTATCATACAGAGAGTATCCATACACATTCGTCTAAGAGATCTCATTTCTACTGCATTTATTCTACTTTCATCCTTCTTTTGCCAGTTCCATGATTCGCTTCCATATATAAGGGTTGGTAGAAGAACACCATTGTGCACTGGAATTCTAGCTTTTTTGGATAGGTTTTTGTTTGCGATGACAACTTTAAGTGCACCATTACAACATAAAATAAACAAATCTAAAAAAATGATAAAAGTATTTAAGAAGCACCTTAGTTATGAAAAACCACATAAATCACAAAAACGTCAAAAGATTTTTATAGCCTTACACAGTATAATTTCTAATGAAAATAACTCATTGCATTAAAACGTTTTTTTGTTTTCAAACACTGCTTTGATATGATGGAATTCTATGGCGTAGTCGCTGCAGTTTTAAATAATATAATAGTATAATAAAGTTAAACGACGTGAAATGAATATATTGTGGACTCGAAGAGTAGTTCTGGAAACAATATTATAGAGCGTATAAGGACCCTCGGTTATTCAAAATGCAAACAAAACAGGGCGAAAACAAGTTGCGCAGACCTTAATCCAGCAATGATAAATGATATTAGCAACAGGGCGTAAAACCTCAACAGCCAATAAATCGGCCAGAACAGCTCAACGACGACTGATGAATTATATTATAGTATTTGATATTATTTCTCAACCAAATAAAAAAGAAAAATGCAAAAATTATGTGGAATTTCGGTAAAGGGATATATGTCAACAATGACATGTTTTCTTTTTTTGTAAACCTGACGAAGCCCCAGTGGGATCTCAATAATTTGGTTCGATAAAATAAAACAAATTACACATGTATTTTAAATTATTTTTAATGAATTATGCAACGCTTGTACTGTTCATGAGTTTCAAGACGTATATACTCGTATATATAAAATTTATCAAAACAAACATATTTTATAGCCACATATCTCTTCACTAAATTACCCTTTGACAATTAAATCTAAAACTGGATATTTAATTCGTTTATCAATTTCTTATTGCGTATACCTCTTTAAAGAAACTCTACAGTATTAAAAAAATAAAATTGTTATTTGAAATTTCAGTAAATGAATTTTTTTTTCTATTTTTTTTTATACACTTTGTAGGTATATATGTACAACACTTATATTAAAAAATAAAAATATATAGACATGTTTCGGACTAACAGTTCTTCTTCAGTAAAGATACATTTTTTAAAATACTATTATATAAAATTGTTTAAATGATCTGACGGATGATGAAAAATCTTTTATAAATGTATACTTAGTTAAAATCCACTAATGTTTGTGTCTTTGACTGGTTTCGGCTACTCGCTGACATCTTCTGGACAGAAGATGGCAACGAGCTGCCGAAACCGGTCGAAGACACGAACTTAAGTGGATTTTAACTAAATATATTTTACATATTAAAAAGATTTTTTACATTTTTTTTTATTTTCATTATTTTGCTACATTATTTAGTATAATAATATTATATTACATATGGACAGAGCTTCGTAAGCTCCCGTTGAATCTTCAACTCGATTATTTTCTGTTGTATTTTAAGGGAAATTAAAAACGTCCGAAATACATTTAAAACAAAGAAAAATCGAAAATCAGTAAGAAATCACAATATGAAAAAGTAATACGTCCAAAGCTAATCATATAAACCGCCGTTTACCGAAAAAGAAAGCGGAAAAATAAGTGAGATACCGAATCTTGGTGGTAAAGTGCAATAAAAACGAGATGCGATCTCCTGGAATAATCTGACACTCAAATAAGGCGGATCATACCGAATAGTTATAACTAAAATCGAGCCTTTAGATAAATTGAATATTTACTTGCTTAGGCTATGGAGAAGGTCGTGAGTTTTACGTCGTACACTTTTCATTTTCAGTTATCACTCACTACAAAATTCTAACGCTGTCTTTGGTCTGGTAGAATTCTCGTGACAATAAAAATGGCGATAGAATAGCTTCATGTCATTTAATCAGCAGCTAAAAAATGTATACAGTAATTGGGTATGATAACATATTGTATACAAAAACGTGGAAAGCAATATAAACTACCCCATTAAAAATGTTCAGGTGGCATTCCAAGAACCTCCAAAAATTACTTTTCTGCCATCCAATCCTAGAATTGAAACTTTAAAAAAAATATCTTCTAGAAGTTGTATTATATTTTATGGAATGACATGTTTCGCCCCTCTAAGGCATTATCAAATGTGACGAAATTTCAGCTCGTTGCTGTTTATATACATTTTTAACAAATAATTATTTGGCTAGGTCCAGAAATATTGGAAAGTGTTTCTTGGAACTCGATAAGAAATTTTGTGACAATGATTACATTTATTAAGACGACTATGTATACATTATATTAAATAATAAATTACCATAAATATTTGCAAGGTTTATAGTTCAGTTTTTAACCATTTTCGTGTACGTAATTTTTGAGTAGCTCATAAAAATTTTATGTATGAAGGAACTTTTGGAAAAGTCCTTTTGTTTCTCTGCAGTGTCACTTTAATTGAATTTATTGCTTGTACGTAATGGTCACTGGAGGCAAAATATTAAGGCATTCAACATGAAGTGTTTATAAAGCAACATCGAGAACATCGAAGTTGTTTGTAAGAATGCGGATTCGCAAGATGTATGAACATAATTTTGTGATCTCGACGGCCTATAAAAACTCATTTTAAAGGAATGTATCGTGGATATAAAATCGCGACACCTTACCAAATGAAGCGAGTTGATCAAAGGAATGATAGCGAAACCAGTGTCAAATCCGCACGCAAAGGGAGACGTTCTTTCCGACGGATAGGAATACGTAAATAGAAAGAGGCAACAGATGATTTATTTTCATCTCCCCATGAAATAAACTGAGACTCTCTCTTTATAAGGAAAATCAAATCCTAAAATTCTCTTAAATATACAACACTGAAGATGAATGAGGATGTTCAGGAGGAGGATTCAAATAAAAATTATATGAGAAGTTTTTATTAAAACATGTGTATGTTATGAATATTATTTTACATTAATAAATGAAAAATGACGATATTCGTAGCAGAGTGGCAAGAGCTATGACTGCCAAATTGAAGGTCATGGGTTCAAATCCTGATGACGGCAGTGTGATAACCAGTGTCTTTGGTCTAATGCAGTGATTCCCAAAGTGTGAGCCGCGGCTCCCTGGGGAGCTGCGGTGTCGTTATAAGGGCGCCGCGAAATATTCAATTCGGTAAATTTTGTGAGAATTCCCAATTCTCGAAATTTTTGCGCCAACAATCGTGTATGCTGACAAAATTCCAAGAATTTGAGATTTCTGAGGAAATCTGATGTATTAAGGGAGCCCCGGAAAAATATGATGTTTTAAGGGAGCCGTAAACCGAAAAAGATTGGGAACCTCTGATCTAGTGTAGAATTCTTACCACATATAATGAAAATCAATATAATAGGTAACACAAATTGTATACAGTAATTTGGTTCAAATAACCTGTTGTAAACAAATTTGGAAAATAACGGGAAACTACCACATTAAAGGACCAAGTGGTATCTCAAGAACCAGTAAAAATGTAACACTTTTCTTCAAATTGAAACTAGCGAAGAAACTAGCGAAATTCGATCATATTCGCACACATGGGCGTAAGAGTAATTTCGAAACGAAAAATATTGCACAATGCGATTGAATCAACTATTTCGCTTTAAAAAAAATGAGAATGAAACGCCATACGTAATATCCGAGTCATTACTTTCGCCCTGTCATAAATCTATTCTTCTATTATCGAAACGTCAGTCATATAAAGGAGTAAATTGTTTTTAATACATCTTATTAACTTTGACAAACGACTGAGCAAGCAGACACTAAACATGGATGTGGGATTGGGAATATTTTTAGATGCATATAAGAAATAAATATTCGGCTCGCAACGATTAGCGTCCACCCACGGAATTACACTCGGAACTAAAGACGAAAATTCTGATCATAAATCATTATAAATTACAATACAAAGCTAAAATTCTCGAATGCAAAGAGAACGAAACGCGTATTATTCATTGGAGATGACGAACCGAATGCTATCGGCGAAACATTATGCTCCGAAACGGACCCCTGAATCCAAAATGGGACGGATGCTGTCTTTATCACTTGAGAACATATCTTTGTCTCATTGTATTTAATAGGGTAATATATTTTCAAAATTTAATTATAAACACAGTAAAATATGGGTCATAATAAACCATTCGTAAATAGTAAGATAGTAAAATTAACAATGTAGATTCCACTATTTATGATTCTATAACGTCATTGGACATGGTATAACTATTTTTCGTTACAATAATAAAAATATTTTTTTTAACAGTGCATACACATCCAGTTATCTTAGAAAACATACATAACATTAAACGGTACTTATATGTTGATATGATCGTAAATAACAACACACAAGTCATTTTAGGATGAGCTTTTTATTCAACTTAACCTAATAACGTAAACGTGAAACATAAAGTGATTTGTTTATGTTTCACGTTATACAAGTCAAATTTTTGAAATCCGAATACAAAAAAAAATATTAAGCGATGTATGATTAAGTGTATAGAATTCCATAATGATGTTACTAAAATAAACAAAAGTTGTTTAAAAATAGAAGAACTAAAAATTATATAAATGATATGAAATATTCACGACACGTGTTTCGTCTTATGAGGACATATTCGAGTGACATCTTCGTCACACTCGAAGATGTCCTCATAAGACGAAACACGTGTCGTGAATATTTCATATCATTCATAGAATTTTTAGTTCTTCTATTTTTAAACAACTTTTGTTTATTATAATAACATCATTAAAAAAAAAAAATTTCTTCTTTTGGCTAGTTTCAATCCAAGGGATTGGTTTACAGCAAAGCGTAGCATATTTTTTTTTCTTGTATACAACAGGTCATCTAACCCAATTACTGTATACAATTTATTTTTTTAGCTATTATATTGATTCTCATGACATGTGATAGAGAGCCAATATATCGCCATTTTATTGTCACGGAAATTCTACACCAGACGAAAGACAGTGTGACAATCACATTGCTATTGCCGGGAATCCAACCCGGGACCTTCGATATGGAAGTAAGAGCTCTTACCACTCTGCCACGAAGGTCGACATCAAAGGTTTTGCTGGTTAATGGGATGCCTCTTGCGCCTTTAATGATGTAGTTTCATGTGGCTTTTCACATGTATGTACAGCAAGGTATTTGAACCCAATCACTGTATAAAACTGTTTAGCTATTGATTCTCATGACATGTTATAGGAAGCTAATCTATTGCCATTATATTGTCGTGTAAATTCAACACCAAACCAAAGACAGTGTGACAGTCACACCTGGGACCTTCGGTGTGGCAGTCAGTCCTCTTTCCACTATGCTACGAAGGTGTTAAGATTTAAAAATAAAACATTAAAGACATAGAGATCAGTGTGCTCAATACTTGAGTTACGGATATTTTATGTCGTCTATAATATTTTTCCTTCATTTAAATTATTATATAAGAACCACCACGATTACCCAGTCTAACAATACAATCGTTTTTAAGACTATAAGATGTATATAATATATGTAAATCCAAAGCTTAGTAAGCTTAGCAAACCACAAATTGTTTATTACAAATCACGCCGCAGCGAGCCTATCACCGCAGATGCAATGGTACTCGTACAACGTCCCGAGTAAAGCAAACAGACATAAGGCATGTAAGTGCCTCAACAAGTTACGGGGAATAATCATTTCCAAGTGAAATCAATACCGCTGTCCCGATGCGATCGAGATAGATTTGCACATAATTGGCTCCATCGACACGGAGAGTGACTGGACCACTCGGCTGGCGGCGGGGATCAGCGCAAAACTCTGGTAATGTTCTCTCAAATGCCTGATAAATAACTTGTCAGCATCACACCAGGGCTGACTACAATTAAACATAATCCAATAAATTAAATGCCATTATTGAAAATTCATTAAAACCCCCACCTTATGGAGCCAAATAAAACTACGCCTTAAGTTTGTAGCTGAATATGGACAAACAACTTAAATGGGCAAAACACATATGTATTATCTAACAAACTCAATAGTACTTCTTGACAATATACATTTTCGTCTATACTAAATACAATAGGTCGTTTGAACTCAATTACTGTACAATTTGTTTTAAGGATTTTTACGAGTCTCATGACATGTCATAGGTACATAATCTATCGCCATTTTTAATATCTAGTGGATTCTACACCAGATCAATGACTATGTTCACAATATTCACACTATGTTCACAATACATTATTTTTCGTCCCTCCACTTTACCATTAATATCAGCCAAAGAAGGTGGTATTTTTCTCCCCTTAGCACATGACCCAAATATGAGACCTTTCTAATTTTCACACTCGACAACAGCTTTCTATTGGCTCTGGCTCTCTGTAGTACGTCTGCATTATTGACCCTATCGGTCCACGGTATACGGAGCATTCTGCGGTATATCCACATCTCAAACAAATAATACACAATACATAACATCACAAATAACATTACTAGCATACACAAATTCTAAGAACTCCTGAAACGAAGAAATTGTTACTACCATCATCATTTTACTAATAACCGCAAATTTCTTCATTGCGTTTACGGCATTTTTGTTACAATATTATTTTTAACCCATTTAACTTAAGGGTTCTGATTGGTAGTTGGGCTACAATGGAGTATGGTTTACCAGAAAATTCGTCGAAAATGTAATGCCCCATGTTGACATCAGCAATACTGTTTACTTCCAAATCCAACTCTCCAACGTCCACGCGTGGTGTCTTTAAACTTCGCGAACCCTGGGCAATGTGACCACTGACATTACCATTAGTATCATAACAAATAAAGAGTGGACGAATGCCGAATTTCCAGCGCCATAAAGCTGGATTCACCGGCTAAGGGAAGGTATTGCCAACAGAAGATCATACTTAGGAGGCAAGGAAAAACCACAATAGATATATTTATTGTTTCAGCAAAAATCTAAAACTCCATATTAAATGATAAATAATAATGGAAACGTGTTTTCTAGAACATTCATTATAGTTTATGGCATGTTTCGCCTTTCTAAGGCGTTATCAAATATAAGATTTAAAAAACAAACAACAACATGAAAATTAACATTTGATAATGCCTTAAAAAGAAGAAACATGACATTTCTATAAACGATATCACTCTGGATATCATTCTCATACACTTTATCCGTTTTTTGTTGTAGTTTGAAGTTAACGAAATTCATACAGATAATGTGATGCGTGTGTATGTTAATAATGAAACGGAAAACAACCCTGTCGCTCTGAAATTACAAGGCGTCCGTTTTCACTTTACGTCACGTTCTACCGAGCAGTTAGTAACCCTACACTTAGACGCGCGAAGGTAAACAACGGCAGGGCCGGGATGGGCTAAACACATGGTAATTGATGGGGATATCGGCAGTTACATACGAGATTCTAGGTTAGCTTGGGCCACCGGACGAAGATGCATCGAAACTTGTTTAGCGAAAGAATAATTTGCACGTATCCGAGAGCGTGTAATTTTATTTTTAAAACGAGTAACTAGCCATTTGCCAGATCGTTGGACCAATTACTAGGGTGACCAGCTATACATAATAGAAACTTAAGTAAACGAAGCAATTGATCCGTATAATATATCAAATTCGCAATTCAAAAGCGGAATTATTTTTAATTTTTCATAGTTTATCACTAGATTTCGATAGTATTGCTTCCATCGTTCCGTAAAATCATTCAATAACGTAAAATAGTGTATCGTTGTGTAATTGTGATAAGGTGGAATATTAATTAATTGTTTCCTAAACGAAATTCCTTTTTCACTAGTTAATATCCAATGGATTTTATTGCAGCAAAGTTTAACATCTTTACTGGTTGTTGTGATGCCACTTGGGCCATTGATGTGGTAGTTACCCGTTAATTTCCACATTTCTTTAAGAAATTGATTCTCGTGACATGTGATAGGTAGCTAATCTATCGCCACGCGAATTCTACACCAAAGACAGTATGACAATCACACTGCCATCGCCGGGAATCGTAACATATCGTAAGTACTAAATGTTATAGGCTATTTTTATTATTTTATTTTATTGTCTTTAAAATCTGGCAATGTCTGTTAGGTTATTTAATACAATTATACTTCTTCTAATAGATCTGACGATCTGTGGCACAGAAATCATGTCTCCTGGGATGCTGAAGTCCAGCTGTCCCCCCATTTCATAGGTGGTCTTCCAGGTGGACGATGTCCGGAGGGGATTTCATAACAATTCTTGTGATATTTTATTTATTGTATATACCGATGTGATTCAACTATGTCGAGAGAAATCAAATTTTACTAAGATTCATGTCAGATTATTACAGATTCCCTAATTAGAAGAGAGAGAACGGTCACGAAGAGCCCCTTGACTCGAGCGAACGAGCATATCGAAGCGAACGAATAAGCCAAAGTATACCTTTACAATGACTAGAATTATAACTATAACCTATAACATTCTCCCGATTGTATTATTGTCGATTTACGATTGCGCAATGTACACTTCCTAGAGAGAGATGAAATCAGGTGAGAAGATTGTGATTTACATAGTAGGTTTATCGTGAAACTAGAATGCTGCGCAACACAAGTAAATATAAATTGAATGAAGATGTTAGATACAGACGTTCCTATAGAAGATCGAATCTTTGAAATAAAATACACGGCTTAATCTAAATGGTGATGTCTCGAAGGATTGGAAATCTTGATTCAATAAATCAATGTTAACTAGAATTAATCAACATATGAGAGAAGAATATGAAATCAGATTTACATTATTACGAAAACGATGTGTTATACTCTCCAATACTGTGATCGTACTCGTGAAGGGGGATGTAGGATTCAAGAGACCAAAATTACACTGATTAAATTGGGTGAGCGTCCTGAGGGCCGCGAACTGAAGAGAAGAACGAGCTATAATTTAATAGGGGACATCAAATCTTAAATGTTTTAGAAATTTTCACGCGAGAGGCTGAGTTCTCCCCAGTATTTTGAGTATTTTACTCTTAAATGTTGTTTTATTAAAATAAAAAATATTGATCTCCAAGGCAATCATGTTTAGTTGTTTTCCCCACCGGCAAAACTAGAGGCAGATAGGTCCTGCAAGGTGAGTCTGAATAAATCAGTCTATCACATTAAGATGAACACTTTTCAAGACAGCAAAGTTCTCAAAGAATCTCCTTATAATTCTGCGTCTAGCCCGACAACCCTTGCCAAGATCAATTACAAATTGTTGGATTTTTTTTTATTGTCAAATTGTCGGATGTTTATTACAAAGATGCTATGTGGTTTTAAACTTTAAACAAATAAAAAGAGAAAATCTGATTATTGTTACATATGAAATGTCTCATGAGTGGCATCATTAAGGCGACGTTTGCACTACATTATATTATTCAATCATTTTGCACTGTAATTACGCACTGACTTTTTAAGTACTTTGCACCTTTTTGCCCTAAATTGATTTCAGTATACGAATTCATATCCTATAACTTCAAATAAAATTATTCTTTGTATGTTGTATACGTAGAATAATTTAAAACTTTTATAAAAAATAGTATCCGAAAAATTGTCTACTTTTAGATCAATCAGCTCAGACAATAATGATTATTTTACGAAAATCCTTAGTTAAAACTGTATATTCGATATGTGTTGTACAAAGGTAAATATTTACCCTTAGGTAAATATCCGACAACTCTTGATAAGAATTTGAAGGATTTAATTTTGTTTAATATAAAAACTCTACTATTTATTTCCTGTGTCGTGCATGCAAACAATTTCGTGGAAAGCCGACCTTCGTGGCAGAGTGGTAAGAGCTCTGACTTCCATACCGGAGGTCCCGGGTTCGATTCCCGGCGATGGCAGTGTGATTGTCACACTGTCTTTGGTCTGGTGTAGAATTCACGTGACAATAAAATGGCGATAGATTGGCTACCTATCACATGTCACGAGAATCAATATAATAGCTAAAAAATAAATTGTATACAGTAATTTAGGCAATTTGCTGGTCATTGCGAATATCAAATAAAGAACCTTTTTACCATAGAGTTAAACACTCGCTCCTTTAACAAGATCTATGAAAAAAGATTCAAATCCAGTATCGCTTGTGCGTGCATAAGAGCATTCAGTAGATGGAATACGCGCAGTCGGCGTGTAAGGGTTGGACTGTTGAAGCTACGCGAAGACAACGAAATAATTAAGTAGGCATTAAACGTGGCAGGGTATATAAATCAAAGGCTTAAGCACTTAACCCCGGGCGCATAAATATGGCGAATCTTCCAGACTTAACGAGCGTCCAAGAAACGAGACCGGAACTAGTGATGCGGTTAATTGCGACAAAGTAATTACAATCGAATTAAATCGATTTTTTACGGAATCAAAGAGACACACAAACATCCAACTGATTATAAAAAAAATAACTGACTAACCATCACGCCGTCTCCCGAAGGGATAGGCAGACATAATGTACCGCCACACTGTTCTTTCCTCACATACTTCGTTCGAATCCTCAACATTCATACATCGTGTCATGCACGCACATCAATTTCTCCGACTCCTCACGTGGCTGACATTTAATATTTAATTGATTTCATCGTGCCATGTTTTCTCAGTCTTCTTCGTATTCTTCTTCAGTTTACATTACTAACATATACATATTTTTAATTCTTTCTTCTTTCATTCTTTCCGTGTCATCATCATCATAAACCTATATCCGTCCACCCTTGGACATAGGCCTCCTTCATCTGCTTCCATGTCTGTCGATCCTGGGGAACACGCATCCATGTCCTACCGGCGGTCTCTTTAGTGTCATCCCTTCAACGAATTTGGGGACGTCCTGGGTTTCGAGTCACAGTTCTAGGACACTAGCAAAGGAAGCGTTTTGTCCATCTATCGTCAGAGCTGCGAGCGACATGGCCTACCCAGCACCATTTTAGCGCTGTTAATCTTCTGATGATGTTCGACACTCCGATTATGGCTCTAACAGTGCCCAAAGGCTAATAAACTGGGAAACCAACGAAAAAATAAACGTACAAAAAATATTTTTTGTTACCATGAACATTCATTAATAGATGTTTCAAAGATCTTATAATCATCATTTGGATAGATGAATACAAGTTTTATAACCTCTGAAACATTAGTTTAAAATGTTAGTCTATCAGTATGCATGGTCCGATTCTAAAACTAAGAAACCATAATAAAATTATTCAAAACAAATTTTACTGAAAAATGACACTTATGTTACATAATCCACCCAATGGTAAAAACTTCTAAAAATAAATGTTTGAAATCGTGTGAAATATTAGGATTGTAATTGTTAACGGTTGTTGTATTGGATTGTAATGTAACTCGATTGACTCTAGACCATAGGTTTCCATAGAATTACAATGAAAAAGTTTCCAACACCCCCTATATCAAAAAAGTAACCATGCACCAAATATTTAAATATTTCTCCGTTCAATATTTATTTAATCTATCTATACATCAAAACCTGCAGTAATAATGATGATAGTTACCAACTTACAAATTTGGTGTACGTATACTTAATCCTAATTTACACATATAATATATAAAAATAAAAGAAAAGATAAAATATGTATTGAAATAGAATTTTCAAAGCGAATTTTTTTTTTATATTTCAATATGAAGCAATTCAGCTTGAAGTTTGATCGTGCAAGTGGTTAAGCTGCATTTACGAAAAGAATCGATTGGCAATCATACAGATAGTGCCCATCCCTAATCGCGGCCGTGAGTCAGCGAGGCGGCCTTATCTCGCGGTATTCGCGGAGCCAAGTACAGCGCTCAAAAATAAATTATCGTCATTATGCATATCAGAGATGTGGCTGTGAATTCGGTAAATGTAAGACCGATATATGCGATTATGAGACTTCAAAAATCATGAGCAATGTCTCGAACCTTTTGTGCGGGGAAAGTTTCGCCAAATCGCTGCGATAACCGTTTTTCTTTCAGCAGTTGGTGTTATTTACTATACCACGCTTATCGTTTGCGTTTTTTATTATGGAATGGCGGAATTCTTGGATCAGCACTTAGCACGATGCTGATATACCACAATGCTGTAAAAATGAATCACTTTTAATAGTATTCGGAAAGAGGCGATGTCGCATATGATACATTTATTGATCATTTACCAAGTACATGGTTTTAATAACTCCCAACTGGGGTAACCCGTTCTAGGGAGGCATTCCTAGCACTGTATATAATTTCAATATATAAATTAAAAATTAAGGGAACAATTAATGAACAAAGGAGCAACACATATCCTAAAGTGTAAAACTTAAAGTTGATTGTCTTATAGCACTATTTAAACTATTTACTTATTTTTAAAAATCATACTACATTCAAGCCGCCTTTTTTTGATGTCTCCGTAGATACATGTTTTTTGTAATTGTGCATTGTCATTTTTTGTGGGTCGTTTATAGTTTTATTTATTATGTTATATAACAACATATGGTCGCATATGATAGAATACAATAAAATAATAAATTAAAACGAAAGAAGTTCCAGTACACGAAACGGAGAATAGAATACCACACTTTTCACCCTTGACATATTTCTCTAGTCTTAAATATATCAACTCTCATTAACTAAAATATTATACAATAAATGGTTTTAGTTGTCCGGTAGAAATGTGCGAATTCCAGGAGAATTGTGCACGCGGACTTTAGTCACCGCGGGGTGAGGTCGGTATAATTGTGAATGACTTAATGAGAGAGAGAATAAAGCCACAATGGTTGTGAATCAAGATTCGTGACCGAGGCGACAACACGGCGGTCGCCAATTCCAGGGGGCAAAAAAGCTAACACGGGAGGCGGAATTATTGGCTGTATGTGGCCTATTCTATCACACACAATTTACTGAATAACCTCACCCAACTTACAGAGAGAAGGCCACATTCTTCTATCATTTCATAAAGTTCTAGAGTATTCTATTATCTTACAGTGAGGGGCCATACATGTGTCATGGACACTCGTCGATTTTTCCAGCTCCTAAAATAGTAAACACTTAATTTTTCATGACCTTTAAACCTATTTAATACGAATGATAACGTCTGTATTCTTGGAGTTTTATTATATGTTATGGGAATGACATGTTTTACCTGTCTAAGTAATTGTCAAATGTTTTTAACATTTAATAATGTCTTAGTAAGGCAAAATATGCCATTCCCGTAACATACAATAAAACTTCTGACTGATCGACTGTAATTGCTGGGAAAAGACTGCAGAAGACAGACCTAGGTGGATAACAGCAGTACATAAAGGCACGCAAGACTTTGAAGCACAGCGCAGAGACGACGCCGCAGAGAGGAGGAGGAGGAGGAGAAAGAAGAGACCACTGGGAGACGGTGACGGCTCCATTACAAGCGCCTTCCCCTGCCCCAGATGCCCCAGAATTTGTGGGTCCAGGATCGGGCTCTTCAGTCACATGCAGACCCACAACCGTGAAGGATAGTCTTCCTCGGACACGAGGGACAGCCGATGATGATGATGAATAAAACTTCTATAACACAGACGTTATCATTCGTATTTATTATTAAATATGGAGTTTTACATGATTGTTCAAGAAACAATAAATATCTTTAAGCCCATTTCTCTTTAACTGCATCATGGACAACATCATTGCAGAGGTTGCATCTCTCAATTTAGGGTACACTCTGGGTAAAAAAGTAATTGGAATGCTTTGCTATGCAGACGACGCCACAATCGTGGCCGAAAATGAAAGCGACTTGCAAGCGGTGCTCTCAAAGTTTGATGAATCCTGTTCAAAGTATAACATGATCATATCCACCCCAAAAACGAAGTGTATGACATTCGCAAGAAATCAACTGAGATGCGAAGTCTCCGTACGCCAGGAGGAGATTGAACAGGTGGACCTATTCAGATATCTCGGAAGCGAAGTAACCAGCTCTAATGACCTCCCCAGAGAAGTAAGGTCACAGGTGGATAGGGCTGCAGCGGTTGCAGGCTGCCTGAAAGATGTCATATGGAGAAACAGGGACATGAGGACTGACAGCAAGGTACGCATCTACAAGACCTGTGTGCGACCAATCCTCACATATGGCATTGAATCGAGGGCAGACACTGTCAAGACAAAGAGCATGCTCAGGACAACCGAGATGAAAACGCTCCGCGCTATAGCTGGCAAGACCCTACGTGATCGAGTTAGGAATACAGCAATCCGAGAAATCTGCGAGGTCGAAGATGTGGTCAGATGGGGACGTCAAAGACGGCGATACTGGCATGAACACGTAGAAAGGATGAGCTCAAATAGAATACCACACATAGCTCTCCATGGAACGCCAAACGGACAACGCCGACCAGGAAGACCCCCGAAACGGTGGAGAGAAAGCTGGAGTTCAGCATCTCAAGAGGACCCGCCTGAAATAACAGACTCCTGAGTCTACAAAAAGGGAAGAAGAAGAAGAAGAAACCTATTTTTTACCTTATTCATAAAATTCATTTATCGAAATCGTTGATCATTTCGTTCGCATATTTTTTATATCGGAATTTACCAAAATCTTTACCCCAAATGAAGAATATTACAATGAAAATACATAACAAAATACGAGCAAAACCAAAATAAAAATTTGATATTATATGTTTTTTGAGGAGTTACACCAAGGATTTAATTCAATGGTATCAGGATTTACTATACAATCACAATGTGAGTAGAAAAGAGTACATTATTGTGAAGAAGAAATCGGGTGGTTTCCAGTGTTGAGCCCAAGTCCTCTGGATCACGGGCCAAGCGTTCTGTTCCCTAGAACAGTTTGTTTATATATTCCTTTATGTATTACATGTAAATACATATGTTTATTTATTATTATTATTTTGATGACTTACATTTTAAGTGTGCCGTTTTGTAAAATCAATTACTCCAAGGGCGCACTAGGAAAAGACTGACTGAACAGTGCAGTCTTTAGAAGTTTCTTAAATTTAAAGTAACTCTCCTCATACTTAATACTAACATAAAGGCTATTACACACCAATGGACCCGCAAAGCTGGAAGCCCGATTGCAGCTGACAGGAATTGTTATGCTGTTTGCATTTGTTTCTACTGATAGGAATGAACGTTGCCTTTCCGTTGGCATGGGTGTCATGCAGAGGTCCGAAATATTCATTGGCTTCCTGGTGTTAAGCCTTAAACACTTTATTCCATATAAAGGTATATAATAATAAAGGAAATCAGAAAATATTAAATTCGCATTCCCAGATTTCCTTATTTTCGTTTTTGCATGTTTAACTTTATTGGTACATTAAAACAAATGAATGAGGAAAAATAACAGATTTATTTACTGTTTCTTGAACAATGATATAAAACTGTATAATAAATATTTAAAATGAATGTAGGTAAATGTTTATTTTATATTTTACCTTCGAAGGCATTATTAGATATTGCCTTTTCAGGGGAAACATGTCATTCCTATAAATAATTCATGTTTTTAATTGAAATTTCTTGGTAAAGGTTCATTTTAAATGATGAAAACAACCAGAAGATGGCAGCAAGCTGCCGACACCAGTCGAACATAAACACAAGGAAGCACACTAAATACATAACAATAAAGAAATTTTGTATCATTTTTTGTTTTGTTTTCATTATTTTAATTCATACTAATTAAAATATTCAATATTTTATATGCGTATATAGGTTTTCAGACGTATTGACAAAGTCTTCCATAATTCTTAAAATACCTGCGTTTTTCTTCAAGTATTATATAGTGAGAAACTTCTTACCATCACTCAAGCAATTAAAATATTAATATTGATAATATAAAATTTCTTGGTAGAGATTCATTTTTAACAATAAAAAAAAAACATAATTTATTTTTAACGTAAATTTAGTTTTAAATCATTTGTTTTTTAATTTCCACCAGTTTCGGGGGTTCGCTACCCTCTTTCGGTCCAGAAGCTAGGCCAGAGATGACACCGAGCTGCCGAAACCGGTCGAAAATAAAATACCATATAAAAAAAAAGTGTAATAAAACTAAATACACATTATAAAGAAATGTTTTACTGCCTACGTAACCACCACCCCTACTCCCCGAAGGCGTAGGCAGAAAGAATAGAGCGCCACATTACGCAATACTTGATTCCTCAACATTCATACATCGTGTCATGCATGCTCGTCGATTTTTCCGACTCCAAATATGGTCGAATATTGTAAAATTTGATTGATTTGACCGTGCCACGTTTTTCTCGGTCTTCTACTATTTCTTGTTCCGTTTACTTTTTATTATTTTTATATTCGTTAATTAACTGTAAATATATCTAAAAGTAGAATAGCTCCCATCTCAGCGGAGGAGCACCGGAATAAGAAGGAGAGGGAAGATGCCGTCCCGTGGCCGAGTGTTAATTAATTAACACATTAGGCACGACCGGCCCGAGGAGCCGCCTCATTAATCGACAATGGCGCTATACTATAGGGCGGACACACACGGAGCCGGGCCGTAATGGGTTACACTATCAGAGAGACAATACGCGGCGATCTGTCGTCACGTGGCGGGGAAATGAAGATATAGATTGAAGGTGATGACTGCAGTTCATCTTGATTTACAACGGATCAAAGGCTAATCACCACCTAGTTCTCTCACCTCCGCTGCAGCAACTATCGAGTACACATATAAAATAAAATTCTACATAATATACACATAATAATACTAAACAATACAACATAGATGTGAGAGAGTATAGAAAAATGTTTCGTAAACAATTTTATAACATTTTTTATGTATTCCATACATCTTTTTTCACGTGCACAAGCATTAAGGTGTTAACAATAAAATTATGATCCTTAAATATCCTATTAAATTATGATTCAGTATCAAAATATTACATTATTATTTTTCGTGTCAATGGCGAAGGCTCGTGGAGATGACCCTAAATAGGGTCTCATCTCTTATATATTTCCATGTCATTGTAATTTAAAGGTTTGGGCGACTTATTTTTCTATGGGCGCCGGGTGTTTTAGTAAAACCACACGCGGAGGCACGTATTTGTTCATAAATTATGCTTCAATACAATTAACATTGTTATGAGTACAGCAAATTAAATCAGTAAGTAGTTCTACAATGTTAAAACGAAAAAAAATTAAGTATTATAAATTAAATATTGAATAAAAATATTTTTAAAAACGTCAAAAATAAGTAAATCTACATATATGAGCAATATTTACATACATCTCCCAAGTGCTGCGTGAAAAAGGCATTTATTTTCAATTCTCAGGGAAAAGCATACGGATAAACTGCAAATTTCCACCAGAACTGCGTTTTTTCTTACTTTTATGAGTTTTGTATTTCTTGTCATTAAATCATTGTGCAAAAGTACAAACCAGTGGCTGTAAAACCGATGGTCCGCGGACCGCTAAAATTTAAATTTATAAAAAAAATTCTGTTTAAAAAAATATTTATTGATTTAATTTAATTTAATCATGATTTGGCTATAATTAAAAAATATATATAATTAATTAGTTATTTGAACAATTTTCGAAAAATAAATCCAAATCTTTAAAATCCCATTAGTGTTTGTGATTTTAAGTGTCTGGAATTTTAATTGATTAATTTAGTGGCTCGTGAAGTTCTAATATTTATAAATAAGTTACATAAGCGATATTAATAAAATAAAATAAAATAAAAATAAATTTTTTTTAAATATAAATATTACATATACTCGTATTAGGGTGTCCCTTATATGGGCAAAAAATTTTTTTTTTGGATTATTGAAACGCATACCCCCTAATTATGTTTAATAGTTTACTAGTTGCCCAAATACAGAATTTCAACTTCCTACGTTAATTCTAACCCGTGCCGACTTGGC
The DNA here is from genome assembly GCA_022606425.2 of Lepidostoma basale. Lineage (NCBI taxonomy): Eukaryota > Metazoa > Arthropoda > Insecta > Trichoptera > Lepidostomatidae > Lepidostoma > Lepidostoma basale. The sequence continues at coordinate 77,581 of JAHDVF020000768.1, forward strand.
CTCAAAGTTTTAGAAAATATCTGCTTTAAGTGTCTCTTAAATGTAGTTGTAGATGATCACTTAAACCATTATATTAGATAAATATTGATGAAAACATATATTTATATAATGCTTTTCTTGTAATAATCAAAACAGATACATATTTATATTTATTTACTTGGATATTTCCTCTTCAAAGCCTCTTTTTTTACAGTCTGAATAAATTTTTCTATGTTCTTCAACACAGCATAACACGAACTGCTTATGTTATTCATCTGCGGTAGTCAAACCATGAAAGTCTATCATTAGATTAACAGCTCTTTCAGCTGTGTCATTAACTGCTTTTAAGCTAGTACCCTTTTTTTTAACTTCCACAAACGCCGCGCTGTCTTTCTATGAAGATACAATTTCTTGAAGGAAACTATTATCAGGTTTCAGTCGTGAAAATAAATCTTTACTCTTGACAGAAATAAAATCACTCAAAGACTTCAATAAAACAAGATAACAAATACTTGTAGTACCTTTAAATAAAACAAATAAGTTCTATTATAAATTAAATACCAGATTAAACACTACTTACGTACCATATAGAGAGCCAGACATCTGTTCCTTCGATGGAACATATCTCTTTCCCGAATCACCAAAACTTTATTTTTGTAAGTTTTCTACAATATTTCCTTTAGTCTGCTTATCAATAATGTCATCAAAAATTAAAAGAACGGCTATTTCCTCTGACAATTACTACAAATGTTGAGTGAGCTTGTTTAAAGCCGCTTTGGAATTTGTCAACTTCTTCGTAATCTTTTAAGGTCTTTAAAAATCAAAAATCTTGATTTAGAGCTTTTATCGCCAAACTACTTTCAAGCTAGGGCTTCATATAAGCTGTCACGATAAATAAACAAATATCTCGTTTGTCCTTAGCGCACATTTTAAACTGGGACTGCAGCAACCGTATTTTTAAGGAGTAAATAGCTCTTGCCATACATCGTGCTTGATGCATTGGGCCAGAATTTCTGATTTTTATTTTATTTTTATTGTCTCCATCCAGAAAAACAATAGCAAGCTCAATGAGTTTGCTATAATCATCTTGTATAATCGATTTTGCGATTCAAACGCACTTTTGAGCATCAGTTCGTATATATGATGGCGGCAAGCAAAGAGTAACAAATCTCTCTCTAGTTTTTGCACACAAGCTCCGTTCAAGCGTCCTGTATAAGATGCTGTCGTATCACAGCACATTCAAGAGCATCGGCATGTGCGATATCGAATAAATTATCTAATTCAAGTTGAAAGTTCTCTTCGCGGCGCCTATGTAAGTCCTGAATCTTCTTGCTATTTTTTGCAGTTCTCATCAGACCTGATAAAGATCCACTAACTTCTTAACATAATTAAGAACAGCTCTGGTAGGTATTCTAGCCTTTTTTCAGAATATATTGCACTCCAGAATGACAACATTTGCGCTTTCATTAAAAGTCAAATTAACTTGACGTATGTTGAAAAATAGAACTGCGAGAAATTGACGATTAGATGGTAGTTTACACCTGTTATTTGGTGATTTACTTCACCAACCAAGAAAATACTTTTTAAATTGCTTCCTAGTTCCATTGAAATCTTCGAAATATAAAACAATCCGTGATTACTACCCGGCAAGGGGAGAATAAATGATAATAACAACGACAGTGCGCCGCTCCTATGACGTAATTTGTATGGGACATCTTTGCGCGCAAGTCGGCACGGGTTACACTGTTCCGATAAAGGAAAAAAAATGTTTTCGGATGTTTTAGGCCTAAAAGAATAAAATAATAGCCTATGCATTGTAAAATTAAAACTTTGAAAAATAAGGGACACCCTAACTCGTATACACCATATGGGTATGGAAGATGCCTACACATATGGTGTTTCATTATTTATAACACCTAGGGCCTCTGGAAACGACACAAAGTCGGCCAAATCTTCCACCACAACGGCAAGGGAAATAGGAAAAATACAATTTTAAGGACAATTCTAAAGATTACATATCTAAACGCTTGCCATTGATACGAAGAAAAGAAAATGATTTTTTGTTTATCATTCTTCCAATTGTGAGGGTGTTACTAACTATGAAACATATAGAGATAAATAAACTAATAAAAGTAAGGGGAAAAAACAGTATTTAATTCATAATAATAATAAAACTATCATGGTTAAAAATGTATCTCAAATAAGCTGAGTCGTAATATTTTTCGATTTTTAAATGGGCAATAAACAATATTGCGATTCCCAATACCGTATGATTTAGCATGATGATGATATGAAAAATGATGTACAATTCACTGTAAAAAAGCTCTCGAAAAAAAATCGAATGTGAAATCGATGAAACGACGATAATGTATAAAAACAACAGATGAAGTCACTTCTGATTTACATAATATAATAATCAAACGTTGACCTAAGGTTGATGTTGACTATTGATGTGAAATATGACTACAGTCGGGTGCCATCTTTAGTTTACGACTCGAGTTACAGCTTTACTCGTGTAATAACGTGACCTTTCATCTGGAATGGGACATAACCATTTACTGAGCCAAACAAAAGATTTTCCAGAAAGTAAACAACGGAATGCGGTGGCTTATCAAATGTGACATTATGTAGCTGAAAAGGTCCATGTTATAAAACGTTCCTTAGTACTTGAATATTTAAGCGAAATACGAACAAACAGAAAAATGATATTCGTTTAGAGGACGTAATTTAATACCATGTATGTTATATAATAAAAATAATAAAATATAAGACATATTTTTTTCACAGTGTACATTATAAAATCAGTCATATCATACATTTTTTTTTACCTGCATAAAAGTAAAAATATTGAGTTGTAAGTTGTAACACCTGAAAATTTATTTAAAAACTAACTAACTAACCATCACGCCGTCTCCCCGAAAGGGTAGGCAGAAATAATGGACAGTCACACTTTAACCGATGCAGCACTCCATCCTTTTCTTTTCGCCCCGCGGGAGATGCGGTGTGATGGGTTGCGAACCTCATCGCCACCAATAAGCATCTCCCGCGCACACTTCGAGGTACTTTCTTAATACTGTTAAAATACTCTAATTCCATGAGCACAGATAATTACATTGGTTATAGTAAGCTGTGAGTGTGTTACTTAATAAAAAAAATTACAATGGTTCATTAAATAAGAAAGAGAAGAAACTGAAAAGATCTGGAGAATGGAGTGGTGGTCAGGGACAGGAACCAAATTCCACGCCGGGATATAGTGCCGAGAATACATGTTTTTTGATTAAGCGTTGTTAATCTAACTATACAATATCACGCTTTTACCAAAGCAGCACACCCTGTTTCAACAAATGATAAAAAAGTTAATAAAAATTGAATAACGTTTTTCCACAATGTTCCTTTATGTTTATAAGAAGTGGAATTTATATTAGCACAAATTATTATACATTTATGAATTAAGAAAATCTTGATGAGAGTAAGAAAAAACTACAGATTTGTACGAGTGAATTTATTTTGTTAATACTATATCCACAAAAAAAATATATAACTGGCTGTATTAATTATGATGAAGGCCTGTTCTGGATAATATTTTCTTTGTACAATGAATGCACCAATTACAATCGAAACCGGAGGTGTTGGAACTGTGGTTCGCAGTCCATAAATCAGATGTCCGCGGGGGACCGACACACACCCACCAGATAACACCCGGCACTACCTGGTTCCTAAACGGACCGCTCAAAAGCGGATCGAATCCCATTGTATCAGATGCCGATGTTGAGAAAATCATTCGAAATTAAGCGATTACTTAATATTCGACACATTAAAGTGTAATTTGCCTTAAATGTTAATGGGGCCGTTGCGATCTTAAACAGACGAGATCGGCAATGAGATTAAGTTGTTATAATGGACGAAAATGTCTTAATTCTGTGCCAAATTTGATACCTATCGTGAATTATGCAACAACAAAAAAAAGTTTCGTGAAAGTACTCTCTCCAAGAAATATATTCTAGAACTTATTTACCACCTCGATAAGTAATTCATATTGAGGAAAACGACGTATTCTGAAAAGTTTTAAATGTACCTCGTATCAGAAGAAGACTATTCTTAACGGATTTGGGTCCTCATATGACTAAATCCTTGACGCACACATACTGGGGCATCTAAAGCAGGGGAAGACATTGGAAATAGAACCGCAACCGTTTCTTGATGGTCTCTTCTTTCTTCTCTCTACGGCGACGTCTCTGTGCTGTGCTGCGAAGTCTTGCGTGTCTTTAAATGCCTTCTATGGAGTACATGTTTCTAAGGCGTGTATGAGTTTTTGCAGTACAAAGTACTTACCATATAAACGAATACTCTGGTTATTAATAGTTACTTGAATGTTAACTGCCATAAGCAAAAATCGACGATGGTTAAATTTGAATGGAAACTAAAGAGTTTGTGATAAGCAGTTATTAAAAAACATATTCTGAAAAATCGAAATCGAATATTACATTAACAAAATGGTGGAATTGTGAAATTATTTCAATATCTGGTGAAGTAATGGTGTTCTTATTTCATTTTTACAGAAACAAAATAAATTTATATGTTTTTTTTAAGATAATAAAAAACCTAGAAAACTGACTTTTTTCGAATTGATTATTTTTTTATTGTATTCAATACAATAAAATCATTATAAAATAATCAATACGAAAAAAATATATTTTTTGAAGATTTTTTATTTTATTATATTTTATGGGAATGACATGTTACGCCTTGCTAAGTCATTTTCAAATGTGATAATGCCTGAGTAAGGCGAAACAAGTCATTCCTATAAAAATAATAGTAAAAATGGGTTTTCATTCGTTTTAATTATTTAATATAGAATTTTACATATGTACCCAAGTAACAATTAATAAAAATACTAACATAATAGATAACCACATAACTAGATAACATTAAAATGATTTTGATATATGTAAATAACGAAGGAAGAAAGAATGGTAAGAAAAGTATATTTTAACGATGTAAATAGAAGTAGAAATAGAGGAAGACCGAGGAAAACTTGTCACGATCAAATAAATCAAATATTGAATGACGGCCACGTGAGGAGTCGGTGAAATCGACGTGGGTACATGACACGATGTATTAATGTTGAGGATCTAGAGTATGTCAGGAAAAAGTATAGCAGTCCATTCTTTATAATAATAATAATAATATGCTAACTTTTAAAGCGCCGTTTTTGTGATGTAATCACCTCAAGGGCGCATTACAAACGGCGTGATGGTTAGTTAGTTATTTTTTAAGATGACTTATGAATTAGATTATTAATTTTTTTTAAATGTTTGATAGAAAATTTTAAAAAATGAATCAAGGTTATGCATGGAAAATTTTGTTACCCCAGAATAATGATAATTTATACACATGTGTGTGTTAAACATTTGTACGTGTGTAGGCAAATGAATTGCTTGATACTAACACGATTTTATTGCTTATAAAGTTCGATGGTTTGAGTAGCACAGAGCGCACATTACTAATTTTATTCCTACGTGGTAGGAAAGCATAAAAATATATTGCTCGTGTACTAAAAATTAATGTAAATAAACCATATATTAGTACGCAGCGTTTTGTCCCCGGGCGTAAACTTAATACTCCGGACAACAATAGAATTAAATTAAATTTAAGCATAATACTAAAATCTTATATTCCGCGGAATCTTAAGCATTCATAAAAAAAACGTAGAGTCAATGTGGTCCTCCTACGAAATGAGTTTTCCGTACCAGATCGTATCATACGCTGAGATTTTATGCGAGATAAAACAATTTATGCGCTGTAGAAACACGTCCAATGGACAATAAAGTTGGAACCGCTCGAACGGAGTCCGGCTAATAGATTTGGCATTCTGATTCTAAAAGACAATCTCGGAAATTCACAAGCAATGGTGTACTAAATGGAAAATATATGGTATGGGTTAATCGTAAATCTCAGTTTAACTATAATCTCAATTCTAAAGATACAAACAGTTAGAAAGAGAAAATGCTGGGTCAATGGCAATCGTCGACAGCAATAAAAGTATGAAAATTGTTTCTTCTTCCGTATGCAATGTCAAGTTATCACCCTGGCGTAGGCTTCTCTATCCTGATCTAACCGGAACAACTTCCCCACCCTCTGGGTTCCGGTCCACTCTCTGACGTGACATCTGCCGTCTTCCCACGCCGCGACTATCCTCAATCTTTTCTTTTGTGATGAGGTGCAGCAAACCGTATTTTTCGTTGCGAAAAATATTAATATATTTAATATCAGTAGATTGTGGAAAGAATGCCAAAGGGTAGAACACCACAAATTATATCCAGATGGGTGCCCCGCGAAAAGAGACCAAGAGGCAGACCGAGGAAACATGGGCGGATTGCGTGGAAGAAGATTGGGAGAAAATGGAAGGAGCTGGGGAATGGACAGAGATGGCCAGAGACAGAAGTCAGTGGAGGACCGTTGAGGAGGAGGCCAAATCCCACGCCGGGATGTAGCGCCGAGAAATGAATGATGAATTATCAGTAGATTAACTAGTATTCTACTATCAATTTTTTTTTAAATTCTTTCATAAAAACCGCTGAAAACAAAAGTTTTTATTGTGGAAAATATGATATATACAGTTGAGGTGATATCTCTATGATGGGCGTAGAATAAAACACGGTATCATAGAATATCAAATTCAAATATAAGAGAATGGAGAGCGGAATAAAGAAATCAAAAAATTCAAGGATCTGAGATAATTTAGAGTAAAGATTGCACAATGAAGGAAGAATTGTAAAGAAAATTCACGACCGAAATCGAAATTGAAAATTCGCAGGATAACCAATTTCAAAAGTCGATCATATTATAAATCGTAAAAATCGACCTTTGTGCATGATACGTAAAATAAATACACTTAGAATGAGAGAAGAGTCTGAAAGTTCATCGTCTCTTTATATCCCTCCAAATAAAAATATGTAAATAGTCTATTTATTTTTTTATAAATTGGACTCCTGGTGCTACATTTGTGGCAATTTAAAGTGTTTCCGTTGAATAAACAAAAAAGTTAATAAAATAACACAAGAGCCATTTTTCACTCAATCATGAATTATGCAATCTCTTGTAGCAATAATAAAGTGGAAGTGTCACGAATGCTCGCGCGGGCGATATCTCATAATAGTTTATCTGATTCCATGTTATAAATACGATGTCAATTAGCACAGAGTCAAACACGAAATAATCGAGATAATGTCAATATCGGCCTAACGATAAAACCCAAAACTCTAAAACACCAACATTTAACCGCTTCGTAAAAATAAATACTCCTATTTTTTGTATAATAGTATTATTTATTAGGAAACAGTTTTACATGCCCTAAAAATTGTATACTTCTTGTACAAAATTCTTTAAACAAAAATACACATGTATATGACAATCGTGCATCGAAACTGCTAATTGTATTGTTAACCGCCCTATGCATACGATTGTACGTGATACGCACACTTTGACTGCACTATTCTGCGCTATCCCGTATCACCTACGCGCTTGAAAAGTAATGTACCTAAAATATACAAACCGTTAGGGATATGCGCGTGTGCCAACAGCACTTGAGCACAAGTCTTCACAAGTGTGATAGTTTTACAAGGGGCAGGCTAAGTGCGCGGTCGAGTTTTTGACTTTTCATAATTAAAAAAAATTAAAAATTTCTAATTAAATTAAATTAACAAAAAACGTGATTTTTTAAGCATGTTTCTCGGAAAGTTACCGAGAGGAGTTTAAAAAATACATGTATAAAACAAAAGATAACCAAAATATTTGAAATTCGGGATTCTAAAGTGTATAAAATAAAATATGCATGTATAAAACAAAAGATAACCAAAATATTCCAAATTCGGGTTTATATCAGCAAGCTGCCGACCGGTTGAAACCATAAAACCAAGTGGAATTAAACTAAATATTTTTTATACAGAATTTTTTTCGTTACTTGCAATGAACTTCTAACAAGAAAATTCAATGAACAATATTAATATCTTGCTTTATGTCGATCTTTAGTTTAGGTTAGGTTAGACATGTTCAGTATAGTAAGACTTTTATATATTTTTTTTAGTCCAGCAGCGAACATTTTTTTCTGATAACCGGTTTCGATACTAGCTTTATTTACTAGACCGAATACTAAATTAGTAGTAACTATTCGTTTGGTGATCGCTCTGTAAAAATACATAAAACAAAATGTCGTTATAATGTACGACCACGAATTGGTGATTTCGATGATTTTGCCTGAACATCAGCATAAAAATCTCTACCTAATAGAAATTCACACCATCAATCGTCTATTATTTTCATAACAAAAAGGACATTATTATCAATGAGAAATAAAATAAGCGGATCAATATTTTAACTATATGTAAAATTAGAGTTCCAGAGTTTCCGGATGAAGCATTCGTTATGCAAAATGCCTCTGTTCCTTGTATTGCGTACGCCCGGTCAGTCGAACGCCCACGGCCGAGCCGGCGATGCAGGCCGCGGTCTCCAACAGTAGGAGCTACCAGTGACACCGATGGGAGCCTGTAGCATTATCCCACTGAAGTTAACGATCGACTCTCAGTGACTTCTATTATTCGATAGCATCAGAATGAGATCTTTACTCTTCAGTATAAGTATTGTATGGGCTGCTCGATTTTATATTTTAAGCTACGTAAAAAAAACAGTGTTTCTGACACCCCACAAAAGACATACCAACGTGCTTGGTACTTTTACACTAATGGTTGGGAGTAAGCCTTTCTTAACTTGGTATCGGCATCTTAAAGCAAAGGATCACAGCTTCTATAGCTTATCACATTGAACACCCGCTCGGATTTTGAATACTGTTGGTAGCATCGGTGCGTCTTATGAAATATAATTCATTTTATATTATTCACAGATGTTTCACATAAAATTATTTAAATGCGTATAATTTTAGAAATAAATTAAATAAATAAAAAAAATGGTTTGGTGCAAGTTGACGTGGATAAGACTTATTCAAAGGAGTCTCAAGAGAGACCGGATCCCACCAGACGCCACCCAGGACAGACAGTCATGCCATACAATAAGAGCCGACCACAAGTAAATGAAACAATGCCAAGAATAATAAAAATAACAGAAGTTTTCCAATACAACGGCCCGAAGGGGTAGGCAAAATGAATGGACTGCCACACTTTTATTTCCTGACACACTTCTCTCGATTCCTCAACATTCATACATCGTCTCATGCACGCACGTCGATTTCTCCGAATCCTCACGTGGCCGACATTCAATACTTGAATTATTTGATCGTGTCACGTTTTCCTCGGTCTTCCTCTATATTTTTTTAACCATTATTTCCATGTGTTCAGACCATATTAAGGATCCGTTCATTATTTTGATCATAACACTTACAAAGTTGTATACAAGCAGCGTGAGTGGAAAAAGAAGCCGAGGACGACCGAGGAAAACATGGAATGACCAAATTAATCAATTACTAAAAGGCAGCCACATTCGAACTCGGAATAATCGACGTGCGTACATGGTACGAAGTATGAATGTAGAGGAATCCCCAGAGGTATGCCAGGACAGAGCATTGTGGCGATCCATCCTCTCTGCCTACCCCTCCGGGGAAACGGAGTGATGGTTAGTTAGTTTTAGTCAGTTAGTTAACACTTTAAGTACGCACTATTACATCTGATCTTGGAGGGTAAGATTGAGGGTCGACGAGGTGTTGGGAGATGGCGGGTTTCCTGACTGAGGAACATCCGAGAGTGGACGGGGCTGAGGACCGTGGGGGAGCTGTTCCGAGCTACCCAGGACGGGGAGGCCTACTCAAGGGTGATAGTCAACGTTGAGGAGACCTGACAGGACAAGGAAAGAAGAAGAAGAAGTTAACACTTTCAATCGCACCCCAATCACTTATTACACTTTTTTTTTAATAATACATAAAAAAAGCTTGTTATAGTGATTTTTGTTGCTACAGAGTACAAGTAATAATTGCGATCGAAAAAAAATATTGTCATTATTTTACGATCTCGCGTCACATTTTTTGTGCGAGGTTCAAAATGTCGAATCATTTGTAACGGAGTCGTTATTTTTTATGTCCCTCCTCAGGCTGGCCCACGGCCGGGCCCCGAATAACAGTCACCATAAACATCAGCACAAATGATAAATTCAATTACAAAAATGTGAACACTTATAAAATCAACATTTATCGAACATAGCCCGTGATTTATCGAACGTATAAATTCATGTGTATTTTATTTTTTTTGCGAATGGTGTAAAATATTGCGGTAAAAAATGCAAGATTAGAAAAAAAATAGATATTCAAAATCGAGGTGTCCACGTCAGTTTCGCGGTTAAAAAACTCATATCTTCTTTATTTATTATGATAATTAAAACCTAATTTTGTTTTGTTTTTATTGGTTTCAACAATATCAAATCAAATCTAATCAGTTTATTTTCTCAAAAGATATTACAAACAATTATTATAGTTTAAGACATCTATTGAGAACAGGTAAAATATAATAAATATATAATGCCATGAACGCATGAGAGATGGTTCGACATTAGGAATACAAGATACTCTCAAAAGGCAAGAGTATTTGTCTTCTGAACGTACTTTCACGAATATGAAAGATATCGATCTCCAAAGCGATCATGTTCAGCAGTTTGATTGCTCTCCCCACCGGCATGACCATATGATCCAAGTTGGTGGTTATCTCAATGATATTATAAATACAGTGGAACTTAGTTATCTTTAATTAGGGGATATTTTGAGAACTCAGCGGTGCTGAAGGGTGTAGGTCTTTTTGTTCCCGACACCTCCGACAGCGCCAGCATAGATGGTTATTTCTTCCGGCCGCAAGAACCAACCTGCCTCTATAATGCTGATGGGAAGAGCAATCAGTCTGCTGTACAAGATTACCTCGAAGATCAAAGTCTTTCATATTTGTAAACGTACGTTCAGAAGACTAATACTCTTAACTTTAGAGAGTATATTGTCTTCCTTAAGTTGAATCATCTCTCATGCGTTCCTGGTACTTTACCCTTTCTCAAATTAAACTATAACTATGTTTGTAGTATATTTTGAGTAAATAAATAAATAAACTGATTACGAGGAAGATGGGACCGACTGAATTTTCTCGATATAAGCATTACTCGTTATATCAGAGAATAGGTAGTTTTAAATGTTTACAAATATAACACAAAAAGTTGTATAATATGTAGGTATACCTCGATGAAATAAAGATGAACTGCTTCGAAAGGAAGATCCTCCGCAGATTCTTCGGACCCATTAAGGATGGTCAGACGTGGAAAAGGAGATACAACACAGAGCTCTACAATCTATACCAGGACATCAGCGTTGGCTAGGGCACTTGCACCGCATAGGGGATCTGGAGCTCCCCAAAAGAGTGTTGTATGACAATGCAGTAGGGTTAAGTAGCGTCGGCTGGCCGAGAGTGCGATGGTTGGATGGGGCTGTGGCAGACTGTCGGATCCTGGAGCAGCAAGACTGGGAGGTGGCGGCCAGAGATAGCACGGGATGGAGACGTTTCTTGGAGGAGGCTAAAACCCACTAAGGGTTATAGCGCCGGAGAAGAAGAAGAAGAGGTATGTATACCTCTCTCGTATTTTCTTTTGGTGTTGTATTACTATGTGTGTACGGCGGGAAATCGAGGGAGAGTAGCGTAGCTTAAATGTAATCTGGGTCCCCCATGGTTGCAAATAAATATATTTATATTATTATTTTTTAACGTAAGTCCCGCATGCACGGGGGACGGGCCTAGGGAGTGCACGAGTGAAGCTGACGAAAGGGGCCGCTGCGCCTATAACAGCTTCGGAGGGAGCCCTCTATGGCTCGGCCATATTATACCTCTCTCGTATCCACCTCATGCGTGTAAGTCAATAGCGTTTTTTTATGTATTATAGAAACAGAACTTTATTTTATGGTGATGAAAATATCGTATTTTGATACGATCCAAAAAAAACATTGTGTTGTACATGTCAAAAAAATAAAGAAAATTAAAAAAGGGCACGCTGCCTAGCGATAACGTCGAGACTTGCCTTGTACCTCTCCATAAAAGATTCACCACAGAAATGCGAAACAATTCGATTGGAACTCCCCTCGCTATGTAGCTTGGACGTGGAACAAAATAGGTGTCATCACGGGTCAGGGCTGTAATAGTTAGCGATCCTATACCTCCAATAAACAAATGCAATCTTTATCGACATCTGTACGCGCTAGGACATGTCCGGTTGTCGGCTATCGGCCTCCCTGCGGACAGATTGGATGCTATAAATATGTCCCGCGGAGCATGGAAGTCCGCCGGACAAGGAATTTGTTCGGCAGGATATCTCGCGCTTCACGCGCCGGCACTACGCCACGCTCTCGGTACAATAGACAATTGAAAGAAAAACACACGCATAAATACCGCAGAGGCAACTCGCTTGGAAGCTCTACGCCGCCCGTATCGATAGGGTAAGTACCGCCATTGTTGCAGCAAAGTGTCACGGTTTCGAAAACAATAAATATAGAATATGCAACGTTATCAATTGACATTCATTTGCGTAAGTTCTTAATTTAAAACAGTTAATAGATTTTCTTACTAAATTTTACATTACTCAACTTGGACCAGACAGGAGGTTATTGCTCACCTCTTGTTGGAAACTACATTGCTGGATTTTAAGGTTCTGGTATTGTATATGTAGGAAACTTACTAAATGTAAATATTATATAATCCGTTGTTTTGGCGGAAACACTTTAATATTTCAACATTATTAACTGTTTAATTAAAGTTATGGAATATCACAATGGATTATATTTCTTTAGAAATTGTCGCGACAGCTGTTTCGCTAACCGATGTTAGAATCATCAGGTGTTACAGTCAACAGTTCATTGAAAGAAGAAAAAAAAACAATTATGTTTAAAGTCTTCAGAAATTTTAGAAAATATAACGAACAGAATTGTTTGTGCATTTGCAAAAAAAAATAAAAATAATACAGACATAAGACTTTAATTTAAACAAATAGAAATGCAATTTGTATTATCATAACAAGACCTGTTTTGATCTTTAAAGGCGAATATAAAATAAAATATAAGGCTTAATTAGCACCGTAATTCGATTATTACGTATTTTAATAAGACGGCCGTGTTCGAAGTAGGAACAATCGACGAGCATTTGTGTCACAGTGTGTGAATGTATTATAGAAGAGGCGGGAGAGATATGACAGATATTTATTGGACCATTAAAATCTTTTTTAGAATCTCAAACTGCGTTGGATAGTTTACTTAACTTAAATGAAAATAAATAAAAGAGTAATAAAACAATTGATTGATTTAAATAGTACAGTTTTAACGAATAACTTGTACGAATGCTATTATGTGAGGGCTGATGCCAATTTATTGATCAAATCACGTAATTAGCATCCAAATAGGGTAATAATTGCATGCTAATTGAAAAACATAATAACTCTAAAAACAAACACCAAAAAATCAAGTTAATGTTTTAAACATCCTTTACATCCATTTTTTTTTCGCTGAGAAACGGCGTGTACGGTCCGAAACATGTTTGTGAAAAGTGCCAAAAAAGTGTTTTGAAAATTCAATGTTCATTTAAAGCTTTTTATTCCACAACATGCAGTGATGGTGAATATAGAAGAAAAACATATATAAGATCTTCATTTTAATCTTAAATTTTACATAATCTTATATACGAAAACGGTATAAACGATAAATAAGCTGATTTTGGTAGGCATCTTCGTACACGCAACAATCATGTATAAAAATTAAACTTTGATACATCTTTGAAAAACGATCATTTTTTTGCATCTCGATAAGAAACATGGAAAATTTCTTGTCATCAACAAAAAACATTAACATCTTTGAACCGTAGGATATAAGCAGTGAAGAATAAATCAGATTTAAAACTAATTCCTTGATTAATTTGAATATTTTAAATATTTTGACTGTTTTCATTACAATGTTTTACGTATTGGATTTAAGCCTTCATAATAAAGTTAATTTAAACCTTCACAATGGAGTTCTGGTCCCATCACTAATGTATGAAAGCGAAGCATGGAACTGGCAGAAGAAGGATGAAAGCAGAATAAATGCGGTAGAGATGAGGTTCCTAAGACGTATGTGTAGTAGAACGATATACGACAGAATCTCAATTGCTGATATAAGAAAGGAATGTAGAGCGGAAGAAGGTATTATGAACAAAATTATGAAAGGATCGCTGCGTTGGTTCGGACATATGGAACGCATGGATGGAGAAAGAATGGCTAAGAAAGTATAAGTTAATGATGTAAATGGGGTACGAAGTCGAGGCAGACCGAGGAAAACATGGCATGACCAAATTAATCAAATTTTAAAGGTTGGTCATGTTAGAAGTCGGAGGAATCGACGTGCGTGTATGACTCGTTGTATGAATGTGGAGGAAGCTAGAGAGGTTTGCCAGGATAGAGTAGTGTGGTGGCAGTGGCGGTACTCCCATAGAAGCCCAGAAGCCCGGCTTGCGTAAGAAATTTTGAATCAAAAACCTTTTCTGGCTTACAGAGGTTCAGCTCTCGTGGCTATTCCTCTTGCGTCTGACGGGAACATTGTTGAAAGGTGATTTGGTGGGTTGTTGGTTTATGCGGGGGCATGATTTCTTAGATTTGGGGGTTTTGATTCAAAATTTCTTACGCAAGCCGGGCTTCTGGGCTTTTATGGGAGTACCGCCACTGTGTGGTGGTCCATTCTCTCTGCTTACCTCTGCGGGAAAACGGCGTGATGGTTTGTTTGTTTGTAATAAAGTTAAAGTGCGTCAATACAAAGTAAACAATAGTAATACGAAAGTTAGCATGTGTCCTGGAAATGTTTACACTCAAGCGGACTTACAATATGAAATTACAAATAATATAATTAGATCTCGAGCTGGACCGAAACACGAGCGCGGAGAGCGGAACCGAGAGCACTAAGAGGTAATATATCAGGGAAAAGGCAGTGCAGTGCATGAGCATTATATATTCTCCGTTATTAATTCGGACTATTGCCTTTATGGCCTGCTAACGCTCCGGTGATTTGTGGGCAGCGCTCTCGTTTAGGGCCGGCGTGCTGGACACTAAATAATAAGCTCGAGCGGGTATTTCTCCGCTGAGGGCTAACCGAACAGATCTTACACCCGATAGAGGGAGCACTGGCCACATACTTGACTCTTATGGGAGGACATAAAAATAACTAAACAGACAATCAATTGTATTATACGTGACTAATTGATCACAAAATCAATCAATAATTAGTATTGTGTTGTACACATAGTGATCACAGAAGAGATAACAGACAGTAGCTAAAAAAATAATCAGAAACTCAAACGTACACAAACACTGGACCAGAAAATGATATAGTAACTAACTAACTAACACACTGCCCTCGCCGGGTTTGATTCCCGGCGAGGGCAGTGTGATTGTTACACTGTCTTCGCTTTAGTGTAGAATTCACGTGAAAATAAAATGGCGATAATTTGGCTACCTATTACATGTCACGAGAATCACTTTGATAGCTAAATACCCTTTACATTGATTTGGTTCATCCTGTTATGATGTAAAGAGCGATTCAACAAAAATAATAATAACTAACTAACCATCACGCCGTTTTCTCGAAGGGGTAGATAGAATGAATGAACCGCCACACTGTTATTTCTTGACATACTTCTCTTGATTGCTCAACATTCATGCATTGTGTCATGCACGCACGTCGATTTCACCGACTCTTCTCACGTGACCAACATTTAATATTTGATTGATTTGATCGTGCCACGTTTTTCTCATAACAACATAATAAAAAATATCACTTTAATTTAGTAGTTTTAAAATTAAATTACTATATTATTTTTGTTGTTTTTCGCTTGCGATAAATCGGTATGCATGCATGGTACGATTTGTCCAGTTATTCCGTTTGTTTGTATCCTTATATTTAGTTGAAACCAGATACGTATTGTTATAGGATATTTTTCTTATTTTATTTTGTTGTCTTTGATGAAAGTTGAAAAGATTTACAACACAATTCAGAGTAATTGCATTTTCAAAATGAGCAAAATACAATTTAAGTATAGTGGGTTTACGAAACACAACGAAGTGTGATCGCGGTTCATTTTACATTTCTCATATCCTTTGCACTTCCCGGCGGCACGTCAACGGGCGGTCACGGACTTGGAAAATATTGCACTTCGAGAAACTTCGTTAAGTCATTAAATTTCCGAATAGAAATTTCGCAGAGAAAACACTTCCTACGGGCCCATTAAACTTGTTGTTTGAACAGATATTATTTGTAATATTGACAGTTCGAATGATCTTTCCCCCGTAGGGAGGTGGAAGTTGTCGGGGTAATTTCGCGAAACGTAAAATCATTAAGTCTAATGTACAAATGTTGAAATAATAGAACGTAACGAAATTTCTTGCAAATATTATATTTAAATGTAATAATCTGTTGTCATTGGAATGGATAATGTCAAGGATAATCAAATTCACTTTTGTTCAGTTTAACGCATACATTGTTTCAATAAATGAATATATATCAAAAATACTTCTCGTGTAGTTAGATATACGTATAGTGTGTACCATGTGCGATGTACTATGAGAATACGGAAAGAAATAAAATAATGAGAAATATGAAAAAATATATATATATGTGTATATATAAGAAATCGACGAAAAAATAGGTAATAAATCATTTTCGATAATCTTTAAGCGTTTACACTATGGAATTCCATAATGACAATTATTTTATGAATTAAAACACTTCCACATTTTAAAGTGCAAAACAGGGCGTAATAAGCGGAAAAACAGTGTTTTAATTCATTAAGAGAGTAATGAATATAAATAAGTTATAAAAAATATTTATGTTTTACATAATTATTTTAAGAAATTTCAAAAATCTATAGTTAATAAAAACAAAATCAGTCACATGTTTCTTCAAGATGACATTATCAAATCGCACGCTTAATAGTAAACTGACCGATTATGGTTTAGGTCATAATTGAGTTTACATTAGACAGAGGCTTGTGTTAACGCTATCCATCGTTTCGCGTTAAAATTAAGTCAAAATTCCTCCAATTGACCTCCATTACACTATATCGGTCTTTTTCATTCGTACGTTTTTTTCGACTGTTTTTGTTAAAACACCGACTCATGTCAGATTGAGCAAAACTTGCTTTTTTGAGTTAAGCCAGTGTTCTATTAAGCGTGCGAAATGTAAAATAAGTTTTAGAATAAACTTATGTTATAAATTATAAATTACTGTAAAAATTAGTTTATCTTAGAGGAAACAGTTATTTTTATTTCATGGTACTCGTTTATTTATAATTAAGAAATTTAACAAAATAATTCAGTGTCTGAATATGCACCGAAAACATTTACCAATGTGTGAAAAGCTCTAACAAGGTCTAAATAACACGGCAAATTAACCGATTCACAAACGTGCAAATAAGCAGTGCACTAAATGGCTTAACGGACAGCCAATTAGTATTAATTAGCAACAATTACATTGTAACACAAGTCGGCCATTACGTGTGCAAAATAATATCCGCTCCAAGATGGCGGCGCCTTTCCGGCGGCTTTATTCCCCCCGCCGCCATTACTCTCTGTTTATTTTTCGGCTGAATTAACATTTATATTGGGATTGTAACAACTGGCTCGGACGTGTGTTTTCGAAAACCTGAGCCGCATTAGAATCAGCGCGAACGGCTGCCGACTGCCGACGGCGAACGAAAGCACTCAACATTTGGTCCTCGGTGCGCGGGGAACATGCGTATGAATTTAAATATACACGAACGTACCGCTGGCGAACAACAAAGTAACATCATTTTGAATGTATACAAATACTTGTAGACGAATACTGGATTTTACCCATTGCGAGTTAATCATTTTAAGGATTAATTGTATCTCAATAGAGACGAAGATGTAAATTGGAAACAGAATATGGTGGTCGAGGCGTTTACAGGACTTATGACCTGTCATTGGTTGGGTTAAGCGATCGCTTTATGTAATACAACATACTTCAAAGATATCCAATGATATTTCAATCTTCACTGCACTCTACTATTCCATTCTGACATAACTCTCGCGCCTCTTCTTCATTCACATATCGTGACATGCACGCTTGTCGATTTTTCCGACTTCGTATGTGGTCCTCTTTCAGTAATTGATTATCCCATGTCTTCATTGGCCTTCCTCGACTTCTTTTTCCATTCACACTACTTGTATATATCTTTTAAACTATTCTTCCTTCATCCATTCGTTCCGTATGTCCAAACCATCTGAGTGACCCTTTCAATATTTTATTTAAGACGCATTCATCCGCCTTACAATTCTTTTTGACTTCATCATTAGGTATTTTATCACACATTGTTTTTCCGCACATTATTCTTATTGACATTATTTCTACGGCATTTATCCTTCTTCTGCCAACTCCAAGCTTCACCTCCATATGGTCTGCACTTGAAGTCCATTGTGCACTGCCATGTTTGCTTCAGTCGATATATTTATAAAAAAATAAAGTTGTAATTTAAAATTACATGGTAGAAGTTCATTGTAAATAATTAAAAAAAGTAAAAATTATTTTAAAATGTATATTTAGTTAAAATCCACTGATGTTTGGGCCTTCGACCGGTTTCGGAAGCTCGCTGCCATCTTCTAGTAGACCAGAGTTCATTCTGAGAGATCAGTTTTCGAAACCGGTCGAAGACACAAACATCAGTGGATTTTAACTAAATATACATTTAAAAAATATATATTTTTTCACTATCGATATATTTCTATTAGCAGTAATAACGTTGAAGTTATCCGTATCCACAGTTTAAGAATTACCGACATAACTCTAATTATCTAGATGGATAGAGCTAAATGAAATACGCGGTTAAACTAGGGATTAAGTTTGACCACAAAGTAAATGCTACTAATATCAACACTTTCCATTCGATTTATTTCACTCTTGCCTTAGAAATCCTATGAAATATAAAATAAAATCAAATAAATATACAAAAAAATTGTAAGTGTATGCAAAAATCTAAGAAAATCGCTTTAATATTGTGGTTTGTTGTTTGTAACCCCTGGTGATGCCAACATAGGTTAGTGGCAAATTAAACAGTAATAAAAGTGAGACGACCTTCGTGGCAAAGTGGCAAGAGTTATGACTGCCACACTATGATGACAGTGTGATAGTCACACTATCTTTGGCCTGGTGTAGAATGCACGTTTAGGGTATACGTAAGGTATACTAGGTGTGTGTGGGAAGCGTAGGAATGGGAGTTATAATAAAGACACGCCTGTTCGGTAGCTAGTCCATTTATTGACTGACTGTTAGTTGGTTAGTATCTGGGTATGACAATGTTGAGATAGGGGGAGCGAAGCGTGACGTAACCGCCACACACGTGACAATAAAATGGCTATAGATTAGCTACCTATCACATGTGATGAGAATTAGTAGCTAAAAAGTTTTATACAGTAATTGGGTTCAAAAAACTGGTCCAAGCGAAACTAGTTGGCATCAGCTATAATAACCATCGTGGTTAAAAACAAAGTGTTTTTATTATTTTATATCTAGAAGTGTACCACATCAAAGGCCCAAGTGGCATTCCAAGAATCAGCAAAAAATGTAACACTTTGCTGAAAAACTAATCCCAAGAAAAGTGGGATGTTTCGCCTTGTAATATCTAAAAAAACTGTAGTGTTTAAGATTCATGTTAGTTATTATAATAAAAGTATTAGTTTGAATTACTGCATTTATTAGATAGTCGCACATCTGGAGACAGATATCAGGGCTTCGACTTTCTCATCTGAAAACCCAAAGGTAATTACCAGCCGCCAGATTGACTTCAAGCATCTGAAACACATTATAGAGAGCCGTTAAAATGTATGCAAAATCATACATGGACACAGCATCTGTTCAATGCGAACAAAACAAAAAAGCACACGATGAATTGTGTCGAGGCGGTAATGAAACGGCGGGCTCGGAG
This sequence comes from Lepidostoma basale, assembly GCA_022606425.2. Classification (NCBI taxonomy): domain Eukaryota; kingdom Metazoa; phylum Arthropoda; class Insecta; order Trichoptera; family Lepidostomatidae; genus Lepidostoma; species Lepidostoma basale. Next base: position 97,539 of record JAHDVF020000768.1, read on the forward strand.
CATTGCATTCCTAAATTGCACTCGGCCAATAAAATTCCCATCCGCGTGCCGGCCGATCGAATAAACGCCATAAAGCATACGGACCGACAAATCAAACGGGCACTCTTGTTCCCTGCCCTTGCAGCGCGCCCTACCGCGGGATAATTTCAAGATTTTGCACCGAACGAGCCCGTAGACGGACACCCTTTCCGTGATGAAAATATCGCCCGAAAGCGTTGCAGTAAAATATAATGGATTTATCAATAAGGATTCCATTGATTTGAATCAAGGAAGGTGCCTTCATGAGTCGTGGCAGGAGAAGATCAAATAAATCATTTTAAGGCTATCCATAAAAATGAGCGTGCCATTGATACGATAAAGAAGAAGATAGATTTGATACACGTGTAAGGTAAACGTGACATGTTTTGAAGGCTTTACTTCTTCAACATCGGGAGAGTGATATTCTTGAGAACAGACAGGTTTATGAATCATAACGCTAGTTAATTGTTCTGAAGTATGTATTTCAGAATCAAGATTAAATTATTTATTGTTTCTTAAGCAATGATGTAAACTCCATATTAAATAATTAATACGAATGAAAACGTCAGTTCTCTATAAGTTTTATTATATTTTATGGGAATGACATGTTTCGCCCTTCTAAGGCATTATCAAATGATTGATAATTAGGCATAATCTAAGGCATTATCAACATTTGACAATGTCTTAGAAGGGTGAAACATGTCATTCCCATAAAATAAAATAAAACTTATAGAAAACTGAAGTTTTCATTCGTATTAATTAAGATTCAATTACATTATTTCAATAATTAAAGAGGTTCTTCATTATAAAACATTATTCTTCTTTATGTGTCACGTCAGGTTTTCTCGACGTCGGCCATCACTTCTGCAATCGTCTCTCTGTCTTGTGTCGCCTGGAATAACCTGGAATAATACGTGGAGGGCCACGTTCCTTATTCAAACCCAGTTCCTAATGTTGCGAAATATAGTAAAAATCAATGATTTAACATTAATGAACGGCAAATGCGAACGTAATCAGGTAGAGTAAATATATTGTTACAGACCACCATTACACATTATTCCACACTATTTTATCCTGAAACCAGTGATGCTCATAAAAAAAAAACTCACTGAATATATGTACCAGTTACATTATATCTACTTTAGAGCCATTTTGGATCAAAAACAAAAGCAAGTGCTTTCATTTCGATCTCGTATTTCAGTTGAAAGTAATGTTCGCGTACGGGCTCCGAGTAAGGAGAGCGGCCTTAATTGAATTTTTCGGTCGACCGATCGTACGCGAACAGGCGATAGACGATGTCGGGTTAAATCGGAACTGGCGTCACTCGCGATAAACAAACGCGGATTTGCGTAAGGAACCTTCGGCTTCGAAATATTTGCATAATGCTTCAGGTCTTCGCGTTGAAATTAAATCGAATAATTGAATGGGAGTTTAGTATATACGAGAAGTTAACACCGCGAACTTTTCGTCGTCGCTTTTGAATAAAAAATAACACATGTTTTTCTTTTTTTTAAAACTTAGACTTAACTTATTGAACGCTAAGGCATTAACACTGGAATTCCGTAGTAATATACTTAAGAAAATGAAAATAACTTTTTATTTTTTTGAACGTATACAAATACTTGTGGATAAATACTGGATTTTACCATTACCAACCAATGACAGGTCATAAGCCCTGTAAACGCCTCTACCACCATATTCTGTTTCCAAATAATTTACATCTTCGTCTCTATTGAGATACAATTAATTCTTAATGAAAATAACTTTGTTTAATCCACAAAATATTTTTTTAAATTATGGCGAACATAGAAGAAAACATAATTGATTCAATTTTCGAGTAATTTTCTTCAAATATATTCCAATTTAAGCTGGTGTTCTTCTATGGTTTCTTCTATGTTCGCCATACTTTGTGTTGTAGATGTTTTATTTGTCTTTTTCTTTTTTACATACTTTGTATATGCAACACTAGCTTTTAAGATGTTTTTAATTATATATCAAAGATATTATTTATTATACAGCGTGATGTTTTGTTATTGTTGTTTCGTTAATAATAAATACGTATAAGAATCAATTATGAATATGATATATTATAATATTATAACAATGAAACCAGCAACCCATTATTTTAGGTTGAGTATCGAAATTTTGACTTAAATGACCACAGATACAAGACTTAGCGGTTAAGAGCATTCGCCCGGATTACAAAATATCGCGAGTTCGAGACTTAATATTATATTAGCGTGGTGACTGTTCTCGGAAATTTCCAAAATAATTATTCTTAAAAAGCGGGCCACACTGTTTTAAACAAGCTCTCCACATCGGTCTCCACCGGCGGTTTAAAACTGTGTAGACACTTGTTTGAAACCAAAATTCGTTTGACCTTCAACAAACTTTGTGGACGGACGCGCGTTTAAACACGCATTCCACGTGTGGAAAGCTTGTTTACAACAGTGTGTGGACGCTACACCAACCGTGGGCTCCACAGCTCTCTACCAAGGTCACCCCTGTGGAGGGTTTGTTTCAAACAGTGTAGCACGGCCTTCAGGGTTTTTCCAAGACATTTTTCATTAGTATTGTTTATAAAATTAAGCAAATTGATTCACATAAGAAACTCCGAGTCGAAATAACAACATGATCTGAGAGATTCTTGACATGGAGACAAAGCATGAAACAGACACATGAAATGTGAAAAATTATTACATAAATGTGATAAATGTTGATTTTAGACGATGATGATAAACAGCGTCACCGTTCTATCCTGACGAGAGAGAATTTCTTGAGTTACCTGTATATTTATATGACGACCTTCGTGGCCGAGTGGTAAGTACATTGACTGCCACCCAGAAGGTTCCGGGTTCGATTCCCGGCGAGGGCAGTGTGATTGTCACACTGTCTTTGGTCTGGGCTCAGGCCCATCAAGAAGAGCGGCGCGCAGCAAAACCTCCCCACAAGCAAGCACGTCTCTTGTCGAATAAAATATGCAGTTTTGTAGAGCTGGCGCAAAACTGAAGTGATTGCACTGTCATGCGGAAAACGCTCGGTGCACGGTAGTGATTCTGTCTGTGGTTACTTATTACGAGAATCAAATTGAAAACTGTAAAAGTTGAGAGGTATTTTTCGAATACCGAATTTCAATAACAATTTTGTGGTTTCATTGGGTATCGCATCCAAGCTGATGGTACAAGGTACAAAATAGGTACACCATAATGTCGGATATACATGAATTTATTAATGTCTCCAACAATATATCACTGCATTCATATTGGCATTTTTTATGTATTGGGATACATAAAAAATGCCAATATGAATGCAGTGATATATTGTTGGAGACTCTGGGGAGTAAATGCATCAAATAAAGTTCACGTTTAAAACAGTTTAGTTAGTGTAATAAATAAACGAAATAAGGAAGAAATGTAAGGCAGATAGATAATTGCATCATTAGTAAAATTAAAAAAAGAACCCTAGGGTGGTTTAGACACATGGAACGAATAGAGAAGAATAGTAAAAAGTGTTTTTGTTTTTCGCGACAGCTGTATCGTCAAACCTTACATTTGTTGACACCATCAGGTGTTACAATAATATATTATATAAACTGTCAAATTTTCGTGATTTTTCGAACGTTTATGTGCATTTGTCTGTGCATCTATTATTGTAACACCTGATGATGTCAACATAGGTTGACGAAACAGCTGTCGCGAAAAACAAAAATACAATTGTGATATTGTACATAAAACAAAGTTTTTTCATTTAACAGTTTATAATGTTAAAGTATCATAGTGTTTCGGCCAAAACAATGGACTATTTAAAAAAGTTATATATCTTACAAGCAGTGTGAGTGGAAAAAAAAGGTGAGGATGACCTGTAAAAACATAGCATGACCAAATTAATAAATTACAAGAAAGAACTTTACGTATTAAAAAAGAGGAATCTCGAGAGTTAAGTCAAGAGAGAAGCAGTATGGCGGTCCATCCTCTCTGCCTACTCCTATGGCATGATGGTTAGTCATTTTTTTTTTTTTTTTGAATAGATCATTACATGAATTCATGGTATCACAGGGCCTCAAACAAGGTGATGGTTTAGCCCCAACACTTTTTAACCTCTGTTTAGAATATGCCATAAGGAAAACTTACCACCTTAACACGAATCCCAACACATACTTTCATAGCAGCCAGATCATAGGATATGCAGACGACCTTAACATTGTAAGATCTCTAGCAGCCATACACGAAGTATTTGAGCCTTTAGAGACAGCAGCCAAGGAGGTGGGTTTAGAGATAAACGAAGAAAAGACACAAATAATGAAACAAACCAGGAATGCAACCCATAACTCAAGGCGAACCATCAGATTCAAGGATAGATACAACTTTAAGATGGTGGAGGACTTCACTTACCTGGGTTCGTCTATAACAAAAGAAAACGAAGATCACAACGAAATCGAAAGAAGAATCACAATTGGTAACAAAACATTCTTCTCTCTACTACCAGCGCTCAAATCAAGAAACGTACACTGGAAAACCAAAATCACCCTGTATAACACAATCATCCGAACAGTAGTGACCTATGGGTGTGAGGCGTGGACAATGACAGCGAAATCTGCAGAGCGACTGGATATTTTTGAGAGAAGGGTGCTGCGCAGAATTCTGGGGCCTGTGAATGACGGTGAAGGCTGGAGAGTGCGGCATAATGACGAGCTGTACAATATTTACAAAGCTCCCAGTCTCTCCACACAGGTCAGACTGAATAGACTGAGATGGGCCGGTCACGTGCAGAGGATGCCGTCATCGCGAACCCCAAAAAGATTGCTGGAGTGGCACCCAGGTGGTAGAAGACCAATTGGACGACCAAGGCTGCGATGGGAGGATGAAGTTGGGAGAGATGGAGCAAGATTGTTAAGAGTGTCAGATTGGAGGGTCGAAGCGGAGGACAGGAGGAGTTGGAGGCGAAGAATACTGGAGGCTAAGGCTCGATATGGGCTGTAGGTCCATCGAAGAAGAAGAAGAAGAAGAAGAAGAAGAAGATCATTACATCAGCGAGACCTAAATCGATGTAAAAGGTGAGAAAGATAAGAACAAAATAAGAAATATACATAGAACCATATGAATAGAAATTTACGAATTAGCTATAACTGCATCCAAAGGGTTCTACCTCCGTTGCCACCTCGTTTAGAAAACGAATCGCCTTCAATACATAAAAACTTCGAAACGACTCGATGCAGCAATTTGGGGCATGAAATAAAATATACCCCCTTGCTCTGCTATAGCTGTTGGAAATGTATATATTAAGTACTCTCAGTATTCCTGGATTATCAAATCAAATCAGTTTATTTTCTCAAAGATATTACAAACAACAATAATAGTTTAATGTATCTATTGAGAACAGGTAAAACATAAAAAAATATATATTACCAGGAACGCATGAGAGATGGTTCGACATTAGGAATACAAGATACTCTCCAAAGTCAAGAGTATTTGTCTTCTGAACGTACTTTCACGAATATGAAAAACGTCGATATCCGAAGCGATCATGTTCAGCAGTTTGATTGCTCTCCCCCCGGCATCACCAGAGGCAGGTTGGTTCTGCATGCTGGGAGATAAAAGAGTCTGTGCTGACGCTGTCGAAGATAACCATCTGGAACATAAAGATGGATAGCTTCCAAGATAACGGAGTTCTCAAAGAATCCCCTGATAAGTCTGAAGAAATGGGTAAGTGTGCACCCATTTTTTCTTATCTGCAAACTATTGGTACCCACCATGCCCAAGAGGAATGCAGTGAATGAAATTATAAATACCTCCGGACAAGTTAATTTGAATAAAAATTACAGATTACTAATATAACGCCATCTCTCGGATGGATTCGTCCAAGAAGCGACGCGGATGCGGTAACACTCGACACAGTTTAGATGTGTATTATTCTCACGCCCCGTGTGCATCCAATTTGCACGTGATGATGATGGAGGCGAAAGTGAAGGGCGGAATGCACATGCAGAGAGCTGCAGGACCGCGCACCTAATCACACTATTACACAACAAAGAATTGTGCATTCTAATGGACCAGGGAGATTACATTCGAAACGTTTCACCGCAAAGTTATGTCATATTCTAAATTAGATATTCATATCATAAACATTTTAAAATAAGCATAGCAATACAATCAGATTTTAAACTCTAGGTTACTGTGTAACGCCTCTGATACGAGCATTAAAGCATTAAAAAAAACATATTGAGTCATGTTTCATATCGTTCTCATCCTTCTTCAGTATAAATTTTTTAACAATTGAATAAGGATGAGAACCATCCGAAACATGTCTGTGAATGGTGAATGAAGTTATTGTGAATTCACAACACAATGATATAAAATTCCGTCTTAAATACGCATTATTTACTGGTGAAATCGTATTTTTAAGTTTTATTATATGTTATGGGAGTGATATGTTTCCGCCTTGTTAAGTATTTATTAAATCTGTTAAAATTTAAAATTCTGTCATAATATCACAATTTATTTTTATTCACCGAGTGTCGCGACAGCTGTTTCGCCAATCGATGTTGGCATCATCGAGTGTTACAATAAACTGATGATGCCAATATCGGTTGACGATGTCGCGTAACAGCTGTCGCGACACTCTCAGGGAATAACTCAATTTTAACGGTAATAATGTTGAAGTATCATAGTGTTTCGGCCAAAACAATGGTACAGCTTTAACAAAATACGACACTCTCATAAAATCTATATAAATAAAAGGCGATCTTCCGGGTGTGTGTCGACTATTTCTGAGGTTATTCCTGAGCTGATCCTTCTGTATCTTGGGGAATGGACTAATTGGAATTTAGCGGTCGTCATAGGCATATTTTCGTTATTAATCGAGCTCTAATTAACTTTATAAATTAATCAATTAATTGAAAATTTTCGTAGTGCAAACGAATATAGACCTTAATGTTCGTATCACCTGAGTATCAATCTTTTGAGTCTATATTCGTTTGACACGGTCTGGAGAGAATTCAGTCTCCATGTAATTTTGTGTAGTGGCAACAATGTGTTTTGCTTTCTGACAGTCCAATATATTGCGTTTTACTTTGGGATGTATAATACTTAATACGTTTTGCTTATAACGTACTAAAATAATTGGTTGTTTAATTGGTACAGTATATTTTATTGGCCATATTTTAATGTACACTAATGCAGACAGGTAATTATACTTCTTAATTTTGGCGAGTATAATTTTTACGCGTCAATTTGAGGTTATGAACGAAATTTTATTTTTTCGTGTGGCTGAAACTTATTCGTTTCTCTTACGTTCGACGGTGATTACTTAATGATATTCGTTTTCTAGAGTTCTAGCCGTTCGATTGGTCACGTGGTCTCTGAACTGTCACAATCTCTTTGTACGTCGTAATATTTTGTAGGTATGAAGTTTCGGTACTTTTAGGTTATGAAGTTTTTGGGATTAAAAATATTCAATGATAATTAAATTGTTCAGGTTATTTCAAAGGATGATAGCGAAAATATAAAATATTGGACGTCGAAGCTCTACAAGAATATGAAGAAACTTGCTTCCGTAAGTATAATATAATATTTATATTTCTAATTCATAAATATATTTTCAGTTTATTCTATTTTGCTGTTTTCTTTATACGCATACTTTGGTCAGGGAAATTGTTACATTACCACAGCAACGGTAAGAAAGTTCTAATGATATACAATATGAATTACAATATGAATGAATGACACAATTCTTATGACTTTTTCCGTTTATTTCTAGGAAAATAAAGTAACGGATCAGAGATGGGACGAAAATTACCGATGCAGCGTGCAAAATAACTTCGTTAAAATGGAATTAGATCAATCAAACAACGGATGATCAGTGAATTAGATGTACCCTGGAGTGGCGAATGAAAACCGGCTCATTTTTACATTACACATAAGCTACTTTTAGTAGTTTTCATTCATATATGAAAATTCCATTATTAATTTCAGGTAAAGTTTTTAAATTTACAGTTTATAGACAATAATTAAGCACATTCCCAAACGTGCCACCTATATATCTGAATTTTGTGTTGCTCGGGCTGCCTGAAATATGCTTCCTGCACGCCTCAGATGCATTGACAAGCCGACAGACTTTAATTCTCACCTAAAAACCCACCTTTTCAAATTATCGCATAAAATGGTAACAACGGTTGTCTGTATATCAATAAACAATATTATATCACATTTGCACAAAACATTCATATGTTTAGAGAAACAAAATTCTTGATTTTGTTGTCCATGAAATTCACATCAGAGCCAATAAAGTAAGTTTCTACGATCGTGATTTCGCTGTTGTTACATGCACCTTTCATGACTAAAAACATTGTCAAAGCGCCCTTGAGGTGAGCTATTCACGAAAACGGCGATTATCAGTTCCGTAAGTTCAATGTTTATATTTTGATATGTACAGGTTTAAATTTTGAATTAATTGGTTTATTTTGTATATATAAGAATATAGACAATTTATATGAAGGAGTCTGGTTGTAATGAATGCTTTTGTAAAATTTTTGTTATTTCTTTAGCACAATCATAACTGCATTGATTAGCATAGTTTTTGATAGTTATTTTTGCCGTTCAGGTAAAGTTTCTAAAATCTCCTACATATAATATTAACACATTTCCACGCAACTCTTGCAATGCTCGATCAAGAGCCTCGAGTATTTTTTTTAAATATACTGCTTAGTGAACACTTGGAATTCATTAATTGTATGGAAGTTGAAAATTTGCCATATGCGCCTCTTCGATGTCCGCCTTATGCCAATTCCAATATTATTTTTTTTTATTTCTAGGAAACAATATTAATTAATCAGAGATCGGAATGGAATCGGTCATATAGCAGGGACAACGGATGATAAGATGCACCCTGGAGTAGCGGGCGAGAAACAACTGGCAGAATTTTGAATGGTATTGCGCTATTTTATTAATGTTATTTAATTATTATGATTTTAATTAGTTATTTAAAATACAATTAATATGACATTTGATGAATTCAAACATAAAGGTGTTCTTTATACGCGTACTTTGGTCAGGGAAATATTAAAATTACCACAGCAACGATAAGAAAGTTCTAATGATATACAATATCAATTTATTCGTTTTACTTACGTGTCATTTTAGGTTATGACGTTTCGTTGTGTAATAATTAGTTAATTGGTATAATCTATTTTAATAATGTTGTTTTAATGTAAAATTGTTCTGGCAGGGCGAAAATCTATATCTTTGGGATTAGATATTAAGTTTTGATAAAATAATTGCCTGGTTGTGAGAGACCACTGGTCTAATGGGGATATTTTTGTATTGGGATTGAAATTATTTTGATAATGAGCCATATTGGTGCATCTGCATGTTGCAATTCTTCTTTATTTTCCATTCCACTGAGTAATTCCAGCAGCACACATACCCAAATACACTATGAGTTACTTCAGCTGTTTTAGTTTTTCTCTGAAAACAAATGCTGTGATAGGTAAACATATCCTTATATGCAGCATTAGCTGCCTCAGTTAGAAGAGTCCAGTAATATTCCATTTTTGACCATTAAATTCTACATTATGCTGAGATTTAAAATATTCAAAGATAATGAAATTGATTTCAGGTTATTTCATTTGCTTGAGGATGGGGAAGACAACGCAGAAGATAATGGATTGCGCATGTGCAGAGGATGGGGAAAACAACGCAGAAGATACTGGAGTTCGCATGTCCAGAGGATGGATCCCACACTTCGATATATGCGTATCACAAGACAATGTTGTTATCTTTATGAACTAATTTGGAATGGTATGTACAGGTTTAAATTGGATTAATTGGTTTAATTCGTTACATAAGAATATAGACAATTTATGTTTACTACTCCATGATACATTCTCATCTGTCTTACCTTTCCTGTATTTGGGGCTTTATTACAAAGAAGAAAGCTAATGAGATTCAGGTGATCCAAAATCGGGCTGTTAGAAATATTTTCCGTCTACCGTGGTACACTCATGTAAGGGCCCTATATTCTCAGACGAAAATAATTCCATTTCAAATCCATCCAAAATTAGAGATCACTAAAACTATAATACAAATAATAAAGTCATCAACGCGCTCTAATACTCGACCAATATTCAATACGGACGTACACCAACATGATACGCGCTCACAGAATAAGAAGCATTGCGTTCAACTAGATTCGGTGTAAAATCCTTACAATTTATAGCCTCTACAGAATTTAATAAACTCCCTAATGATTTAATAATGATGTCGAACCAAAAACTTCAATCTGATCAACTTAAAAGTAATTTTTACATTACATTTTTACATTTTTACATTACACATAAGCTACTTTTAGTAGTTTTCATTCATATATGAAAATTCCATTATTAATTTCAGGTAAGGTTTTTAAATTTACAGTTTATAGACAATAATTAAGCACATTCCCAAACGTGCCACCTATACGAGTATATCTGAATTTTGTGTTGCTCGGGCTTTCACAGTAGTAGGTTCGTCCGCCTGAAATATGCTTCCTGCACGCCTCAGATGCATTGACAATCCGACAGACTTTAAATATCACCTAAAAACCCACCTTTTCAAATTATCGCATAAAATGTTAACAACGGTTGTCTGTATATCAATAAACAATATTATATCACATTTGCACAAAACATTCATATGTTTAGAGAAACAAAATTCTTGATTTTGTTGTCCATGAAATTCACATCAGAGCCAATAAATTAAGTTTCTACGATCGTGATTTCGCTGTTGTCACATGCACCTTTCATGACTAAAAACAATGTCAAAGCGCCCTTGAGGTGAGCTATTCACGAAAACGGCGATTATACAAATTAAACAAACAAACAAACCATCACGCCGTTTCCCCACAGGGGTAGGCAGAGAGAATGGACCATAACACTACTCTATCCTGGCAAACCTCTCTAGCTTCCTCCACATTCATACAACGAGTCATACACGCATGTCGATTCCTCCGACTTCTAACATGACCAACCTTTAAAATCTGATTAGTTTAATTAATTTGACAAATTAATCAGATTAAAAGGTTTTATTAGTTTTATCGTTTTTGTAAAGAATTTTGACAGGTGTAGAAATAAATTTTTCATTTGTTCCAATGACAATTTGAATCATTTCTTCAATATTATTTTCAAGTTCTTGCTGGTTAAGTGCCTTACTACAGATAATTTAAAAAATGGTGGATACGTGTAACATAAATTAAATAAACACAAATGTCCGGATCGTCCAAGTCAACATGTGCAACATCGAAAAAAACATTATGTGTTATTACATTATGTGCTAAATTAAAAAACAGTGGATACGTGGAACATATTATAAATTAAATAGACAATATGTGCACCGTCTAAAAAGAACATTTTGTGTAAAATTATTTTTATTTTGTTATTTTATTTTATATCATTGTATTTTATATTATTTGTTTTAGATTTATTTTGTGGGTGTTGGACGATCGAAGTGTGCGCGGGAGATGCCTATTGGTGGCGATGAGGTTCGCAACCCATCACACCGCGCCTCCCGCGGGGCGAAAAGAGAAGGATGGAGTGCCGCATCAGTAAAAGTGTGACAGTCCATTCTCTCTGCTTACACTTTCGGGGAGACGGCGTGATGGTTAGTTAGTTAGTTAGTTAATTTGACAAATTAGCCTAATTATTATTATGCATATAGCATGAACTGCCTTTTATATGAAGAATATCTTCAGCAAACAAGTGAAAAACAGTTGTAATTCATTCATTGTATGGAAATTTAAATTTTGCCTTATGCTCTTCGGTGTCCGCCTTATGGCAATTCAAATTTTTTTTTTTTTAATTCCAGGGCCCAAAATTGATGAATCAAGGATCGGACCAAAGTTGCCGATGCAGCGTGTAAAATAACTAATGTTTAAATGGAATGGGATCGGTCATAAAGCAAGGACAACGGGTGATAAGATCTTCTGGCCTGGAGTGGCGAAAGAGAAACAGCTACACAAATTCTGGCAGATCACAAGCAAGATGGTCTGATGACATTAAACGAGTGGCAGGAGGTCAATGGCGCAGAGCGGCGAGGGATACAGTTGTGGAAGTCGGGAAGGGAGGCTTTTGTAGTATTATCATCTATATTACTATTCCACGCCAGCGGACTCGCAGTGCCGAAATCACGATCGTAGAAACTTACTTTATTGGCTCTGATGTGAATTTCATGGACAACAAAATCAAGAGTTTTGTTTCTTTAATATAATGAATGTTTTCTGCAAATGTGATATAATATTGTTTATTTGATTATTAAATTTCATATAAAATATTCAAAAAATAGTTTTTCAATTACCTTAGTAATATGTATTCAAGTTTATAATTCACAGCGAGTTTGCTTGGATTGAAACTTTGTTTTAAAGATATAGACACACATTTTTGCATCCATACACATGGCATTTAATCCAATAAATAAACGAATTGTTATTGAACTTTAATTGTATTTGTTGAATATATATTGGGTTTATTTATGTACTCGAATTTAGCAATAGCGAAGCGTTGCCGGGTCAGCTAGTATAATATAAAAATACTTCAAGAAAACAGACGTTATCATTCGTATTAAATATTTAATTTGAAGTTTTACATTATTGTTAAAAAAAAAAAAAACTAACTAACTAACCATCACGCCGTCTCCCCGAAAGGGTAGGCAGAAAGAATGGACTGTCACACTTTTACTGATGCGGCACTCCATCCTTCTCTTTTCGCCCCGCGGGAGACGGGGTGTGATGGGTTGAGAACCTCATCGCCACCAATAGGCATCTCAAGAAACAATAAATACCATAAATCGTGATAAAACGACGAGAAAACTATTATTTTCATTAATACTACAAAACATGTACCTACACATCTTATATTTTCATTCGACACTGTATGATACAAAGAGTATCCATACATTCGTGAATGCGGTGCGAATGATGGTGTTATGAACAAAATAATGAAAGGATCATTAAGATGGTTTGGACACATGGAAAGAATTAATGAAGGAAGAATGATAAAAAAGTATATGTAAACGATGTAAATGGAACTAGAAATAGAGGAAGACCGAGGAAAACGTGGCACGATCAAATAAATCAAATATTGAATGTCGACCATTTGAGGAGTCAGAGAAATCGACGCGCGTGCCATGACACGATGTATGAATGTTGAGAAAGCGAGAGAAATATGTCAGGAAAGAAAAGTGTGGCAGTCCATTCTTTCTGCCTATCCCTTCGGGGAGACGGCGTGATGGTTAGTTAGTTAGTTAGTTTACATGTACACATAGTTACCATTTTGTGATTGTCAGAAATTCTAAGAAAATTAGTCACACAGGGTGGTGCAAAATGACCTTGACGGTATCTTCAGAATCATAGTAAGAAATGGCGCAATTATTCCCAACCAAGGATTAATTGTGTCTCAAAAGAGACGAAGATGCAAATTGGAAACAGAATATGGTGATCGAGGTGTTTACAGGACTTATGACCTGTCATTGGTTGGGTTAAGCGCACGCTTTATGTAATACAACATTCCCCTTTCCACCCTTCTTACGACCACCATGTCTAACAATTTTTTGGAAATTGTATATATGCAACACCAAACTTTACATGTTAGTTTCAATCTACACACTAGCGCCATCTATGAAGATTAGATTTTAAGCATTAAGCAGAAGATCTTTTTATTAACGCAATGTGAAAGGCTACCGCCATTAACATTGAGATACAATTAATCCTTGAATTGATAACCCGCAATGGACAAATAAAAATCCAGTATTCTTCTATAAGTATTTGTATACATTCAAAATGTTGTATTCCCAACCGAGTTTATACCAACCAAATAACCTACTGGGTAAGTATTATACATTATTGGTGATAAATTAAGTTTGGTGAATGCAGCGTGAAGGTAGAATAATAACCGCCCTACTCCAGATAATAAGAATCGATTCACGACAAAAGAGATTGAGGCAGCCGGCAGATAGTCCGAACTAGAAAGCTAGAGGATTCTCGTGTGAAATGGTCCCATTTTCCTGAATCGCGGCTACCGCGGACCGTTAGCTCGCCGTTTATTATAAATCGGGAAGATAAATCACGTTGCGCGGTCTGTGTGCCAATCAGATGATGCTAAAGCGTAATGGCGCTCATTGTGGGCTCACCCACACCGGCGCACGTTGTGCGACCGTAAAGTGCCCGGGCAATAAAGATGCGATATTGCGGTGCACTACATTCGAGTACTGACGTGCCGCAAAAAGTGTAACACGGAATTGGAAAATAAATATAACGGGACATTTATCTATCTGGGATGCTTTTAACCCCTTTGGTTCGATCGGTCACTAATAGACGTGCACTTATTTTGCGCGAGTGCAAGACGATGAATATAACTTCACATTTTAATCGAAAACAATATTCTGACCCGTTTTAATTATAGTAATTTGTTAGTTCTCATAAAAACTAAAATATAAAGACAAAATAAACCGCATCCCACTACTAGAGACGCCATACAAGAAGAGCCGAACCCAACTAAATAAGACAAATCTAGGAAGAAGAGGTAAAAAAAGCATTTCAGATCATTATAATGAGAAAGCATCGAAAAAACAAAATGTATGACCTTTTCCAAAACACCCAAAACATTTAACCTGGCTATAGAAAATCAACCCATTGAACAGGTCAGGACCTTCAAGTATCTAGGCATAGACCTGGTGGTGGGAGCTGATCTGCGGGAAGAAATACAAGCCCAAGTAAACAAGGCAGCTGCAATCTCTAGGGCTCTAAAATCCACAATATGGAAAAACAAAGGCATGGCCATTAAGAGTAAGATGAGAATCTATAAAGCATGCGTAAGACAAATAATAACATGTGGCGTCGAAGCAAGGGCAGACACAGTAATGACCAAACAAGTTTTGAGGACTTCCGAAATGAAGACACTGAGGACGATAGCAGGCAAGACACTGAGGGATCGCGTGAGGAACACCAGAATAAGAGAGATTTGTGAGGTTGAGGATATTATAAGATGGACCAGACAGCGAAAAAGGGACTGGTACGGTCATGCTCAAATAATGGACTCCACCAAAATCCCCTATATTGCATTGCATAATCAACCTCATGGGACTCGTCCTCGTGGAAGACCTCCTAAAAGATGGAAGGACAGCTGGGAATCTACCTCACAGGAGGAGCAACTCTCTGGAGAACAGACCACATAGGTCTACAATAAGGAAGAAGAAGAAGAAGATAATGAGATCTCTTAGACGGATGTATGTTAACGCAATGCGAATGAAAGTATTATGAACAAAATAATGAAAGAAACATTTATGTTATTTGGACCCATGGAAAGAATAAATGAAGAAAGAATGGTAAAGAAAGTATAATATTATATATGTAAACAACATTTACAGAACTAGAAAATTGAGGAAGTCTGAGGAAATCTGAGGCTTGATCAAATCAATTAAACATTAAATGTGGTCCATATGACAGTCGGAGGCATCGACGTGCGTGCATGGCACGATGTATTAATGTCAAGGGACCGAGAGAAGTTTACAGGAAAAACAGTGTGGCGGTCCTTTCTTTCTGCCTTTCCCTACGGGGGACGGCTTGTTGGTTAGTTAATTAGTTAAGAGCATTGCATTACGAATTTATTTTCCTAATTTCATCCTTGCTAAATATTTAAAGTTAAGAATCGAATTTAATCCGATATACCATAGATTTACATTGCATTCGTTTTTAACAATATAAATATGTTATATAATTATTTATAACAGTCAACATAGACAATAAGTTGGGATAGCCCCAAGAAGAAGAAGAAGAAATATGTAATATAATTGCATTATAATTGGTAAGGCATTATTAAAACAAAATACCATATATCATTCCAATAAAAGTCCTAGAAAAATTAAGTTTTCATTCGTATTAATTGTTTCAAACGGAGTTTAAGCTAGTTGTTCAAGAAACAACAAATAAGTACGATATATAATATTATCATCATCAGCCGTTTGTCATCCACTGCTGAACGTAGGCCTCTCCCAAAGCACGCCACCGCCCCCTATCCATCCATCCATGTCCAGCGATCCTCTTCAGATCATCGGTCCAGCGCGCAGGGGGACGTCAAACTCTGTGGAATCCTGTACGCGGTCTCCACTCCAGAACCCGTCTCAGCCAGCCCATCGCCACTTCAGCCCGCCCATCCTCAGAACCACCTCTGTCACTTTGGTTTGTTGTCGAATAAATTCGTTTCTAAATCTGTCCCTCAAGGTTATTCCAAGCATGGCTCTTTCCATGGCGCGTTGGGCGACCTTGAATCTGTAAGACTAAACCTTTTGTCAGTGTCCACGTTTCGGCTCCGTACGTCATGACTGGCAAGACGCACTGGTTGAAGACTTTAGTCTTGAAGCATTGTAGTATTTTTTATGTAATAATATGATACAATTTTAAAATAATCTTCTTCTTATGCTTCTTGCGGTTTCGTGTCAGATCCTCCCAACATTGACTATCACTTAACAGCAGGCGTCACTGTCCCTGGTAGCTCGAAACAGCTCCTCAACACTATTTAGCCATTCTAGTCCCTTCTGTTGTGGATCCAAGAAATTCGCTTCCTGCCAGCACCTTGTCGACCCTTTATTTTACTCTCAATGATCAAGTGCAGCAATTCATATATTTCCCTTCTTAAAAATAACAACTTTTCTCATGAAAACACTCAAATTTGTATAATATTAACAATAATAAAATTGGTACCCAAACGGTTGAAGTCGAGTTCGTCTACAAAACGTAGAGACAGTGCGCGGGAAATTCGTTTATGTCGGTTCAGCAGAAGAAAGTATCAAGTTTCTATTTTGTCTTCTGAGATTGTTTTTGCAAGTCATCAATTGAATGCAGCAACGTTTACTACTTATACAATTCCAATCTATTTGATAACATCTTGTAGGAGAGACCCTTTCGATAGAAGAAAGTGCCACCCATAAAACTTAAATCAAATCAAGAAAGTAATTCTATGAAGCGAGAATACTCATTTCAAAGAGAAATAAAAATAAATATCAAAGGCGATGCAGAGTACTCGAAACTACAGTTAACACTATATTTCTAGTGATAACTTCAATCGTTATATTGCAAACCGTTTGCATATTTCTGTACGTGAAAACATAATGAGAGATGGAAGAGACGATATCGGACTAATAGAATTGATTTAACAATTGAAATTTTCCAGTAAAAATATTTTGAATCAAACCCAAATAATTCAAGCAACCAGTTTCACTTGTAGCCGAGCGCCTTCAAGGCATTTTTTATTAAATTTTATTAGAGATCTTAATTTTATAATCTTTTTAAATTAACTAATAATTTTAAAACTATATATAAATATGACAACCTAGATTAGACAAAAAGATGAATTGAGGAGAATAAATGTTTCAAAATAAAAATGTGGTAAAACAATGATATCTGAACAATAAAGTATCACATTTTATATAACACACTATATTCTTTTTTTAGTGAAGTAGAATATAAAATAAACAATGTATGATTAATGAGTATTATGAAGAAGAAAGTTAAAGAGTTGGAGAATCTTAAAAATATATACATTAATGATATGAATGTAGCACAAGAGTATCTATATGGCAAGGCAAAATTAATCAAATTTTAAGTCACGTCAATGCATGACACTTCAAAAGCACGTAGATAAGTCTAAGGCAGTATATAAATCAGAATATACATGGAATATTTATACGAATGAAAACTACTGTTTTCTAGAAATTTCATTATATTTTATGTGAATGACATGTTTCGCCTGTCCAGAGCATTATCAAATATAGCGAAAATCAAACGCGCTGTTGTTTATTTACACGAGTTATTCATGGAATGATGGAATATACACGGAAATTACGTTATGGTAAAATAACTTTAAATGAAAAGAGGTTTTAAATAAAAATTAAAGGAAAATCTAACATTAGTAGTAGTAAAATATCGTTTCTAGTGAATTTTGGGTAAACTCAGGTTTTTATCGGCAACGTTTTATTATTTAAAATTACTCACAAAATCTAAACTTGCTGTCACCGCTAAAAACAAACAGCCCGAACCTAAAAATTAATTATGAAGCAACCATTCGAAAGGAACCGATTCGTGTCTGACCTTTTGCCCAACAACCAATAATTAAGAGCTCACAATCTCTACGAAATATCACAATAATCAATACAGAGGCCTTGATCTGCCATAAAAATTCGCTTGAAAATAGCTACACGCGGTACTAAACAAATAAAGAGTAACAATCGAAAGAGCGGCGGGGAACAGTCTGAGGCTGACCAGCAGGGGAAACAATCTTCGGGCGACCTTTTCCACGCTCGGAGCAGATCGCCGATAAGTGGCATATTAATAATGAAAGTTATGGGCGTATCATCATAGCAATAATAATTCAATGTTTATTAGGTATGATCTCTAATCAACACAATAACCTTTATATTTAAATTAATAGCGAATCTAAGCCGCACAACTCGTGGTTATGTAAAAACATAAGGAGTAATATTCGTGTTATCCGTTACAAATCGAATATAGAATTATTTAATTTTAGGAACACAAGAGTCCGAGAAATCAACGTGCGTGCATGACACGGTGTATAAATGTTGAGGAAGCAAGCAAAGTATGTCATGAAATAACAGTGTGGCGGTCCATTATTTTTGCTTACGCCTTCATTGAGACTGCGTGGTGATTAGTCGGTTAGTTAAATAATTAATTTTAGGGCACAAATCAATACTCTTAGTATACATTTCAATAAGAATCAAAAAACTATGAACTCGAAGTACTTATTGACCAGAAAACATGTGAGTTTCTGTAAGTCTTAACGATAACGGTCGGCTGGTCTTGTAGAAAGAATGCCAGATGACAGAACACGAAAGGTTATATCCAGATGGGTAACGCGTGAAAAGAGTGACAAACAAAAACGATGGACTGGCAGCGCCAAGAAGAACTGGAAACTGGAGAGGAAATGACCAAGAGCAAATAGTCTACCAAGAGCTATTGTAGAAGAAACCAAATCCCAAACCTGGGCCAGATTTAAACTCAAATCTGCTGTAAGCTACCTCTGCCGATTCATGATTAATCCAACCCATCCTAAGCCTGCTTCCCTTCAGCCATCCAGCCGTTAGTTCCATCCAGCCAGCACAGACTTGGTAAACGTATATGTTTACAATTAAATTGTTAGACTAGTTTTTTTGCTAGGTTCCTAACTTGTGCGCCAAGCATGACCTTATCAGTGCAATCGCGCGCTTTTATTTTTTTATTATTATTTATTTATAAACATACAATAGATACATTGTATTCCCATGAGTAGAAAACTCATTATGGGACAGAAGGGATAAGTTACATATAAAATAATTATGGACCTTTAGAAAACAGAAAAGGAAATTGACTTAAAACTAAAACATTTTACACTATGAACATTTTGTTGCTTTATACAATTATTTTACATAATATTTGATCATTTTAATACATCATATATAAATACATCATATATAAAAAATAAATACATCATATATAAATATATAAATACATCATATAAAAAAAAAAAGGAAAATAACTCCTTACCGGTCCGTTTCATTCATAATCTTATGCACACATTCACAGATAAGTCGTGCGAGGGAGCAAAGTCACGAAAGAGAAGTAGATCACTGCTATATTCAGAAATCATTCTAGATAAAGCTTGAGAAAATTACTTTTAAGTTTATCAGATTGAAGTTTCTGGTTCGACATCATTATTAAATCATTAGGGAGTTTATTAAATTCTGTAAAGGCTATAAATTGTAAGGATTTTACACCGAATCTAGTTGAATGCACCGCTGATATATGTATCTTATTCTGTGAGCGCGTATCATGTTGGTGTACGTCCGTATTGAATATTGGTCGAGTATTAGAGTGCGTTGATGACTTTACTATTTGTAGTATAGTTTTAGTGATCTCTAATTTTGGAAGGATTTGAAATGGAATTATTTTCGTCTGAGAATATAGGTCCCTTACATGAGTGTACCACGGTAGACGGAAAATATTTCTAACAGCCCGATTTTGGATCACCTGAATCTCAGAAGCTTTCTTCTTTGTACTAAAGCCCCAAATACAGGAAAGATAGGACAGATGAGAATGTATCATGGAGTAGTAAACAGCGCGAAGCAACGGAGTGGATAACATGCCCTGTAATCTAAATAATACTCCAGTTATTGGAGTAATCTTTTCTTTAACATGTTCTATATGTTTATTCCATTTAAGCTGAGAATCTATAAACAGCCCCAAGTACTTTGTTACGTTTTTCCGTTCAATTTGATCATTGCCTATAGATATGGTAAGATCACTACATGTTTTGTTTCCAAAGAGGAGATAGTGAGTCTTCTTCGTGTTGAGACTCAGTTTGTTGATTCGAAGCCATTCTGCAAGGTGAGCCACATCCTTTTCAATCTCATATTGTAGCTTAAGGAGATCCCGATTGTGGTAATACATAACTGTATCATCAGCATAGAGTTGCATTGTTCCACTAAAACTCCACTTTGTCACATCATTGATATAGATCAGGAAGAGAAGAGGTCCCAGAATAGAACCCTGCGGCACTCCACAGGTGATCACTCCCCGATCACTCACTTCTCCTCCAATATCAACGAGACAAGATCTGTTTGAAAGGTAGTTACTTAGAAGTTTTAGCGGTGTATCAGTTACGCCCAAGTGTTCCAGTTTTTGTAACAATATTCCGTGGTCTACTGTGTCGAAGGCTTTTTTCAGGTCTATAAAAACGCCGGCAGTATATTCACCTTTGTCAATGTACGTTTGGATATTTGAGATAAGGTCAAATGCAGCACACTTCGTGCTCGAGCCATGCCTAAATCCATACTGTTCGGGTATAAGTATTTTATTATGTATTAAAAATTTTGAAAGCCTGTCTTTTATGACCATTTCGTAAATTTTCGATGTGGAATGTGTTGAGCTGGTGTCCTGGTACGTTTCGATTTTATGATGTCTTCTCCTCATATCATCCGCTTTAATTGTATCATATATGTGTATAAACGGACAAATGACAGCATAGGTACTTGCTAAGGTCAATATGACAAGTTTTGAGGCTGCCATTATTCAGAGACAACTGCACTGGGCTGATCACGTCATCAGAATGGAAAACCAAGGAAGATTATGTACTCTCAGCTTACCCAAGGGAAACGCTCACACGGTGGTCAGAGGAAACGCTTTAAGGACTCCCTTAAAGGAAACCTACAAAAGACTAACATCGACTGACTGGAAAAGACTGCAGAAGACAGACCTAGGTGGAGAACCGCAGTACATAAAGGCACGCAAGACTTTGAAGCACAGCGCAGAGACGACGTCGCAGAGAGAAGGAGGAGGAGAAAGGAGAGACCACTGGGAACGGTGACGGCTCCATTACAAGCGCCTTCCCCTGCCCCAGATGCCCCAGAATTTATGTGTCCAGGAACGGGCTCTTCAGTCATATGCGGACCCACAACCGTGAAAGACAGTCTTCCTCAGACACGAGGGACAGCCGATGATGATCATATATGTACCAAGCGAGGCAAGACGAGGAATAAGTTCATTGTGTAAATGCAAATACATCTATATTACTAATAATTCTAAATTAAGTCACCAGACATTTGCCAATACCAATTAATAAAATTTGTTATCGAGCCTTTATCTCGCAAATCACTACATTCTAAAATCAACTTCAATAAATATCTAACAATGCTCTAAATAACACAGATTTACTGGTACATTGTGATATACACCGTGTCTCCGTGTGCCAGCGACAGTGGCGTAATCAAAGAACACCGAGAAAACGTTAACTTGATCTTATAGTGAAATAAGCATACAATAAAAATATATTAAACTTCATATAAAAAAACGAACAACCATCACGCCGTCTCCCCGGAGGAGTAGGCAGAAAGAGTAGACCGCCACATTTAGTAAAAAAATATATTTCGAACCCCCTTTTAGTAATCGATTAATTTGGTCATGCCATGTATTCCTTGAACGTCCTCGACTTTTTTTTCCATTCACATTGCATGGTTTAACCATTATTCTCTCATTCATTCGTTCCACATGTGTAAATCATCAAAGTGATCCCTTTTAATTTTACTTAGGGTGCAATCATCTGTTTAACATTTTTTCATTATTTCGTCGTTCGGTATTCAATAATATATCGTTTTCCCGCGCATTCTTCAAAGTGATCTAATTTCTAAGGCACTTATCCTAGTTTAATCCTTATTTTGCCAGCTCCAAGATTTACTTCCATACAATACTACTAAAATATAAAAACTTTATTACAACATTACTGCAAATAGAAATATATCCACAGAAGCAAAGATGACAGTACACAATGGAGTTCTAGTGCCAACCCTCATGTATGGAAGTGAAGCTTGGAGTTGGCAAAAGAAGGATGAAAGCAGGATAAACGCCGTAGAAATGAGATCACTAAGAAGAATGTGCGGGAAAACGTTGTATGATAGAATACCGAACGATGAAATAACAGAAAAATGTAAGGCAGATTACTGCATCATGGATATAATTAAAAAAGGGTCCCTAAGATGGTTTGAACATATGGAACGAATGGATGAGAGTAGAATGGTTAAAAAGTTGTACACAAGCAGGAGGAAAACATGGCATGACCAAATGAATCAATTAGTAAAAGGCGGCCACATTCGAAGTCGGAATAATCGACGTGCGTGTATGGTACGATGTATGAATGTAAATCAAATCAAATCAAATCAATTTATTAACTCAAAAGACATTACAAACAGGGAAATGTTTAAGGCATCTATTAAGTACAGGTAAAATATTATAAAAATACAACAAAATACCAGGAACGCATTAGAGATGGTTCGACATTAGGAAGACAAGATACTTTCCATTATAGAATTTAGAGGAAGCCCGAGAGGTATGCCAGGTCAGAGCATTGTGGCGATCCATCCTCTCTGCCTACCCCTGCGGGGAAATGGCGTGATGGTTAGTTAGTAAGTAGCGCCCTTGAGATGATAAATTCATAAAAATGGCGCTCTATAAATCATCCAATTTATCATTATCATTAGTTAGTTACATAAAAACTTTGATAAAAATAGGATATTGAGTCATGAATAAACAATGTGTGTGCATAACGCGCTACACGGATGCAAAAATGACTCGTGTAATAAGATGGAAAATATATAGCAGTCCATCGTCTTTGTTCCTTGTTATCTTGTTAGAAAATGTGATAAAATAAGGCTCCAGATACACCACTGTGGCGAGAATAACGGATTGACACTCACGTTCCTGTTATTAGGTATTTATATAGACCAGATCACGATACCCGAGATGCAATGTTGACCAACTTGAGTGCATGAATTCACATCCATCACGGCAACACGAAATGCACCGCAAATACTTTCCGGCAAATAATACCCGATGACGAACACACAAAGGTTGCCTCCATCCAAATATTAACCGGCCAACGCCAATCAACGTCACGACATTTCGCAATATGCATAAAAAGATACAGAAGTTCACTAGTGTTTTTCTTATGTAGATAATGAAAAACCTTTGACCACCATAACCACACTCCTTTAGTACATCAGACAACTGCAGCTCCAGGTATATTACTAGTTAACTAACTAACTAACCATCGCCGTCTCCCCGGAGGGGTAGGCAGAAAGAATGGACCGCCACACTGTTCTGTCCTAACATACTTATCACGCTTCCTCTACATTCAGACATCTTGTCATGCTCGCACGTCGATTTCTCCAACTCCTCACGTGATCGACATTCAATATTTGATTGATTTGATCGTGCCACGTTTTCCTCGGCCTTCCTCTATTTCTAGTTCCGTTCACGTCATCTACATATACCTTCTTCGCCATTCTCTCTTCACTCATTCTTAGCATGTTTCAAAACCATTTTAACAACCCTTTCATTATTTTGTTCATAACACTCTCATTCGCGCCGCATTCACTTCTTATACTTGCATTTGACACTCTATCGTATACAGAATTACCACACATTCGTCTTAAAGATCTCACTTCTACTGCATTTATTCTACTTTCGTCCTTATTTTGCCAGCTCCATGCTTCACTTCCATACATAAGGGTCGGCACAAGAACACCATTATGCACTGCCATCTTAGCTTTTTTGGATAGGCTTTGGTTTAATAC
The DNA here is from genome assembly GCA_022606425.2 of Lepidostoma basale. Classification (NCBI taxonomy): domain Eukaryota; kingdom Metazoa; phylum Arthropoda; class Insecta; order Trichoptera; family Lepidostomatidae; genus Lepidostoma; species Lepidostoma basale. The sequence goes on from JAHDVF020000768.1 coordinate 121,691, forward strand.
TCCTTGCAATTTATTACTCCTACAGGTATATTACTCCTTGCAATACTTCATCTTCATCTCTTTCATTCTCAGATCACGAATTAAATGATAACCATCTGCATTATCAATAATGGCCATTTACCTCTAAGTTATCCACCATCAGTCAATCTTTAACCCTTCCTGCAGAAAAAATCCTCCCGATGGCTCCCCACGTACTCTGCCAAATAAAATGGTCTCACGCAAGATGCTATCTCCTACTATAATATAATACAACTCCATCCACGCACTGATTCTCTTCTCTTCCCCTCGGAAACAGATTATTTTTTTAAATAATAAGACTGTTCCTATCATACTCTACAATGCCAACCCCAACTGGTCTTCCATTTCCTGACCGACAATAACAACAACAAACCATCACGCCGTTTCTACGAAAGAGTAGGCCGAGGGTGGACCACCACACCACTCTATCCCGACACACCTTTCTAGCTTCCTCCACATTCATACAGCGAGTCATACACGCACGTCTATTCTTCCGACTTCCATGGCCGACCTTTAATATTTGATTGATTTGGTCGTGCCATGTTTACGTTACTTTCTTAACCATTCTTTCTTCATACATGCATTCCATGTGACTAAACCAAAGCAGTGATCCTTTCGTAATTTTGGTCATAATACTAAGAGAATAACGTAGAACTTTAAATCCTAAATCCTCCTTCGCCCACTTTCGGAGGAGCACTCCTGGTCGTACATTTAGCCCCTTTCATAAAACAACTACCAAATTACATTTTCAACAATGTTTCCTACAGACGTAAGAGGAATAGCCATTAGAGCTTAACCTCTGTAAGCTAGAATATCCAAGTCTAATTCAAAAGAATGACAAAAATAATATACGAGTATCGATTCGCTTTGAACTAAACATATTGTATTATTTTCACTGCGTCAAATTTTATAGTACTTACATATATCCTGTTTTAACAACAAGATAACTTCACATTTCGCGAGCCGACTACAGTATAGGATGTATCCTTTGTCAGGAAGATTATCCACTTGATAATAAAATTCAAGCCTTCAGAGAGTAATTTTTATTACATGCCTTTTCAATATTTACTTGCAGCCAGTCTAACAATTACGTTCCTAGTGATTTTTTCAGAATGGTAAAATAACCTATAATTATTTATAACAATTAAAAAAAAATCATCCCATTTTATTTTAAAAATTCCGAAAATTTAAATTGCATAAAAACAGACAAATAAAATAAATTAAAGGATATTGGTTAGATGTTAAAGTATGCAGAGAGGGCGGACCACCACACTATTCTAACATGACACACTTCTCCAGCCATGCCTATGGTATAACCGTCATTCGAAAATCGATAGCTGGTCTTCCGCATCCCAAAAGGAGACAAATTAGACAATAGACCACCGGATTTAATTGAAGAAGAATAGTTAAATACATTTTGGGATTAACCTAAAGCGACCGTTCACATCATCGTGTGTAGAATTGTATTGAAAAAACATATTGTAGTGAATACTTTTTACACATAATGAAATCATTAATTTGGTTACGTCGAGATTGAAATACTAATTAACTAACCATCTCGCCGTTTCTCTGGACGGGTAGACAGAATAGATGGACCGCTATACTACTGTCTTGACTCACCTCTTTATTCAAACATCGTAACATGCACACTCGTCGATTTTTCCGACTACTAATGTGGTCGGCTTTTAATATTTTTTAATTTGGTCAGGCCACGCTTTCCTCTGCCATCCTCGGCTTCTTTTTCACTTACACTACAAGCATACAACTTTTTAACCATTCTTATCTCATCCATTCGTTTTATTTGTCAGGGATCCTTTTTTAATTTTACTTATGCTGCAATCATCTGCCTTACATTTCTTCCTTATTTCGTCGTTCGGTATTCTATAATACATCATTATCCCGCATACTATTCATAGTGATCTCATTTCTACGGCATTCATCCTACTTTCATCCTTCTTTTCCACTTCACTTCCATACAGATTGAAAAACCCTTCTAATATATTGAAAGCCGTATTCTTTCGTTTAAATACATAAGTCATATTAGCAACACTATCACCATTATGCATAATTAATTGCTGCCTAAGGTATGCACAACTGGAGTAACGAGGGTAGCTAACAATACGGCAATAAATTCAATTTAGCTAAAGGCCCCACTGCTCGCAAACTCGGAACCATAAAAATATGCCCTGTCAATCAGCTCCCAGGCGGTAGTTATGGGCGAGTTATGACTCTATAAAGATCGGGAGGTGCGGCCACACGTGGGTCTTGGGAGGAAAAGAACCCACACACGGACGTTCACTGAAAAAAAAACTTTAAACACTTGACGTAATTTGGACTAATGATACGACGTTAACAAAACAATTTTTTTTTTAAATAATTTATAACTTTATTTTGTTTTATCGAATCATGCTCCGACAGATTTCAGATCTAAACTGAAAACCCATATTTTTCATATTTCATTATTATTACCAAATTAACCCAACTTGTATGTGTGTTTTATGTTACTTTCTAACTGATAAAAGACATAAAACAGGTCTTAATGCCCCCTTGAGGTGATTACATCACAAAAACAGGGCTTCAAAAGTTAGCGTATTATTTTATTATTATTATTAACCGGTTATTATTATTATATGAGGTTCGCAACCCATCACACCGCGTCTCTCGCGTTGGCGAAAAGAGAAGAATGGAGTGCAGCATCGATTAAAGTGTTACAGTCCATTCTTTCTGTCTACCCTTTCGGGGAAACGGCGTGATGGTTAGTTAGTTAGTTATTAACCGGTTTCGCTCATGCCGGAGCTTCGTCATTTTTATAGATATCTTACGAATTCCAATTGCTCGGGTTACCAAATATCTTTAATGTCTTTATTAATATTAATAAATACCAAGATTAACTTATTAAAACCATAAGTTAATAAAAGCATAACAATAATTTCATCATTATTAATTTATAATTATTAATATTAGAATGAAAATATCTATTTTCTAGAAATTTTATTATTGTATTTTATGGAAATGATATGACAATAAAGCATTAACAAAGATGAAGGTTTAGCAAGGTGAAACATGTCATTCACATAAAATATAATAAAACTTCAAAAGAACATACTATATCATTCATATTAATTATTTCATATGGCGTTTTACATTATTGTTTAAAAACAATAAATAAATTAAATTAAACGGATTTCAGTTATAAATCGTTAAAAATCATCAAAAATGAACCTGTTCCAATATTTACGTTTCACATTGGAACATCATCATCGTAATAATTCATTTATTTATAAATCTTATGCTCCGTTATGAACCCTTACAAGATAATCGAAGTAAATAAACAATAGTATACATGTCTATAATATAATTAATCCTTAACTTTACATAACATTTTCCATGTGATAGCTTACTAAAATTTACGCTACTCTCAACAATAAAAACCTGTGTGTGTGGTGCTATTTAATAAATAAAGTGAATTTGCATCCAGCCGGGAATATTCCAGGAATTTAAATATATGTTCGCTGTGCGATTACTTTAATGTTCCGCTATTCGGGACTTCCTCAGAGATCGTGTGGAATCTGTGAGAGAATTAAAATAATTGAAAATATACTTAAATGAAACCCTTACATTTGCACCACTTTACATTGGATATTTGCCAAAAACAAAATTGACATTCCAGCTACTATAACAAATTCCGACTATGTGGCAGAACATTTACTATGTGAAAGTGAAAATGAACTCAAAGGGCTATACCCAACACTTTCCGGAATGTCGTGGTGACTTTAACAGCGTGAAACCGAATAGAAATGGACACTCTAGGTTCTATAAAATTTTCCGAGGTGTCAGGGCATTTCGCATAGTGGAGTTGATAAACACACTTTCGATACTAAAACAATTTTGGAATATACACATGTTATAACGGGACATTTCATAGGATATAGTAGTGAAACCATTCTAATGATAAAATCGAAAAAGGAACATTTCATGTTCTATACCAATTTTCGAATATGTAGGAAGACCTTTATTTATTTATTTATATTATACACAAATGAGACATAACATAAGGTGAAACTGATAAAGGAAACATAGCATCGTTTTTGGGAGTGGGACATTTTACAGGATGAAAAAACAGAGCAAGAAAACCCAACAAAAAACCATCACGCCTTTTCCGAGAAAGGGTAGGCAGAGAGAATCGACCGCCACGCTACTATATTCTGACACACTTCTCTAGTTTCCTCCTAATTCTTTGTCCATTCTTCCAACTTCTAACATTGCCGACCTATAAAATTTGATTAATTTGGCCATATCTTCCTCTATTTCCTTCGACTCCGTACTATATTCACATATTAAACGTTTAATTTTTTAATCATTCTTTCTTCATCCAGGCGTTCCATGTGTCCAAACTTCCATAATTTTGTTCATGATACTTTCTTCCGGTATATATTCCTTCCTGAAGTAAGAGTTGGAACCAAAACTCAACTGCAAACGCCCATTTTCGCTTTCATTGCTATAACAAAAATACTTTGGGATCAAAAATTGCGTTCAGGAATGAAACATGTCATATTGCAGATTAAAATTGAGGACTCATCATTACAAAAGTGCCAAGTATTAAAAAAGTCAAAAATGATTTTTGATCCAAATTAGTGTTAAAAATAAAGGACAATACTCGTATAACAAAAATGCCACCCGTGTTACATGACATAAGTTACAATTATCAGATTTTTTTGGTTAATCCACTTATCACCTTTGTTAATAATAACCAATCGTCAATTGTAAAAAGACACTCAAGGTTCTATAAGTGTTTTCGGATATGTAGCGGATCTTTTAACATTGCGAAAATTAAAAAGGACGCGCGGGCTGTTTGCAACAGGGATCTTTTCCGAATTTGTCATACTGGTGAGGAAACCATAGAAGACTGATCTAGAGTGTATCGTTCAGCGCGTGGTCAGGGCAATATGAGACAGCGATAGTCCGGTGGTTCCCAGGGCCAGGGCTCCCGACAACGCATAGCGCATAGTGAACTCGAGCACATATTTCTCCCGGCTAATTGACAACCGGCCGTGGCCCCTATCGCCGCGTCATCTGGACCGCGTCGTGCGCCCAAACAGCCGATAAGACGCGCGCGCGGATGACGTACAAACGAGGATGGCTGGCGAGTTAATCGGGGAGATGTGCTGATACAGCCTGGACGCTGGAATACGGGTCGGAAGTCGGCGGCAAAATCTCCAGCGATACCGTACACCGGCTAAAGCAATAGATTTGCTCACTTATATTAATACCTCATATAAGTTTGTAATATGGACTATTGTCCAATCTCTTATCTTCTCTTATCTTCTCTTCCTTCCCCTCCCTAGTCTCCTTTCCCCCTCGTGTACCTCCTGCTGTATATTTTTTTAAATATACGAGTACTATCTATTGTATCGATCATTGCCTTGTATTTTCTCTGGCTGTTGTATGTACGGCGGGCATTGTACGGCGGGACATCAAGGGATAGTAGCGTAGTTTAAATGTGGTCTGGATCCCCTTTGGTTAGTCAGCATGGACGGGGGACGGGTCGAGGAAGCGCATGAGTGAAGCTTCGGGAAAGCCCTCTATGGCTCGGCCATTATATTATCTGGGGTCAGTCTTCCTCGTACGAAGACGCCAAACTTTTATGGCCTGGCTCTTCTCCACTGTCGGGTTCTCAAGCTCCTCTTCAATGTTAGCTCGTGTTTTCTTTGGGTGGTCTCTACCTTCTCTTGATTTTGTGGGAATGCTGAGGGCTTTTTGGACAATATTTCCGCTGTCTCTTGGCATCACATTACCGTACCACCTGAGTCGAGGTTATTTAATCTTGTACATAATTGGGGCAATATTAAAGCTACCCCTTATGTATTCATTCCTTACGTAGTCTAACCTCGTTACGCTAATATTGTCCAATATTATTATGATTTTTTAATTAATTAAAACACTGTTTTTTCCACTTTTAAGTTTATTTTTCTCGGCGTGTTTTGAAGGCTACATACTCGTACATCTTCATCATCGGGAGAACGATATAAACTATTTATATCGTTCTCCTGATGACGAAGGTGTAAAGCCTACGAAATATGTCGAGAAAAATAAACTCAAAAGTGGAAAAAACATTGCTTTAATTCATTAAAAAATCATCATTATGGAATTCCACAATGTAAACGCCTTAAGTTTATCCCCAATATTTTAATAATTCATCCCACATTCTTCCCGAAGGAGTACCCAGAAATAATGGACCACCAAACTTTTCTTTCCTGGCATACTTCTCTCGCAACCTAAACATTCATACAATAATATAGTTAGTTTCATTGAATGTATTAATTTTACTTAATGTGCAGTGCGTAAATAAAAATTCGTCAATTCGAATAATTATCAAATATTGATAAGACGAAAATACGAATTGATTAAAAATAGGTAAAGAGCAATACTTAGAACACGCCGATTCGTTTCGTGAAGATCTCTATTCAGATAGAGAGAGATCTAGGTATGCGGAAGATTGGTGAATGCGAGAATTTAGCGAGGAACAACATCATTGTTCACCGCCGATATAGTCAATTAAGGGGTGAGAGTCAAACGAGACAAAGCCTTGTTTGTTGAACACGGCAACACATATTCCTCACAGAGCCAACCGGGCCATTTATCATCCAAACAGATATAAATGTTGGAGTACATATTTATGGATGTTGGAAATTTATTGCGCACAACTATTCCTACCGTGAACCCTCTCGGTGTACAAACATTTATCTTTAATATAAAATAATATTACCATCAACTTTACATCATAACTACACTCAATTTATCTTGACGTAATGTATTTTCATTTAATGTTAAAGCAAACATGACAAGATTCATCTAACTAGGGCAGTGGTCGGCAAACTAAGTCAAATGCGGCTCTTTCGATTACCCAGAAAACTTAATCGGTGACTTACATAATTTAGCTATTTATTTTTGCTTGTTTTGGTTGCTCTACGAAGAAAGCACTGCCAGTGTTAGGGTAAATGGGGACATCGCGCCCTGGTTTGATATCACAAAGGGTGTTAAGCAGGGCTGCGTACTGTCTCCATGGTTGTTAAATCTGTATATGGACAAGTGTATGAAAAAACTGAAAGGAATAAATGCTGGTGCTAAGATGAGTAATTTGTCTGTAATTTTTTTGCTCTACGCGGACGATGCCGTTCTTGATGCGGATAATGCGAACGAATTAAGCGTCTTGGTGTCGAGAATATATGAGGTATGCAAGTCAAACGATTTCATGGTGAATGTCGGAAAGTCAAAGGTGATAGATGGTTTTTGAAAGGGAAGAATTTATACACTCTGAATAAAGTGATTTTTTCATTTAAACTTCGCGGGTACCATCGAATCATGAACAATTATTTAACCAAACTGTTAACAAGGAATATTTTTTGAGTGTTATGGATCGTTTGCGTAAAGCCTCAAGAGATCAGAAATATGGACGATTCTTAGTATTCGCACCACGATAACCACCGTCACACACTGCATTAGTTTTTTTAGAACATTTCGCCAAAAACTTGCCTCTTGTTTTTTGGAACCACCGTATTCGTCTGATTCAGCACCGTGCGACTTTCGTCTGTTCAACAAACCCAAAAGACCTCTCCGGGAACACCGTTTCGACTCGATCGACGAGATAAAAGCCGAATTAAAGAGAGTATTAAGGGCCATCCCGGAAAAATACTTCTCTGACTGTTTCGAAGTTTGGAAAAAACGTTGAGATAAGTGCATTGTGTCAGAAGGGGAGTACTTTGAAGGCGAAGAAATTGATTTGCAAGAGTAAATAAAGATTGTTCATTTTATAAACAAATTCACAATATGTTTTATCACAGTATTAATAATATGTCCAGGTTTTTTTTTATTTAACAAGAAAATTAATAATTGTTTGCCAGCGAAGGGGATAACTAGATGCCAGTAATATTCATGTGCAATGCTATGACCTTACTTTTAACACTTTATTATCGGCAATCGGCTGTAAAACAACTACAGTGGATACACGCTGTACTCAAATGATTTATTTGGAAATTAATATTGCCAAGAGCAATAATACACGACTACGATAAAACACATCATTGTTTGCACCTCGTGATTAAAAATGTTTTGTTAGAATACTGACATTGAAACAAGTTAAACTTCTTCACAAAACACAAGCAGAACAAAATTCATATAAATTCTAAACAAATGAAATATTCATAGCCGATTAAACATATGTAAAATAATGTCGATATTTTAAATAGTACTTTTAATAATACACATGTCTATCAAGCTGAGTTTCCGGTGAGGAAGAGGTAGGCAGAGTAATGCAACGATAGACACTTCTACCTGATTCTTGAACAATGATGCAAAACTCCACATTAAATAATGAATACGAATGAAAACGTCCGTTTTCAAGAAGTTGGAATGACATGTCGCACGCTTAATAGTAAACTGACCGATTATGGTTTAGGTCATAATTGAGTAAACATTAGACAGAGGCTTGTGTTAACGCTATCCATCGTTTCGCGTTAAAATTAAGTCAAAATTCCGCCAATTGACCTCCATTACACTATATCGGTCTTTTTCATTCGTACGTGTTTTTCATTGTTTTTCATTGAGCAAAACTTGCTTTTTTGAATTAAGCCAGTGTTATATTAAGCGTGCGATGTATCGCCTGCAAAACAGAAGTTTTGTAAAACGAAGTTTTCATTCGTATTCATTACTTTAAATAACTATTTAACCATTCGTTATATATGCCCAAACCAACTTAGTGACCATTTTATAATTTAATTAAGGATAAATTCATCTGCCTTAGATGCCTTCATCATAGATTTGTTATGTATTTTGTTATACGTAGTTGTCAACTACTAAATGCATTTCTACAGCATTTATTTTATTCTTATCCTTATTCTACCAGCCCCATGCTTCGTCTGCGTTTTGTCAAACTACTGACTCTATTATTATTTTGTTCTAAAAATAATAAGAGAAACAAAAGAGAAAAAAAAACGTAATTTTAATGAGTAAAATAATTTTTTTAAAAGTAAAGTATGATAACATTTTAATTTTAGCCATGACGAAACGTTGCTCCAATCAAATTGTTCAGATAAAAACCGTAGGTGTCACAAATTCGGTATATTGCCGCGCTTTGAGCGTAATTGGTGTGATAAGCGGGAAAATGGAATACTTGGCTCGCGGTGTATCTTATGCGAAACGTGGGAGTATTATGTGTCAACTTGCTAAGAATTTCGGAGTCGTCGATTATTAATTGTATAATTTTGTGAAGCAGCATCATATCATCAAGTGTTCGTCTATTTTCAAGAGAGTCCAAGGAGTGAAAAGTAAGGGCGGACTTGTACTCCGAAAATGACCTGCAAATTTTGAAATTGATGTGTTTAAGTTTATTGGACTCTTTCAATGTTTTGAACAAATAGTGATAACTGATAACTGGTGACCACACGATTTGTAATTTATATATAATATATATTTTTTTAATTTTGATTTATGTATTACACAGATTTTTTTTCTTTAGAATCGACTTATTCCGTTTTTACACACATTTTATATATAAAATATAAAAAAACAGTTTGTACTGGGAAAAACTCGTCGTCGCTTTGTTGGTAGCGGTACACGACAAAAGCTTGAATACAATTCACAGGTAAATTGGTATCTTTTTATATGGGAGCTTAAAAAAGTGACATAATGGACTATCAATGGCGTGTCTCGGGGCCGCGACCGGCAAAGGACCGCCAAATCTAATTATAGGGCTATCGCGCTATACCTACGCTCTTTATATCAATGCAAATCATTTGATACATTTTACACAGCATCAGCACGGAACAGTCTCGGTTACATTGAACAAAACTTCACTAGAGATCTACAGATATTGGGGGAAAATACATTACTTTGATCATTAAATAATGTTATGAAAACCTTGGACTTGGACATGAACTTTCCTCTAGCTCTAATGGCTATTCCTCTTACTTCTGTAGGAAACATTGTTGGAATGTGATTTGGTAGTTGTTTTATGATGGGGCTAAATGTATGGCCCGGAGTGCATAGGGGCATATCTTTCTTAAATTTCCCAAAACGACCAATCGTAGCTTTAATGATGAAATGAATTGCGAAGATACGCGCATTAAAATCCTACTGGAATCGAATATTTTTTGTAAATTCCAGTTTTTTTTAATCCAAAATATTAATAACTAACTAACTAACCATCACGTCGTCTCCCTGAAGGCGTAGGCAGAAAGAATGGACTGCTACACTTTTCTTTCCCGCCATATTCCTCTCGCTTTCTCAACATTCATACATCGTGTCATGCACGCGCGTCGATTTCTGACTCCTCACGTGGCCGACATTCAATATTTGATTTATTTAATCGTGCCACGTTTTCCTTGGTCTTCCTCTATTTCTGGTTCATTTCATGGGTCCAAACCATCTTAATGATCCTTTCATTATTTTGTTCATAACACCATCATTTGCACCGCATTAACTTCTTATATTTTCATTTGACACTCTATCATACACAGAGTATCCACACATTCGTATAAGAGATCTCATTTCTACTGCATTTATTCTACTTTCATCCTTCTTTTGCCAGTTCCATGCTTCGCTTTCATACATAGGGGTCGGTACAAGAACACCATTTAACAATGGAACAATTTAACAGGCAATTAGCCGTGTGTTAATTCAAATAAGGCACTAATTCTCGTATAGTGAACAGTTGATTCAAATAGAGACCGCTTGCAGGGTTATGTCGATGACCACTTCACGCAACATCTTAGATCTGCGCAGAAGCTGATGAAGCGACCGTTATAACCCAATCTTCTAACATAATGCTTATGATTATCGATTTTAGACCTCCCAGACTTGTAAATCGGAGGAGAAGAAATAATAACCGGCGGTATAAAAATATTTGCCATTTGAAATAACACAATACGCATATGATTGTATTCAGTGAAGTGTAACATTATGTTTGGGTTGCCTTTGCATTGTTCTGAGGAAAACTGTTTAGCGAGCAATACAATTCAAATATCGAACCCTCTTAAAAGCTCTTTGAGAATACATGGTTCTGTGATAAAATTATTTTCTAAATTTAATAACTGTACTAAAATTTAAACCTTGTAAAAATCGCATCTGTGCATAGTAATTTATAAAATTTAAACATATTTTAGGAGGATTATTTTTATTAAAATGTTATGTTTAAGAGAAAAATAAACTCAAAAGTGGAGAAAAAAAAAACGGTATTTTAATTCATAAAAAAAATGCGTCATTGTGGAATTCCAGAATGCTTATCAAAAATTTAAATTTTAGAATGGTTTTTATTAATTCATTGTTTATTTACTATTTCTTAAACAAGAATTTTGATTACTTAACTTCTAATGTATGTTATGTAGGAAGAGAACATAATTAGTACCTAATTATAATTTTCTAAATATTTGGTATTTGAATGAAAATAAAACCTATATAGAAAAAACAAAATATAGAAAAATATAATACATAAATAAAATAAATTAATATTTAAAACCAACTAACGATCGCGCCATCGCTCTCCTCTCAAGGGGTAAGCAGAAAGAATGAACCGCCACACTCTTCTTTCCTGACATGCTTCTCGACATTCATACATTGTGTAATGCACTCACGTCGATTTTTCACACATGACTCCACACATGGCTGACATTAAATTTTTGATAAATATGATTGTGCCACGTTTTTGGGTTTTCCATTATTTCTGATTTCATTCACATTGTTAACGTACACTTTCTTCATTCATTCTTTCCATATGTCCAAACCATCTTAATTAACCTTTCATTATCTTGTTCCCAACAATTTCATTCGCATTGCAATCACTTTTTATAAGTGCATTTCACACTCACATACAGATATACACACATTTGTCTAAGAGATTTCATTTCTACTGCATTTATTCTACTTTCATCCTTCTTTTTCCTCCGTGCTTCACTTCCAAACATAAGGGTCAGTACTACACCATTGTGCACTGCTATATATCAGCTGGACGAGCTGTATAAATCAGCTCTGTAGGATATTAACCCTTCAATGCAAAGTGTAGTAAATTTGCTACAAACTGAAAAATCTGCTAATAATTGTATGCAATATTTTAATTTCATACATTTTCTTGTTGTACCATACACTCTACATTCCCATCTACCTATTAAGATATGCAAGCCATCACTAGTGGCGCTCATTTGGTAGATGGGTGGACCTCTTTCCATTACTGCCAGTTTATTAGACATGTCAAATACTAAAAGGCGGCAACATTCGAAGCCGGAAAAATAGACGAGCATGTGTATTACAATGTATGGATGTATAGGAAGCTAGAGAGGTATATCAAAACAGAGCAGTATAGCAGTCCATCCTCTCTGCCTACCCCTCCGGAGGCACGGCGTGATGGTTAGTAAGTTAGTTATTAGACACATTTTGAGGTTAAAAAAATCACTTCAAATAAATAAATAAAAATTACGTTGTCAGGAGAGTATTGATATCATGTTCAATTGTGCATTGTGTGTAATAATAAAATTTGTTATGAAATATTATCAAATTTAGCTTTCAAGAAAATTTGCTACAAACACATTGATGAGATGTAAGTAAGTAACATGTCCAAGACAGTAGACCTGCGAGTGTCCACAAATGACTCCACCCCAATCTTGCTCCACTGTCTCCCCCTAGTGAGCACAACCAGCTTTTGCTACCTCGGTAGTATAATAGCAGGCTCGGGAGGTGCGGAGGAAGATGTAGCCAGCAGACTCAGCAAGGCAAGGGGAGCTTTCGCAATGCTTCGCCCTGTATGGTGTTCCAGTATCATTTCGAGAAAGCTCAAGCTCCAAATATTTATCGGTAGCGCTAAAAGCGTACTGCTATACGGATTCGAGACTTGGAAATCTACCGCGGAAGTTATTGTAAAACTCCAGGTGTTTATAAACAGGTGCCTTCACTCAATATTCAAGATCTATTGGCCCCAAACACTGTCAAATGCCGTTCTCTGGACCATGGCAGGCGAAAAGCTAATTAGAGAACAAGTCGCTAGACGCAAATGGCTGTGGATCGGTCACACTCTCAGACGGAACCCAGCCTGCATGGCTCAGGGCGCACTAGACTGGTCCCCTATGGGAGGAAAGAGGAAGCGCGGCAGACCTAGAGCCACCTGAAGAAAAGCACTATAGGACGCGGTCAAAGCAGCAGGCCTCACTTGGGATGATGTGAGGCATGCAATAGAGTCGGGCAGAGAAGGCTCCTTGAGGCCCTATGCACCACGGAGGTGTGACAGGAAAAAGAAGAAGAAGTATATAAATAAACAAAATCTGTTATCAATTATTTTTCCCATATTCTATTTTACAAAATAAATATCTTTTTTGTTAAAATTAAATAAATCATGCAATGAAGGGTTAAGTAACCATTTAAATAAATCTCCGGCTTCCGGGGCCCAAAAATTACTTAAAATAAATCGTATATCTTGATTTCATTTCCTCGTGAATGAATCATGACATAAGATTTGTATCAATCAACACAACACAATCTTATCAGAAATTAGGTTATAAATTAATAATGATTATTTTATAATTTTATCTACTGTAATAAGATTAACATAAACATTAAGCATTAACATAAAACAAGGTCACAGCTCATTGAGTAAGTTATTAATAATCATTTATCAATATTGGTAACAAGGAAGGTACCTTCTCCTGTGGTGTTACTATAACACCCGGCACCCCTGGAAACGACACAACGTTTGCCAAACCTACCGCCACAATGACAAGAGAAATACAAGAGATAAGACCCTATTTAGGGCCATCTCTACGAGACTAGCTTGCCATTGTTATGAAGAGAAGGTCAACAACATACCAATACATTTATTCATATTTAACACCACCAGGTCTTTTACATAACACAACTAATAATAAAAAAATCAAAACGACGAATATACCAATAAATAAAACTTAAAAAAATAGTATTTAATTTGAAATTAATATCTTAGCAATATTGTTGAAAAGACAAGATTTAATTTGGATAAAAAAAATTGTTTTAATAAATAGACAATGTAGTCCAACCTCTGATATTATATAATAGAAGAGGAACAAGAAGAAAAAGAGGAAGAAGAAAGAGTTTTATATCCTTCATATTCAAGTAACAATAAAAATAATAGTGAATTTTAGATAGTTAACATTTCATTTATAAATCTAAAACAATAAAATCGCATCCCTTTTACTTTCATGGAACCTAGAAGATTCAAAAATCATTAAATGACTTATTTTTGCTAACATCTAGCAAATACACTCCCAAATTCACGATGCTATAATATAGAAAACAACATATTTTGAATTGAATATGGAAAGAACACTTTATATATATATATATTTTTTTTTTAAAAAGACTAATACCAAGGATTGAAATCAATGATATTAGAATTTAGTTTTTACAATCTTCAATGTGAGCAGAAAATAGCTCATTATTATGAAGAAGGAATCTGGTCGTGTCCAGGCTTGAACCCAAGTCCCCTGGATCAGGAGCCAAGCGTTCTATCCCCTAGACCACCACCCGATTCAGATCTTCAATTACCATTAGCATTGTGACTAACCTGTTAGATGATTCCCGGTGAACTCAAAGTCGTCGTCCTGGTCCCAGTGCTTGAGCGAGAGGTTCCCCAAGGGTGTGGCGTTTGCAAACTCCAGATTAGCGAAATGCCAATCTAATATCTGCCTATCTCGTACGGAGAGGTACACAGAACTGCAAAAAAATAATCATTGTTGTTTTTTAATCAATTACTTGATAATAAAAAAAAAGCATCTGATAAATTATGCATGTTGTCATTGCATACACAGAGTTCACAAAATAATTTCAATTCTTCTTCATCTTTTCAGAATAGTGTGTTTTAACCGCCCTATGCATATAAACGTACGTGATACGCACACTTTGACTGTACCATTCTGACAATGATGAAATCTAAATGATACTATTAACACATTATTACCAGAAAACCCATTGCGCATTATTACTAGAAAACCAATTGCGCATTATTACCAGAAAACCCAGTAGGCATCCTTCGTCCTTGTTGTTCAAAGAATATCAAATCCTTAGTATTCGACAATATTACATAGTGTAGCTATTTTGCAGTACATGCAGCTATTTTCTCCAAATTTAAAATTTCGAATTCAAGATCACAACAGAACCGTCCCACAAGATATTCCTCTCGTCATAATTTTACAGTTCCTCGCTGTCGCTCAGCTCTAGCCCAAAAACAATTTCCATTCCGCGCGCCCTATATTTTCAATTGTCGTCCTGAGAATCTCAACTCTATTAATGACATAAAGAAATTAAAAGTACTCTAACCAAATATATAAAGTGGTCAACCAAAGACATAGATAATGTTTTTTTTCTATTAGATTTAAAAGAGATTTCCTATCTATCCTAATATGTAAATTTATTATCACAACTTTCCTAGCATTCAATTTTAATTATATCATCATGTTACGATAAGTCACTTACCAATGTTATCATAAGATTACTAACAAATACTAACAAACTGCCATGTTACTAACAATTCCACTAACATGCTATTTTATGTAGTTGTCACGATACAGGCCATGCCTAGCCTAGTGTGACAACTACAGTCCACAAACTTTTTTTTATCAAATTAATGTGTATCATGTAAAAGTAAAATAAAAAACATTTAAATATATAATACTGTGTATTCTTTTGTAAAATAATTGAACAGTTTGTTTTTTGGGATCTTAAGAAAATCCATGTAACTTGTCTTTCTGGACCGATGTTTCGGAGATCGTTGCAGTCTCCATCTTTAGGGTGGTTGGACAGTTTGATTCATCATTTTATTTGGTATATCCACAGCTCACTTTCACTGCTAACATCGCTCAATTGTTTATATATTTTTGTGATAACTAAAGGTCACATAAAATTTGTGTAGTTGGCTGTTTGATGGTGGAGTAATTATTGGAAATATTTCCAATACCTAGGTATTGGTTAGGTTTACTTAATTAGTCCAGTATCAAAAGTGATCAGTTATAAGTGGTTAAAATGAATATAAAGGTAATGCTAATAATACAAAAAAAAAATCAAGCCCTTTGCGGTCTCAATCAGTCCGGCTAAACGACGTTCTACTGTATTCTAATAGGTTAGATAATTAATTTAGTGATTTTAAAAAACTTTATACAATTGTAACGTCTTCCCTAGGGAGTAGGCAAAGACGATGGATCGTGCTTACATAGTTCATGGCATTCTTTTGCATCTCAAAAATTTTTGACAAAATTAATGAAACGTTAGGAAAAAATAAATGTTTTTTTGGACAGGGACATTATTTTAGGAACAGGTTGTATGAAAAAATAACAACAGATATTAGTGTGTGTTTTATCACCATTACAAAATAGGTCAACCAATTCATAAAGATATCAATTTGATAACGTATTATAAAAGTATTATTCATCAATATTTTCATGACTAGGTCAAGGGCGAATACCGAAGATAAAACCAGGTTTAAAGCATTAGATGACAAATTATAATGGAACCAACCTCGGAGGATTGGCCTCCAGCTCTGCTAGGGTGTCTTCGGTTGCCTTCATCTGCTGGGTGAGCTGGTCGTGCTGCGTGCTCAGAGAAGACATCTCCCTGTGCAGGCGCCGCCAGTTGAACTCCTGAACAATTCCCCACGGCCCGCTGCTGGGGTTGGCCTTCAGCTTGGCCAGGATGTCCTTTTCTATCTTCATGGACTTGAGCAGGTCGAATATTTCCAGCATTCTGAAAATGTTGCAAACAATTAATAATGTACAAACAACTAATAATATACTAAATTCACATCCAGTGTATTGGGACCTGCTTGAAGACAAGGTTCGTCAACTTCAGTTCGAGCATTTAAGAAAAAAAGTTATATTAAATAAAACAACAAAATAAAAGGTATGTAGATGTTATTTTTTGTATTTGGAAAGACACAGAAAGATAATTGGTTTATTTCCTTATTCTTATCAAGTCTTTCCATAAATATATTCAATTTACTTTAGATAATGAGCATAATAAATAACATAGCTTTAGCTTGTGAAATAAATAAAATAGATTTTATTAAAAAGTTTTCATATATTTTAAAAACAATAATATTATAGTTAATTAGTTAGTTAGTTATAATATTATATTTTATAGCATCATAGATGTTCATAGTAAAGGGATAAATGAATTTTTAATTATTAGGACATTATATAAAAATATTTACCTAGTTTGGTTGTCTTTTAGGCTGTCTTGGAGGCCAATGACAGACTTCAGGTGATGGCACTGAAAGCATTAGGCCAAATATTAGTTGGTTTCCAATCTTTTTTGGATCACCGATTTAACAAGAAAAAATGTCCAACACCCACTGCCCCATAAGTATTTATATTAAAATCACAATAGAGGGTGGATATAAAAAATATGTATTATAATTAACACTTGGTCAAAAACTCATATCAAAGATTCAACATGAAAATATATGTAGTTAAGTCAAAGAACATGATTAAATCAAGGCTGCCAGTACTACACAATAATATTAGGTCCTTACGTATGAAATTGGCGTTTTGCCGTACTGGCAACTTTGATCTCAAATATCTTCTCTTTGGTTAGAATTCCAAATTCAAATTTATACAGCTATTTACTCAAGTATTTGTGTTTCGAAAATTATAATTCATTTGTTTTTTCCTCAATTGTTTTTTTCTTTGCGTCACTCAGTTTACAAAATGGAAAACTTGAAATATCACGTTATTTACGAGTACGAGTTCCACCGTGGCACCAGTGCTGCAGAAACGGCTCGAAGGATTAATGATGTGTATGGCGACGGTGCCGCAAAAGAAAACACAGTGCGTTTTTGGTTCCAACGTTTTCGTTCTGGAAATTTCGACCTGCAGAACAAGCCCCGTGGACGGCCGGAGACCAAAGTTGATAATGAAGAATTTAAGGCTATTGTGGAAGCGGATCCATCGCAAACCACGTCCGAGTTAGCTGCAGGCTGCGGTGTTAGTGATAAAACTGTTTTAATCCACTTGAAACAAATTGGGAAGGTGAAAAAGCTTGAAAGGTGGGTACCTCACGAATTGAGTGAAGCAAATCAACAAACGCGCGTTGACTGCTGCGTTGCATTACTCAACCGGCACAATAATGAAGGGATTTTGAATCGAATCATTGCCTGTGATGAAAAGTGGATCCTGTATGATAATCGGAAGCGCTCATCGCAATGGCTGAACCCTGCCGAACCAGCCAAACCATGCCCCAAGCGAAAATTGACTCCAAAAAAGTTACTTGTGAGCGTTTGGTGGACTAGTGCTGGTGTCGTTCACTACAGCTTTCTTAAATCTGGCCAGACGATTACGGCAGATGTCTATTGTCAGCAACTGCAAACCATGATGGAAAAGCTAGCTGCTAAACAACCGAGGCTGGTTAATCGCTCTAGGCCACTGCTGCTTCATGATAACGCTAGACCACACACTGCACAACAGACGGCTACCAAATTAGAAGAGCTTCAATTGGAATGTCTAAGATATCCACCGTACTCTCCGGACCTTGCCCCAACAGATTACTATTTTTTTCGAAATTTGGATAACTTCTTGCAAGGGAAGAAATTCAACTTCGATGGGACAGTCCAAACCGACTTTAAAGATTTTATTGATTCCCGTCCGAATGGTTTTTTTAGTAAAGGGATTGATGAACTACCTATGAGATGGCAAAAGTGCATAGATAGCAATGGTACATACTTTGATTAAATAAATATATTATATTAAAAAAAATCAACTTTATGTTCCTCCCATACAAAACGCCAATTTCATATGTAAGGACCTAATATTCATTTTCAAAAATGAAAATAGTTTTTGTTTTTGTAAAAAATCTGTTTAAATTATATCGCATCGTGAGTGTAAAACCGAAACAAGTGCAAATATACAGTTTGGAGATATGGGAGTTTAAAGACTTCATATTGCTTGGAAAAACTGTTTTTTTTTTTAATAAACCAATGATTTTCGGTTTATGGGTATATTACTTTAAACTGAAAATCATTGATTTATTTAAAAAAAAACAGTTTTTTCCAAGCAATATGAAGTCTTTAAACTCCCATATCTCCAAACTGTATATTTGCACTTGTTTCGGTTTTACACTCACGGTGCGATATATTTAGTTTAAATCCACTGATGTTTGTGTCTTTGACTTCGACGAAATAATACATTTTAAAAGTGAAATATACATTTTAAAAAGATTTTATATATTTTTTTTTTCATTATGGAAAAAACAGTGTTTGAAATCATAAAAAATTTGTCATTATAGAAGTCCAGTGTTAACACCTTTATCACAGTTTCTCAAAAATTATATCTAATGCTTTTAAAATTAAAATAATATAATAATTCACCTGTGATAACTACAAGTTGGAATTTTTTAAATTTAGATAGTTAGATAAAATGTTCGATGAAAACACTTTTTAATTGCGAATTTTTATGAATTAAAACATTGTTTTTTCTACTTTTGAGTTTATCTTTCTCAACATGTTGCGAAAGGCTTCGTCATCGGAAGGACGATATAGTTTTGATAATTTATATCGATAACAGATTATATCGTTCTTCCGATGATGAAGGCGTAAGCCTTCGAAACATGTCGAGAAAAATAAACTCAAAAGTGGAAAAAAGTGTTTTATTTCGTAAAAATTCATCATTATGGAATTCCACAGTGTTAATGCCTTAAGTTTATCCACTTTTTAATTATTAATTTCTGAAATATAACAGGTACGCCACAACCACCCCCATTGAGTGCCTTAATTCCACTAATTTGCTTCTTTCACGGTTGGTAGAAATATGTTCTTTGGGAACTTGGGTATATCGGTGTATCTTGGTATCCTCTTCGACTGACATTTCGGGGATTGTTGCAGTCTCCATCTTCAGGATAGTATGACACAATCTTGACCTTACCTTGAATGACATGTTTTTCCTTTAAGGTCATGAAATAAAATTAGATAATAAAAATAATTAATCCTAATAAAATTTTACTTCTACAAAACAGATGTTTTCATTCGTATTAATTAACAAAATAAACTGGTATAAATATAGCATAGTTACAGAGACCAGTAAAAAATTCCAATCTAAAAATGTAACTTTATTTTCTTTAGATATTACTAATAACGGCGGCCGTTCATCATCCTTATAGCTTTAACCGTCGCGTTGCCATGTGGTAAATTGAGTTTCCACTGCCAATTTAAAGTTGATTTTCTTAAAACCTATGGACCCTAATATTATAAAAAAAATTGTAATCCTCCATTGAAGTGTTCTCAATATTTCGTAATAAAAAAAAAAGCAAAAAATTACTTCCTTCATCCCAAAAAAAAATATTTTCTAAGACTGCCCTCACCTTCATTCGTGTTAAGGTAGAATTTGTTTTGCTAATATTTACAACTTTATCAAAAGTGACAAATACTTACTCGCTGTTGAACGTATTATAAATTATATCTTTGGCTTTTTCAATATGTACGTAATAATACCGACTGTAGACGGAAACGCAGGACGCAACTTAATAATATCAGAACTGTGAAAATATTAACACTTTACCAAAAGGGACAAATATTAATACGTACTCGTTGTCTTGAACGTACTATACATTTTGCCTAGGTGCCTTTATCTTCGCCCCGCCGGCCGCGGCGCGCAGACAAGTTTATACCTGATGTTTAGTCGTTCGTATGCTATGACGCATTACATATCAGAAATCGCATGGTTCCAGAAAAAAATTAATAATGATATGTTTTTCAAATAATCCATGTATGTTATAGATATCGATCTATTCCTAATGAAATTCCCTACAAGATGACATAAATTAAATTTTGATTCATCTAGTCATATGCTTGATATTTAGATAAAGTTAGCGGTAAACTGAACTTACCACATGGGAGCAAGCGTTTTGTTTTGAACACGGTACGTTAAGGGTTAAGAGAAGTTCTTTTTTAGTGTTTTAACTGATAAATTATTTATTATCTTACGCTTTACATGGAGGTAAGGACAAAAAATGGTTAAGTAACGAAATATTCACTAAGAATAACATAAAACATAAACTATGTTTTATTTACAACATTTATTTATTTATTTGTATACAACAGGTCGTTTCAACCCAATTGCTGCATACAATTTATTTTAGCTATTGTATTGATTCTCATGACATGTGATAGATATCTAATCTATCACCTTTTTATTGCTACATGAGTTCTAAACCAGACCAAAGACAGTGTGAGAATCCCACTGTCATCGCCGGGAATCGAACCCGAGACCTTCGATGTGGCAGTCATAGTATTTCCCACTCTGCCACGAAGATCGTCAATGTAAAATATGCTGGAATTAAAAAGCTTAATGAAACAGTGTTTGGAATGTATGATATGAATTATTATTATTATAATTATTTTGTTGATCACTCTTTACATCATTACAGCGCGAGCCAAATCGATGTAAGGGTATAGCTATCATATTGATTCTCGTGATTTGTGATAGGTAGCTAATCTATCACCATTTTATCATCACTTGAATTCTACACCAGACCTAATACAGTGTGACAATCACATTGCTATCGCCGGGAATCAATCCTGGGACCTTCGGTGTGGCAGTTGTGGCACTTGCCACTCGGCCACGAAGGTCATCTATAACGAAGAAGACACTTCAGTAATGAAATATATCTAAACTCATTAATAGTAGTGATATTTTTTCCCAGTAACAATCACTCAGACTATCGCTTAAACAACTTTTTCAAAATAATATTTTGAAAATAATGTTATACCTGTTTCTGTTTGACATTCTTTTGCTGCAGCTTTATGACCCACTCCAGCGCCTGTCCCAGAGACACGGGCGTGTTGCCGAAGTAATTGTAGTCCACCTGGTGAGATATGTACGAGGTGGCATCCAGCAAACGGTTGAACTCTCTTTCCACCTGACAAACACACATTAATTTCTTATAATTTAATGAATTAACAAATCAATGGCCAAAATTCATTTTAACATGTATGTTAAAATCAACAGTATTCGGTCGGAGAGTATTGAACTTCTTTTGTCACATTGCCAGGAGAAAGCCGGGTATCCTGGAAAAAGTATTGTCACAGTAAGTGTTTCAGGCAAGAGAAGTAGAGGCAGATCTCCTTCGCGGTGGTGTGACCAGATTAAGGAGGTGACTTAGGGGAGACCTCTGCTTGGCGATGCGGGCTGCGGAGAATAGAGGATTGGAGGCGTTGTATTTTAGCCAAGCGCAGCTCCATGGATCAGAACCCTCAGTAATGAAGAAACAAATAAAAGAGAGAAGTGTTTAATAAAAAAATATTATTTTATCCTAAAAGACAGAAGGGTTAAATCATCTAAGGAGCTTCCATTATTCATTTTGACTTGAATTAATATCTTGTTATTTTTTATTCAATTTTTTATTCATTCCGCCTATTCACATGCTTAAAAAAATCATGAAGCTTTTACTTACAAGAAGAAGAAAATAATAATTTTCTCAAAATTACTTTCTGATTTACTGTGATTTATTTTAATTTTTTTCAATAGTAATAATTTTTAATTTTCGTATGAAGCATTCACTTTGTGGTTAGACATTTAAAAAAAAATATTATTTGTATTTAAAATAAAATAAAATAAAAACACTACTTTGTTTTTCACCACTATGCGGTTATTTCAATTGCCGACTAGTTTCGCTTGTACCCAAGCTTCTTTAGGGCTTCGTAATAAGAGGTTCGTAACAATCTGTTATTAGGAAGCCCTGAGGAAGCTTGGGTACAAGTGAAACTAGCCGGCAATTAAAGTAACCGCATAGTGGTGAAAAACAAAGTAGTGTTTTTATTTTAATTTATTTTAAATACAAATAATAATAAAAATTTAGTAATAATTTTTATAAATACAATATAAAATAAACACATTAGCCCACGGAAATGTTATTATATTTGAAGCTACATAATTTAGTTTTTACCCAAGCTTCATCTGGACAATATAAGTGTCGGGGTTAAATGCATAACCCATATAAGCGGACTTCGACTGCTGAATCAGCATATTTCATGATGAAATATACTACACGAATAACCGAAAACGCCTGACTTAGGACCTACTTATCAAAAGTGACGAATCGGGGCCCAGATTTTATTCACACAGGTCACTAGGTCACTAGAGCAGAGCATCGTGTGAAAATGGAAACAAAGCATATAAAAGCGGTACATCCGACCACCATGGACATTGTTCCTTCTGGCGACTTCTAACCGATACGAGTCTACGCCGTCAAGTCTACGTACGAGAAACCTCCGACCCTCCTACCGAGCTACGCAACTGTCTACACTGCTACGCCACGTAACTTCCGACGAGTCTTCACTCCCGCCGACCGATGCTACTGCCCAGTGAGCCATCAGCCCCAGCTGCTATCGATGTCCGGGCGCACACTCCATCACAAGTACATAATACTGTTAATGTATGATTACTTGTGACCTGCAATAAACGCTGAAACCTCCACTGCTTTTATCTCTCACCACATTCCCCAAATAAAAACCAGAGAAAAAAGTTAGTGCTTCATATGAAAAAAAATATATATATATAATAACTAACTAACTAACTAACCATCACGCCGTCTCCCCGAAGGGGTAGGCAGAAAGAATGGACTGCCACACTTTTTTTTCCTGACATATTTCTCTCGCTTCCTCAACATTCATACATCGTGTCATGCACGCGCGTCGACTCCTCACATGGCCGACATTCAATATTTGATTTATTTGATCGTGCCACGTTTTCCTCGGTCTTCCTCTATTTCTGGTTCCATTTACATCATTAACATATAATTTTTTTACCATTCTTTCTTCATTCATTCTTTCCATATGTCCAAACCATCTTAATGATCCTTTCATTATTTTGTTCATGACACCATCATTCGCACCGCATTCACTTCTTATATTTTCATTCGACACTCTATCATACACAGAGTATCCACACATTCGTCTAAGAGATCTCATTTCTACTGCATTAATTCTACTTTCATCCTTCTTTTGCCAGTTCCATGCTTCGCTTCCATACATAAGGGTCGGTAGAAGAACACCATTGTGCACTGCCATTCTAGCTTTTTTTGATAGGTTTTTGTTTGCGATGACAACTTTAAGTGCACCATTCACTTTGTTGCCTGCCCCAACCCTTCTTTCAATATCCCTCTCCACTCGCCCATCTCTTGTAAACATACTACCTAAATACACGAACTCAACTACTTGCTCCAAATTTTCACCATTCACGCTAATGTTGCAGACTGTCATGGTTTCTTCCTTTTCAAAAATCATTACCTTGGACTTATTAACATTCATCATCAGATCATTTCGCATGCATACCTCATACATACAATTCACAAGGACTTGTAGTTCATGCTCGTTGTATATATAATAATAATAATATTAATTTGAAAAGCAATCTTCAGCATTATGTAAATATTTGAATTATATAATAGTTTGTGAAAGAAATCAACAAACTCAAAGTACCATTTCATCTTTGTGTTTTGGAACTTGATTCCCCGTGGCTTCATACAACGGACATTTCTGCTTGATCTTATGGAGTTCCATATCCATCTGAAGAGACAATGTGGTCACCGGATTTCCACCGAGACCTGTCACTACCATGGCCCCTGAAATTTAGTTCAAATAAAAATATATTATCGAATAATTGAAAAATTCCAGGACATTTATAGATGATGTACTCAAAATCGTTTATTTTATTCTGTTCATGACAAGGCACTATAAGAAAAAATATATTATATATATATATAATGTCAAAAATCATAAAAGAGCATTGCAGTACCTGGAATTTTTTAGAAAACTTAATAGATTTATTTATTTAAAATGGTGCAAAAGTATAGGCATTTATTAATTTATAAAAATTATTTATTTGGGTGGTCTTTCCATTTAGGGTCAATAAAATTTTAAAAAACAAAATGAAAAATACTGAAAATAGTTAACTCACTTGTAGAAATATCCTTAAATAAAAATAAAAAAATTGTTTTCAAATCAAATCAGTTTATTTTCTCAAAAGATATTACAAACAATTATTATAGTTTAAGACATCTATTGAGAACAGGTAAAATATAATAAATTTGTGATGTGGATCCGCTTCAAAATTGGATTGACAAGAGTATTACTCATAATTGGGTATGCTCCTGTTAATAGCGAAGATGAAGCTGTGAAAGATGAGTTCTGGGATAGTGTAAACGAGATAGCAGCGAGTAAGAACGTGAACGAAAGAATTATTTTAGCAGGAGATTTGAATGGATGGGTAGGAATCCAAAGGACTGGTTATGAAGAATGTCTCGGTAAGTATGGTGATAGTAGGACGAACGATAATGGAAGGAGAGTGCTCGGTGTATGCCTGGAGTGGAGCCTCATTGTGTCAAACACGATGTTTGATCATAAGAGGATCCATCAGTATACATGGGAGAGAGGGAATGAAAGGACGACTATCGATTACGTCATCGTTGACTGGAAAAGAGATTGCGATAAATATAAAAGAGCAAAAGAAACATACAAAGTTTGTAAGATGAATGTCAAGTTGAAAGTGAGAGAGAAAAAGGATAAACTGAAGGAGGAAGACGGTCTCAAGATGACGAGTCACTTTCAGAGCAACATAAAAATGTTCTGGAAGGAAGTCAAAAAAGCCCGGAATCCTCCCGAAAATGGTTGTGCGAAAGCAATTTTGAGTTGTGAGGGAAGAATGATTACTGATTTTGACAGTATACAAGGAAGATGGATGGAATACTTTAAAGATGTATATGGCAGTGAAATGACTGAGAGTTCAATGAGAAGGAGCGTTACAAATGTGAGTTGCACGAATAGCGAAAGAGATATGACAGAAATAAGTTTGAACGAAATAGTAAAATCTGTAAGCTGTATGAAAGGTGGAAAAGCTGTTGGTTATGATTGTGTCGCTTTGGAGTTTATTAAAAACGGTGGGCTGGTTGTTGCAGCGTGGTTATACAGACTCTTTAACCAGTGTTTAGAGGAAGGATATACGCCGCTTGACTGGAGGAGGGCTGTTATCATGCCTCTATATAAGGGAAAGGGGTCTCGTATGGACTGCGGAAATCACCGGGCAATAAGTCTGTTAAGCGCCGTTGGTAAACTCTACGGCCGAATTTTAATAGAAAGAGTAAAAAAGACGACGACTGAAAGAGTATGGGATGTTCAAGGCGCTTTTATGACCGGAAGAGGATGTATGGATCAGATTTTTGCACTTCGAACGCTTGCGGAGAAGTTTATGGCCAAAAACCGTAAGCTTTTCTGTGCGTTTGTCGATTTGCAAAAAGCCTATGATCGAGTGAACAGAGATAAACTGTGGTCAATCTTGTCCGAATACGGAGTGAGCACAAAACTGATACGGGCGGTTGCTTCTCTCTACGAAGGGAGCACTGCCAGTGTTAGGGTAAATGGAGACATCACGCCTTGGTTTGATATCACGAAGGGTGTTAAGCAGGGCTGCGTGATGTCTCCATGGTTGTTCAATCTGTATATGGACAAGTGTATGAAAGAACTTAAAGGTATAAATGCTGGTGCTAAGATGAGTGATCTGTCTGTAAACTGTCTGCTTTACGCGGACGATGCCGTTCTCGTTGCGGATAGTGCGGACGAATTACAAGTCTTGGTGTCGAGAATGAATGAGGTATGCAAGTCAAATGATTTAATGATGAATGTCGGAAAGTCAAAGGTGATGGTTTTCGAAAGGGAAGAGCAAATGACAGTTTGTAATATAAGTGTGAACGAAGAGAACTCGGAACAGGTGAAAGAATTTGTGTATTTAGGTAGTATGTTCACAGCAGATGCCCGAACGGATAGTGACGTCGAAAGAAGGGTTGGTGCGGGTAACAAAGTGAATGGAGCTTTAAAATAGTTATTGGAAACAAGAATTTATCAATGAAAGCGAAAACGGCCGTTCACAATGGAGTTCTGGTCCCAACCTTAATGTATGGAAGCGAAGCATGGAACTGGCAAAAGAAGGATGAGAGTAGAATAAATGCGGTAGAGATGAGGTCCCTAAGACGTATGTGTGGTAAAACGATATACGATAGAATCTCAAATGCTGATATAAGAAAGGAATGTAGAGCGGAAGAAGGTATAATGATCAAAATTATGAAAGGATCGCTGGTTGGTTCGGACATATGGAACGCATGGATGGAGAAAGAATGGTTAAGAAAGTATACGTTAATGATGTAAATGGGGTACGAAGTCGAGGCAGACCGAGGAAAACATGGCATGACCAAATTAATCAAATTTTAAAGGTTGGTCATGTTAGAAGTCGGAGGAATCGGCGTGCGTGTATGACTCGTTGTATGAATGTGGAGGAAGCTAGAGAGGTTTGCCAGGATAGAGTAGTGTGGCGGTCCATTCTCTCTGCCTACCCCTGCGGGGAAACGGCGTGATGGTTTGTTGTTGTTGTTGTTGTAATACCAGGAACGCATGAGAGATGGTTCGACATTAGGAATATAAGATACTCTCCAATGTCAAGAGTAATTATCTTCTGAACGCACTTTCACGAATATGAAAGACATCGATCCCCGAAGCGATCATGTTCTGCTGTTTGATTGCTCTCCCCACTGGCATAACCAGAGGCAGGTTGGTTCTGCATGCTGGGAGAAAAAACAGTCTGTGCTGACGCTGTCAAAAGATAACCATCCGGAACATAAAGATGGATAGCCTCCAAGATGACGGAATTCTCAAAGAATCCCCTGATAAGTCTGAAGAAATGTGTAAGTGTGCACCCATCCCTTCTTATCTGTAAACTATTGGTCCCCAGCAATACTATGGTAACATATAGTGATTGATTGTTATAATATAAGTGATTCCTATGCATTTACATCTAACATTGCAAAAACTAATAAAAGCAGTAGAATAAAAAGTTATGAACTACTGTATCAAATTCATATGTAATTTTATGCCCTTGATTAAAATCAGTTTAAACTAGTATTTCTTTAATCATTTTTCAAGATCCTTCTAGAAGAAAACATAATGATATATTCTTACCCAGATCAGCGACATATGGGCCCTTTCTGTAGGTGACGACTCTTCCGCCTACACGGTCCCTCCCTTCCAGGATGACTACCTCGCAACCGGCCGACTGCAGCTGGCGGCCTGCAGCCAAACCGGAGACTCCTGAAATTTACCATTGACACAAACATTTATAAAGGACAAACATATTCAAATCAAATTTCTTTATAGCAAAAAAATAAAAAGAGATAACATACTCGTATACAAATTAATAAAAAAACTTGATAACATTATACTTCATAACAACAACAACAAAAATAGAACTATAACAATACCGGCACCAATGATAATGACTTTGGGGCATGCTTTTCCTTTTGTTGGTGTCGGTGCAGGAGTTAGCCGCTTATATATCCCGTAGTTGATGAACCCGTGTCGCTCCAGGAAGCTATGAACACGCTTCAGCAATACCGGATCACTGTTGTACGGTATCTGGATAATTAAATAAATAATTTAGCCCATTAGAAAATGGCCCTGTTTTACATTATTCAGATATTGAAAAATGATCTTATCACACATAATCACAATGCTGCCAAAATATAAACTTAAGATAAAAAAACTACAGGTATAAAAAAAAAAATTAATAATAAACGGGGCATATTGTGTAGTTCACTATTTAAAAGCAATGATTTGAATTATTGCTTTATAATTAATATTAATATTATTGGCATGTTTTTTAAGTACCTTTTTAATATTAAAAAAAAAGTTTATTTCTGAAACATTTTTATTTTTACATGAAAGACCACAAATTTATTTACTTTTCCACATAATTACCACCAATATTAAGACACTTGTCAGATTAAACTACAAACTTTTGTATTCTGTTGTTATGGAAGTTTGCCGCTAGACTTTTCTTGAGTGTTATAATGCTGAAGGTGACGATTATTTAAGCCAAATTGTCACAGGCGATTAAACAAAACAACAATCCATGGACTGGTGGCATTCAACATCGCCCAAGAAAGTGAAGTTGGTCAAAAATGGTCAGAGTGGAAAAGGTTAACCAGACAATTTCAGCCCATGCGTACCGTGTTTTGTGACAGAAAGGGGTGTCGCTTATATAATCGCCTGAATACAAAAACTGGTAGTTCGATATGACAAGTGTTTTAATATTGGTGATAATTATATGGATAAGTAGTTAAACTGTGTTCTTTCATGTTACAATAAAATTGTTACAAAAAGTTTCCTAGTTTTTTTTTTTAATATCAAAACGGTGCTTATTTGAAAAAAACACACCTCATACTTAAGATAATTCCACAATTAGAGCAGTTTTAATTTTTGCTGAAATCATTGTGAAAATGTATATATTTAACTCCCATTACCCGGCTGGCTTCATTTGTAATTCAAAAATATAATTATTTCAAATTGCAGTTAGCTACATTTGCAGCTGTATATGAATGAATCTAATAAACATTTTTACTATAGTGTCCTACCGCTAGATTATGCTTAATATTATGATAAACAGAGGCAATATGTTTGAACTGCAAATGTAGCTAGCCGGATAATGGAGGTTTTAAGTAAAAAATATAATTATTCAACGCAAAAAGAATTAATACTTTCCAGTATCAGACACGTTGTCTTCGAAAACAATTCTAATAGAAACTATTAGACTTTCATTCCCAAAGAACCAAAAATAGAATTTTGAATTCAAAGTCCAAACATATAGTAATAATGTTTATTTTTTTATATACTTTGTTTACAACATTCACATTATTAAAAAAAAAATTAATACCAAACATGTTTCGGACACACAAGCCCTTCATCAGTGATATTATATAAATAAAATTTCAGTACAATTTTTACGTTTGTACTGTTTCGCTGTTAAAATTATATAAGTTTTATCGTTTTTATAAAGAATTTTGACAGGTGTAAAAATAAAATTTTCATTTGTTCCAATGACAATTTGAATAATTTCTTAAATATTATTTTAAAGTTCTTGCTGGTTAAGTGCCTAATTACAGATAATTTAAAAAACGGTGGATACGTGTAACATGAATTAAATAAACACAAAAGTCCGGATCGTCCATGTCAACATGTGCAACATTGAAAAAAACATTATGTGTTAATTATGTGCTTAATTAAAAAAACGGTGGATACGTGGAACATAAAATAAATAGACAATATGTGCACCATCTAAAAAGAACATATTGTGTTAAATTATTTTTATTTTGTTTATTTTATTTTGTTATTTTATTTTAAATCATTGTATTTTATATTATTTGTTTTAGATTTATTTTGTGGGTGTTGGACGATTGAAGTGTGCGCGGGAGATGCCTATTGGTGGCGATGAGGTTCGCAACCCATCACACCGCATCTCCCGCGGGGCGAAAAGAGAAGGATGAAGCATCAGGAAAAGTGTGACAGTTCATTCTTTCTGCCTACCCTTTCGGGGAGACGGCGTGATGGTTAGTTAGTTAGTTAGTTAAAATTTCAAGATTGTTCAAAGTTATATTTCTATTATTAACATGTAAAATTTCAACTGCATTATCTTTTTTAATGAATGATCTTTTTCAATGAGATGGTTTGCGAATTCAGAAAAGTTATTATTAGAGAGACATCTTATAATAATAAGCATTCAGCTTTCCATCTCGAAATTTTAGAATTTAAAAAGGCAATTAAAAATAAAGAAAATATTATAAATAATCAAATAAATGTAAAATCAAGTCCAGTCTTTGATTTATTTCCTTTGTTGTAAGTTGGTTCCCAATAAGAACTTTAAATTATTATTTTAAATTTATTCCTAATATTTGTTATAACAAAAGCATAAACGTTACGAAATAAATCATTTTAATATCTGTCAAAACTGACATTTGTTAAAAAAAAAATTGTAAATAATATTTTTAATATTTATATTTATATAATATCACTGTTTGTTGCTTGGCTTGTGTGTCCGAAACATGTTTGGTATTTAATTTTTTTTTTAATAAAGTGAGTGCTGTAAACAAAGTATATAAAAAAAAGAAACATTTAACATCTACAACACAAAGTTATGGCGAATATAGAAGAAATATAGTAATAGTGTTCATATTACTCATAGAAATGGGAAAAATCTAATTGTTCGTAATAATATTGAGAAAATCCCTTTTTTTTCTTGTTGACCTTTTCCCATCATTTCAAATCAGACACCCTCCTTCCCCTGTATGCAGATACAATGATGTTGGTGGAAAGGAACAATTTAATTGAATACAAATATTAGGCGTATGAAACAAAACTAACTAACTAACCACCACACTGTTCTTTCCTGGCATACTTCTCTCACTTCCCTAACATTCATACATCGTGTCATCACGCACATCAATTTCGTTGATCTGAATCCTCACATGGGTGGCATTTAATATTTGATTGATTAAATTGCGTCATGTTTTCCTCGGCCTTCCTCTATTTCTTGTACTGTTTACAATGTTAACATACACTTTCATCATCATTCTTTCCATGTATCCAAACCATATAAATCACCATTTCATTATTTTGCTCATAACACTTCCAATCGCACTGCATTCACTTCTATTCAGACACTCCATCATGTATAGATTTACCAAACATTAGTCTAAGAAATCTCATTTCCATTTATTCTACTTTCATCCTTCTTTTGTTAGTTCCATACTTCACTTCCATACATAAGAGTCAGCACAAAAACACTATTGTGCACTGTCATTTGAGCTTTTTTGCATAGACTTTTGTTTGCAATGACAACTTTAAGTGCACCATTCATTTCTTAAAGAAACAAATTCATCTACTTGTTCCAGAAATTCACCATTCACGCTAATGTTGCAGATGACGTGTATGAAACAGTACGTCTATAAAGTATATAAGTAACAACCTCCATATTCTCCAGCCCGTTCTCAGCGGTAAGTTGAAGTTTAGGATTTTCAACCCACATTTTCAACAAACGATTCCGTATCTGAATAAAAACGTGCAGTGTCGGTCCAGTAAGATCCGGGAAGCAACCGGCCTCCAGTGAAGAGAGCCGATCAAAAGGCAACCTGGACTGAAAAGCTGCTCCTTCGAGCCTGGAATAAATGAAATAGAGTATACCATTCATGAGTCAACACATGTGGACGAGTCTAGAAAAATATTCCAAGATACAAGAGTGACGTTCCGTCCTCTCCCTTAGTTTATGTATATCAATCTGTAAAAAAACTAAACAGAAATTATTGGTAGCAATCCGAAAGAGAGAAAAAACACCAAAATAAAATTGGGATTAAATCGCAAACTACAAAAATAGACTAGTCACCAATTGGAATTATATCTGAGATCAATAATTACAACAAAGTAATGCTCACCCCGATGGCATTTCTCTGTAATTCACTTCTTCTGGCTCTTCCACTTTTTCTTCTACAGCTGGCTTTTCTTCCTTCTTTGATGGCGAACCTTCACCTTGCACAATATCAGGTGATTCTATTGGAATCGGTTCCAGGATGGGCAAGGGACTACTGGATGTAACTTTACTTTTTTCGGAATATTCGGATTCCGAATCTTCTGGAGCTTTTAATTTATCCTCCATCTCCCTTCCATCAACCTTGAAATACATTATTACTTAAGTATTTATTTAAAATCGCCAAACATAACCTAACATTCAATAGAATTATGTTATATTATAAATTTATATATACGTACAAACGAATTTTTTTTTGTTAAGCGCAAATAAACTATACTACCTTGACTTTCTTACGGCGGCTCATTTTCGCTTTGAATGTAAATATCAGTTATAATTTAACAGAAAAACACCGGCTATAAATTGAGCAATCCCGGACAAAATTTGTATTCTGTTTGAAGTAAACAAAGATTGTTTTATTTCTGTGAATGTCAAAATATATCATAGACAAAATTATTAGGATACGGCCACACCGAAGTGCCAGAGTAGGAGTCAAAATGAACTCCCGACGAACCAACATATGGCGCACTATGGGACTGGCCACACTATACGCTCCGCGCCACAGGGCGTGATCACAAGGGAACTCTGTCTTGGCGCCAACCCAGGCACTCCGATGTGGCCGTACTCTTAGTTTACAGTCTTACTTACAGGGTGTAATTTTGAGATTATGAATTTAATTAATATGTTGCAATAAAATTGTGTATTTAATGAGTTTCCAGTAAATTAAATTATATGTAGGTATAATACACTTCACTCCCAATGTTTACAGTTGTCATAAGTATCATAGTCAAACAATTTCCTTTTCAATTACTCTCCTGAGCTCAGCAATCCTGTTTTTTCGAACTAATCGAACATTTTGTCCCAGGAATTTCTGGATATTTTCGATTCTGGTGCCAGGAAAGCTGATTTGTAATCTCTCTGTGCCCGTTACCTCAGTCTATACCAGGTTCATAGTCAGACCCACAGACTTGGATACCTCATTCAGTACTTTAACATTTCGGCTAGTTCTTTCGGATTGCTACTCATGAATACAATGTCATCGCAAAGGACGAGAGGAGCCGCGTGCGAGTACCAACGACATTACCAGGTTACCGGGCTAGAGAATACTGAGATAGGATGCAGTTGCAGACGTGTGGATAGAAGAACCAAGACAAGAACACAAGTTATGACAGGGCTTCTGTCGCTTTGCGTTGTGCTGATAACTGTACCAAATACAATATTGTGTAAATTTAAATCTTTGGGCTAGGAGCACTCCGGCAGATCCCCATGTCCAAATGCTGCATGGTCAGCATCACGTGGTTTCTCTCTTGTCACCGTGGAGGGGGGCAGATGGCGTTTTCCATCATTCCTCATCGTGAAAGTGGCGGTGAGTCGGCAAAATATAATTGCCTTTCAAGAGCGCACTGCAAGGATCCTCGTGATTTTACGGTAATTGGCGACTAATCCCTTGGTCTCGAAATTTCACTCTCTGCCCTCGTTTTTCCGAGACACGCGACCCTCTAGGTGACGTACGGAGATCTCAGCGCGCTCACTGCACTGTTGATTTCTCAAGCGGCTTCGTCCATCCCCCTCGCGGCGATTTCTTTTAAATATTGCTTGAGTGTCTGAGAAATATATTATAAAACAAATCACTATAATCTACACGTACTTATCATCAATTTGGCAAAGGCCTTTGGTCGTATCCCACGCAAGCTGGTGTAGTAGGTTGCGAGATCCCAGGACATCCCAGAATACTACATTCAACTACTCCAAGACATGCATTGCTGACCATTTACGGTGGAGGTCGGAATCAATCAGGGTACAGTCCTGAGTCTTTTCCTTTTTAACATGGTTATGAGCTACCTTACCAGGAATATAAGTAGTCTGTTCCGTGTTACATTATTTACCCAGACGACAGAACTTTGATTGCGAACTCAGCAGAACAATTATAAGAAATTTGGAATGAGTGAATAAATGACCTACGAATTAGTAGGAATAAAACAGAGTATTTGGAATGTGAATATGAGGGCATCACTACAGATCTGACACATGGAAATAAAATTTATATTGACAGAATATTCCAGTTCCCAAGGTGTCCTAATTTAAGTATCTCGGGTCGGTCCTTACTGCGGACGCCAACGTAGACATGAATGTCAAACACAGGATACACACCGCCTGGCTCAAGTGCAGATCTCTGTCGGGTATCTTGTGTGATAAAAAAATCCCAATCAAGACTAAGGGCAAAATTTGCAAGACAGGGAGGCCCGCCATGGTATATAGAGCGGAATGCTGGTCTAACAAAAGAGTCCATAAATGTCGAGTCCATGCTGCCGAAATAAACATAATGAGGTAGGCCGTAAGCGTCACAAGGCTGCACCACGTAAGGAACGAATACGTGAGAGGTAGCTTTAAGGTTTCCCCAATAACGGACAAGATGAGAGAATCTCGACTCCGGTGGTCATGTGATGTGATGAGACAGCGAAAATGTTCTCCAAAATACCTTCAGCATTCCTACAAAATCGAGAGAAAAAGGCCACCCAATGGCAACATGATGGTCCAATTTGGAAAAGGAGCTGCAACACAAGAACTTATGTTATTTTTATTATCATTACAATTGAACCAATAGCATTTTTATAACATAATAAAAAAAACACATTTATTTATTTCAATGTTTGAGGATATATTAGAAATCATTTTTTACTTTTTCTATGCATAAATAATAAAATAAAAACAGTGTTTATTTTTTTTTACAAACGCGCTGTCACTCACTCTATTGCGAACAATCTCCCTGAAATGAATGGACTCTACCAAAAGAAAATTTGTTCTACGTCTATCGACTAGCTATGAAACATCCTTTGGGAAGAATGAAATCACTGAAACCATTTTATTCAAATATAAACCGCGATTATGGAGAGCGGTGATTTATAGTGGAGATAAATGTATCAACTAGTCTTATTTTTTTTATTGTACCAGAAAATTTCGTATTGCGTATTGCCTTAGAACACATTCATTTAATATTCTTGTGATTTATTATTTTTTAAATGTAAACGATATGAAGGCGTAATTTGGGGTGAGGACTTTTGAGCGGTAGTGTATAAATAAATCGTTTTACTTTGTGCAAGTTATTCAACACATGTAAATACTGACGGAATTTAAAAAAATATAGATGTTTATTAATGCACCATAGAACTTTAACAGTTTGAACCACAGATAAAAATATTAGTTATTGTAAGCAAAATTTTTTAAACATGGCGTCCAATTTTTCGCAAATACTTTCGTGATGTCGCCGCGCTGTCATAATTAAGTACGCGGAAGTTGTTCACCTGCGTTAATCATTAATTCATAACTGTATTGCCAAACAAAACTGATGTAAACCGATCAAATATTTATTCATTCTTTAACCTAGGATGTCGTCTCCTGGCGGCGTCACCGCAACGTCAATCGGCTCCGGTAAAGTTCGGGGCCCCGGTAGGCCTCCAAAGAAAATAGTAATTTGTACATGGTGCGCGGAGAGTAAAACACCTCTTAAGTTCGTGCTTCCGACACCGAATGGAAAAAAAGAGTTTTGTTCCGAGACATGTCTTTCAGAATTCAGAAAGGCATACAGCAAAGGAGCTTGCATGTTATGTGATAATGTGATACGAGGAAACGCTCCGTCGAATAGCAAGGATTTCTGTTCTACCTATTGTCTCAATAAGTATCAAAAGAAGAATGACAAAGCGGCTCATTCCCCGCTGTCAGTCATCGCGCCCACTGGAGCGGATCACCCGGGGAGCGCCGCTTCTCCCGCCGGACCCTTTCAGTACGAGACATATCAGATCTTCGATTGGTCGGTGTATCTCCGGGAGACGAACAGCGTCCCCGCGTCGCAGGAGTGCTTTAAACAGGCACCTCTCCCCCCTCACAACGACTTCAAGATGGGGATGAAGTTGGAAGCCCTGGACCCTCGCAACTTGACTTCTACTTGTATCGCCACTGTGGTAGGGGTGTTGGGGCCACGGCTGAGGCTAAGGCTCGACGGGAGCGACAATAAAAATGATTTCTGGAGATTGGTAGATTCTAATGACATTCATCCAATAGGATATTGCGAGAAGAACGGCGGTATGCTGCAGCCTCCTTTAGGTTTCCGCATGAACGCCAGTAGCTGGCCGATGTTTCTATTGAAGACTTTGAATGGTGCGGAGATGGCCCCTGCTAAAGTATTCCAAAAGGAGCCCCCCACTCCTGAAACTAATGACTTCATCGTCGGTCAGAAGTTGGAGGCTGTGGACAAGAAGAATCCACAGCTGATTTGCACGGCCACGGTGGGAGCCGTGAAGCAAGACCAGATCCATGTGACGTTCGACGGCTGGCGGGGAGCCTTTGACTACTGGTGCCGATACGACTCGAGGGACATCTTCCCCGTGGGCTGGTGCGCCCGCTCCGGCCACCCCATGCAGCCCCCGGGACAGAAGACTATCCAAGGACCCAACAGGTGCCCATTTTAATATTAAAACAAGATATTACTGATTTATGTATTGTAATTATCTAACAATTCCACCCCATTTACGTTTCAGCAATAACAGGCTTTATGATATTTGAAAATTTACCCCTTTTACATATTAAATCAAATGAAAGTAGAAAGCTTTTTATGATATAGAAAAATGTTTGTTTAACAAATTGTTGAATTGATGAAATTGCTATTCCCTATAAAGATGTTTAGTTAATTTCACCACATGGAGTACTAATAACATATTCTTGTACTTTTTTAATCAGAATATCAATATAACGAGTTGTTACCAAAAATCAATCAGTTAATAATTTTTTTTCTTTTCGGCAGTTGACAATGATATTGTACTGAAAAACTCTATAAAGCTTCTGAGTGTTTATTATTATACAAATCTGTCTATAATTTCAAAATAGTAACACGATTTTACATTCAGTTACTTTCACCTAAGGCGATTAAAATGAAGTACAGTTATAACTCCAATTATCCAAATCAATTGGGACCGGACCCCATTCGGATGATTGGAAGGGTATATTTTAATTCATTAATATATGTATGTTGAAAATAGGAGAAAAAAACTTTTCTTTAAGAAAAAGAGCTCCTAATTAATTTAATGAAAAGGAAACACTTTTACATGTTAAGCGTAGTACAGTATGTATGTACCGTACTGTAAATGAAAGTCATTGCTTGCTGATCATAGTAAGCTGTTTAACTGTCATCATCCGTTTTCGGGCAGCCAAAACAAACAGTCACTGTTCGTTTTGGTGGCTTCGTGGAGGGAAGGACAATAGTGCACGTAAACAAAATCATTATTTTGTGAATCGCAGTACGTTTCTATCTTAATTTTTGTTTCACTGAAATTCTGAAAGCGATTGGGATAGTCAGATTTGAGTTAGTATGAGGATACTTGGATTTCATAGAAAATCTAGTAAATTGCTTCATTGTGTTATGTCTTGACAATTGTAATGGAATTAATGCAAACATTCCAAAATAGCAAGTAAACAAACTTCAATCTGGGTTTAATGGAGTAACAAGACTCATAACGATATTTAAAAAAAGTAACACGACGTAATATCTCAAAGAACTTCACTGGCTTGTGTATTCTGGAAGAATCTAGTATATACTCTGCTAGAGTGTCTTTAAAGCACTGTATAGAATGATACGAGTTATATTTATAATATATAATCAACAGCCTAAATTGATAGAAATCTGCACTTAGCTTGGCATACTCTTTGGATGATGACGATTTTTATAGTGCCATTTTCATGAGAGATTCACTTCAATGAAGCTCTTCGTCTAAAAACCTCCCTTTAAAAAAAAGGTTTTAAGAGTTCCCGAAAACTCCTTCATTATTTTGATTGCTAATATGGTAAGGCAGTCTCTTCCACGCCGCTGGTCCCGTGATAGCAAAAGCATGATTGTGACCGTGCAACAAGATGTTTATTTATGGATTCCTCTCTTGCAAATCGTAGCGTTGACTGACAAGGGTTCAGGTCAATGAACTTGCAAAGGTCTGTGAGGTAGTGGGGTGCTTGTCCATGTAGGGTTTTGTAAACATGTAGCCATAGTTTATATTCAACTTGCTTAGGTAACCTGAATGTGCGAAGTCGGTAGAGCATTGAGCATCGGTATATGAGCGAACTTTGATGCACCAAAAATTAAATACGCCTTAGCATTCATTACAGATTGAATTCTATGTAGTTGCTTTTTGGGTTATCCAACATACAGTGAATTGCAGTAGTCGATAAATGAGATGACAAATGAATTTACAAATGCTCACCTAGTACAAATTTGAGGATCAAGCCTTTTCTGTAGTTGGCCAATCAACTTACTACAACCTTCCATCAAACCTTAGGTGGATTAATGATCTGACAAATTTCAAACTAAAGCCGAAAACTCATATTTTCATCCAATTTAAAGTTTTATGTGTATATTTATTATTATTTTCTAACGGATCATGAATATTTTCTAACGGTGCAGCATTCATTGTAGATTTAAAACATGTTGTAGTGTGCCATTGAAGTGATTACATCATGAAAATGGCCCTTTAACAATTAATAAAGGATAATAACTACACTCTTATCACAATATCTAGAATATTCTACAAA
Organism: Lepidostoma basale; assembly: GCA_022606425.2. Lineage (NCBI taxonomy): Eukaryota > Metazoa > Arthropoda > Insecta > Trichoptera > Lepidostomatidae > Lepidostoma > Lepidostoma basale. Next base: position 160,672 of record JAHDVF020000768.1, read on the forward strand.
TTAGTAAATAGCACAGCACATGTAACATATGTTTTGTCAATAATATTTCAGATTAAAAGTTCGCGCATCTGTAGCCGCACTTCCTGAGGCTGATAGTCCTACCTCCGGCCTGGGGGGTGGTGTTCGGATAGGCATTCGACAGACATGCCCTGCTGGACCCCTCCTCCGGGGTGCCACCTTGCCGCCTTTTGTAACCGGCACCTCGCACGGGGGCGCTGCCCGTCGCCTGCTTAGAGACCTGATTTCCGTCTTTGTTGATATCCCGTCCGCCTTGACAAGGATAAATACAATGGACGGCTTTGATACACAGGTAAATAGATCACATAATTACACTGAGTCAATTTGTTCATAAATTCTCTTGTTGCATATCTTTAAAAACATCTTCCATATCTTTAAAAAATCTGGATAATACTCCCAAAAATTCAGTAAAACTTCTTTGTATCCATTTAGAGACTGACCTTTCATTGAAATCAATAAAACAGTCAGCAATAGCTTCATTCGTTTAAGGCAATTAAGATCTATAAAAAGAAATATTCCTGTTGACAGTTTTAAAAGACTGATCAATTCCTTTGTTGTATTATAACTAGTTTACTGCAATGGAGATGTTTTATATGTCAATGTTTATGTAACCAATACCCTTAAGTAACTCCATTGGCTGTCTAGAAAGAGTACAATACAAGCTCAGTTGGACTGTCTTTAAGGTGTTGCATGAAATGGCACCAGCTTTTTAATGATTTTCTTAATTATTTAATATTTTGGTTATGTCTCCAAGTTCCATTTTTAAAAATATGTAATATTTCCAGCTGGTGGTCAGCAGTAAAACATATACGGTAAAAATCCCGGCTATGGACTCCTTGGAGGGAACGGGCGGGTTGCTATCTTGGCTGGAGTCCCTGGGCACGTGCCTGGGGGCCTGCCCTGGCTTGTTCACTGTGGAGCCTATCTTAGGACCCTGCGCCAAGTGCAGTTCCTCTATTCCGCAGAGACCCGCCACTATCAAGCGACATAATGAGGTATTTTAACCTGTAGACTCAGCTCAAAAGAAAGTGTGAAATGAGAATATAGGATATTTATCCTCTAAAAATTAGATCACTTAATGTTCCATTGAACAATCTATGTTAGAATAGCAAACTACGAAATATGGAAGGAACTCGAAGCAGATTAATACATCCTAAAAACAATTAGTCACCATAGGTAAGATGGTTAAGAATATGGATGAATGAATGAAGGAAGTAGGGTTGAAAAGTTCTATACAGTGCGAAAAGAAAATAAACAGTTACTTGTAGATGGCCTTGTTCACAATGTATATGAATATAGAGGAAGCTTGAGAGGTATGTCAGGAGAGAACAGTATGGCTTTCCATTCTTTGCGTTCTCCTGTAGAATATCAGTGTAATAATTATTTAGTCGATCTGACTCAGGTTTTTGAGATTAAAACACTGTAGAACTAAGATTTTTGGTAGAATATGTTTTGAGTCTTCAGCTAAATATTGACATATTTGTTTCATAGTTACACCATTTATATTAATTGGCAAAAAATAAGAATTTAAATGTTATTTTTATTTAGGAGGGACAGCGTACAGAAAGCCCGACAGCGGCCACCACTCCTGCCAAGGTGAACCGTGTGTCCCCGGAGCCGGCCACTTCCACGACGCCCTGCGAGGGTCCGCCCGTGCCCGCCATTCCTGTGCTGGCTGCACCTTCCCCATCCCCGCCCTCCCCACCTCCCGTCACTGCCCACAAACCCTCCCATTATCCTACCGATTGGTCAATCGAGGATGTCATAGGATTCATCGCCGCCTCCGACCCCGCGCTGGCCGTGCACGCTGATCTCTTTAGGAAACATGTGAGTCGGTTATTTATAATCTTAAGCTGTGAAAATTGGCTATTCATTTGATTATCATAGTACAAAGAGTAGAGTACTAGTAAAAAGAGAAGAAAAAAAATTGATACAGTAAAAGTCCGATAATTCCAAATTCAAGGGACCGGATTTCCCAAAAAATTTCGAATTACGAATTACGCGAGCACTAAAAAAAATCCTATTAAGACAGGCATCTCATACGAATAAAAAAAACCTATATAAAAAAATTAATACAGTGAAACCCGGATTTTACGTTTTCCCGCCATTTGCGTGTAATTATTTCAATCCCGATATATTTTAGTACATTTTTTTTCCGCAATGTACGTCGAAAATATTCAAAATACGCGCGCTTGAGACATTATTTCGGTCGTGATTGGTCAGCGAGCGACGTTGCGATTGGTCAGCAGACAGCGCCTCACGTGGTGATCGGCCGACACTTTCAATTTTAGCCGTTTTTCTCCTATCGTCATCATTCGGTTTTCGACTCGATTTATTACGCTTTTGACATTCGCAATCGTGTTTACATAGTTTTTACGTTTTTCGTTTTGTTTTATTCTTTAAGTTTATTAATTTTCTTCCTTTTTGTATACTCATTCTGAAATAATGTCTCAACAAAAAAAAGCTTTGTCTAGCTTTAGAATTTCTCCGAAAACTTTGTGAAAGAAATATTGCTAATTTATAGAAAAGAAATGATGGATATCCGAGAGATGCTGAGAGTAAAGATATCCTTTTTATATAGTGTTCTCATTTTATCGCTTTTTACCGCGCACTTTTTTACCGCGTGATATTTTCAAGAGAAATACGTAATATATAGATATCTCGCTTGCACTAATGTATTTAAGCGCTCGAAACGGATTCTCTCTCACGTGATGTCTCATTTGAATTATTAGATTTGTAGGTACATTTTGACCAAAAACTTTACGAATTACGAAATACGCGATATTTAGAAAAAGTCAATAGATAATAGGAGGTAGTAGCAGTAGACGTTAGTAATAGAAAATGGAAGGTAGAAGTAATAATATTTCTAACGTTAAATCTGCAAATGCCAACCATGTTTTGTGAATTTTGAAACTATTGTGAATAGATTAAAATTTTAATTAAAGACAAGAAATGTAAGAGTATTTTGACGTTGCAGGAAATTGACGGTAAGGCCCTGCTGCTGCTCAACTCGGACATGATGATGAAGTACATGGGACTGAAGCTGGGCCCGGCTCTGAAAATCTGCAACCTCGTGTCCAAGATCAAGGGGCGGCGCTAGTGCCCGGCAGGAGCCGACTCCTCGGCCTGTACAGAAAGCTAAACACCTATTTTTATATTTTGTAAAAATGATTTTTAATTGGGGCTGTTAATAGCATCTTATTTAGGAATGCCATAGGTACGTGTGATTTATCTATACTTTTATCGTGTTTCTAGCACGCCTGTAAATATTGTTTTAATTTATCACGCAAATAATTTGTCTATAATATCATTTTAAATCTTTTTATCACAATTAAGTACATTTGTTTTAAATACTTTTGTAATAATTGATTATGGCACTTTTATATAAATGGTATAATTATGGACTGTCTATTGTTTTTTCTTAATTTAATATACTTATGATACTGAATGATATTGTCCATAGATTACAAATTGTTATGCCTCAAAGATTTATTAGTAAAGTATAAAAGCTTTTAAGGGTTCTTCATTTTTATAAATTATGTATTACATTTATTTATTTTTTGTACCTGCCTTATTAGAGTCTCGAATTTTTTTTTTAATATTTACATGCAATCGGAGAACTTTTTAATAGAAATATGGGTGTTGTTGCCAATTTGACAAAATATTTCAATCTTTTAATGTAAACCATATTCAGATATATTATTATCTGTTGTCATGGGATATAAATATTCATTCTTTTTTTTACTAAGCAACACACATTTTTACTGTATTTGTTATTACAGTAATGCACAGTATTGGTTAGAAAAGTAATATTTCACAGAATTTCAGTCTTTATTTTAATCGAAAATAAACACAAATATATCAAAAAAATAATACATGTATCATTGTATTATTATAACAATAGATAATATTGTTCTTGACTACTCTGTAAATATGCGAATATTTAATTTGAAAGGTTTCACCTTCACAAAAAAAGTTATACACAAATATAATCAGGTGGTGTTGAGAATAATCATGTTAGGAGTAAACACAGTTTATCTAAATATCACATGTTTCACTTTTACCCTATTTTATGATTTTGACACATGTTCTGTTTGTTGGTTGTTGTGGGATAAAAGTATTGCTAAACATAACAAAATAAATTATTAAGGAAGACGGTATTAATCCTCGAAATGAGACAATCTTATTGCAGTGCACCATCAGCCGTATCATTCACAAAATCTTATAATTTACAACGTAATTTATATTTGTCTCTCATGTGTACTAAGCTATTGATTATACTCTTAACTGAATTGTCATGTAGAGAATTGTAATATAATTCAATACACGAGGAGTAAACAAAGAAACAATTTTGTAGGTGATAATTGAGTACAGTGAAGCCCAGTTGAGAATTGTGTGTGATAACAACGGCATTAATGGGACAGGAAACAGTTTAGGTTAAAGTTGACTGTAATATTTAGCTTTGAATCTGATTAAAGACTGATGTTGAATGAGGTTTTACTGTACTTGAATGATATTCTGATTCATCCAATCTTTTCCTTTGCTGTTTACATCTACGTAACGTGCGCTAGTCGCGTGATCATCAGTGCAACAGAGATGTAATCTTTTGTTACTGTTTCCATCATATTTTGATGTGTAGGTAGGTTTACATTTAAGTGTTGTAATATAAATCTATTTTTATATTGTGTATAATGAATTTAAAATCCCAAGTACTGATGCAAATGTCACTTAAATATTCACATTCATATATAAAGTTATTGATATTTTACTCAAATCTGAATTGGTTAAGTAAAAAGTATATTCAAAATATTAAGATTATCCAGCAAAACCAATTCACATTGTTCCCTTTTACATATTTGTTTATACATTTTTCTCCTGCCCTTTTAAAGCATTCAATAGGGAGGTATACTATAATGTAAACCATCAACAAAGTAGTTCTAAAATGTTATCTCTCAATGTGAATTTTAAGTGTGTAATTTACTGTGTTATATTGTTAAGCAAAACATCCGTAATGATGTTTAATAGATAATTATGTAATTGAGAATACATATTGAATCTGACTCTTCTTCCATCGATGATACCTTTTGCTACAAATATTTTGCCTTAGATACATCCATAGCTACTCGGGCTGTAGATCACTGTTTAGGACTTGGATCAAGTCATATAAGTATTCTATTTTCTTAGAAATAAAAAGCAATAACAAAATAATAAAAAGTGAGACATATTTTACTACCTATTACTCGTTTTTCAGCTCTGGATTTCATTGTTCCCTGTCGTTAGTGTAAGTGGGCATGAAAGATTTCTAACCAACTATGTGACTACAAATCTGGCAGAAGGTATATGTTTGTTTATAAGATTAGATCCGATTGTTTATGTAAATATGTAAGAAATGTTTAAATGTAAACCTATTCAGAGAGTGGAGTGTGTTATAAAATGTTTTGCCCAAGAAAATCTGTTCCTATTGAAAAAATAGCATTTTTAAAAATGTTTTAAACTTTTAATTCAAATCTCAGCAAAGTGTTTATTGTGATAATTCACTTGGTAAATGAATGTGTTTTATATGTTTGAAACATAACAACATAATTTTTTGGTAACAAATACATTTTACGGAAATAATTAAAATGTACTCACAACAAAGTGTTTTTCACAAATATTCACCAGACTTCTGTAATAAATGTTTTATGTATAGGTGTTCCAGCAAAGAATTTATTTGTTTACATGATTTATTTATCTGTTATAATGTAGCTAATATATCATAGTGCAGTCGTGGCTAATTCCGGATGAAGGAAATAGAATTTCATTAAAAGTTGTTTTTAAGATTTTATATGTATACATCACAGATCATAATATTTATTAGAGTATAACAATTGCAAAAATCTCCTAATTTTAGATAACTCCGCTGCAGGATAACTTATTTTCGCATGTCATTTGTTTTAAGTTACAACTGATGATTGTATTTTATTGTAATATGAATTAAACATTTTAGATTTTTTTGTAATGTTTTTATTTCAATACCAACAAGACTAGTGTCTAACCTACCTAATAATTAAACCTGCTGCATTGACTGAGAGACGTTTTTGTCTTTTACTGAGGTACTAGTAACTGACAAGAAGCAAAGAAGCGTACAAATATATGAGTGTGTCTAATATTAGGTTGAGTCATAAATAACTTCCCAGTCAAGTAGACATTTTCTATTTTATGGATTCACTTACGGTGAGTCACCCGACAAGAGGATTTTTGTTTTCACTCGATAGATAAGTGGCCTATCAGTCATTTGACAACTATTTACTGTGGTAGATGTTACAGTGGTGTTTTTTTTTTTAAATAGGAACATAGAATTTATTGTTTTTTGAACAATGATGTAAAACACCATATTAAATAATTAATACGAATGAAAAAACTTATGTTTTTCTAGAAGTTTTATTATATTGTTTTATTATATTAAATGTGAAAAATCAAACATTAAAAAATCAAACATTTGATAATGCCTTAGAAGGGCGAAACATGTCATAATATAATAAAACTTCTAGAAAAACGTAAGTTTTTTCATTCGCATTAAATAGGAACATAGAAATTCCTGCCACATATCCGAGGCTGTTATAGGGTGTAGCGCCGCCCTTTCGTCAGTCTCGCTCGTACATTCCCTGGGCCTGTCCCCAGTCCATCCGGGACTTGCATTTAAAGACGGCAACAGCAAGGGGATACCAGACAACATTTAATCTACCTTATTTTCCTTCTGTTCCATTGTAATTTATTGAATAAATAAACAAAATATATAATACATGAACATTTGAAAAACATTATACAATAGAATAAAATGCACTACAGGTATATACAGCGGGAAGCACAGGAGAGGCAGAGGAGACAAATGCTGGATGGGAAAAATTGCGGAGTACAGTTTGTGACATGTAGGAAAAAGGACAAAGCTAAGGAAGCATTTCACAATATTAAATAAAAATCACTGCACAAATTATTATAATGGCCCAGAAGGAGAAGAACGAGGCCCATCAATGCGGGACAACCCTCCCCCCCCTAGCGGGAAACCAGCACACCCTCAGAGGGCATTACAGTGAATTCCGGTAGGGTAGACAAACGTAGAACCCCTCCATCCAGGAGCAGCAGCCCCAGCATCCTTATATACGTGGAGGCCGGCTAAATGTCGGCCTCGGCAAATGCATCAATCCAAACAAACACTTTCAAGCACCCAATATATAACAGTGGTGAATACATCATCGATTAATTTAATATTGTAATTTTATAAAGCAAAATAAAAATATGTTAATAAATTGGAAGTAATATATTACTTAACCCAATAATAGATTTAATTTGGTAAATTCAAATGTAACTATTAACATTTTAAAAGAGGGCAATTGAAAATAACAGACGACATCATCAATATCAAAAACAATCTTTAATTACTTTAAATATAGAAATATAATACAAACATTCATGTCGTCATTGGTGCAAATTTTATAAAGTTTAGAATATTCAAATTTTAAATATTTCATAAAAAAAACTTATCGGTAAAAGTGCATTTTTGAATTAATATTATTTTTCGGAATTTAAAGATTAATTTAATTATGGCGTAAGTAATCTTACTAATAAATACAAGTTTAGAAGAAAAGACATTCAATAATGAATTAACAATGTGAAATGTGTCACTCCCATGCACCAGAAAACATGATTTTCTCAATAATTAATATCTATACAATTATGCAGATTATTTTATCTCTTGTGTAGTAACGTCAGTAACACATATACTTAATTGTTCTATTCTTTCTCCATCCAGAGAGATTCTGATTGAGATTGAGATTCTATCATATATTGTTCTACACACATACGTCTTAGGGTTGTTAAGAAAGTATACGTTAATGATGTAAATGGTGTACGGAGTCAAGGCAGAACGAGGAAAACATGGCATGACCAATTTTATCAGATTTTAAAGGTTGGTCATGTTAAAAGTCGGAAGAATCGACGTGCTTGTATGACTCGCTGTATGAATGTGGAAGAAACTAGAGAGGTGTGCCAGGATAGAATAGTTTAGCGGTCCATTCTATCTGCCTACCCCTACGGGGAGATGGCGAGACTTTTTTTTGTTTTATTTGTTTAATTGTTCTAGTAGTGGAGATTTTTTTTCAGATAAGCATCGCTTTTGAATATCAAAATTATTATATAAATGCACATATGTATTGTAATTTCAAACTGTCGCTCCGTTTTTAACTCCTTTGAATATAAACCATAGAATACAGTAGATAGAAGGTGATTCTTATTTTTTAAAACTGGTAATACTAGTTATTTGTCAATTAAGTAATGAATCCATTTTTCTCTATGGAATATATATGGCGGCCTTGATTGGCATATTGTGAGGTGAGACTGTCTGGTGTTATCCTTGACGAAATTAAGCAGAAATTTTCATTTTAAGTAACAGGAATATGCCATTGGCAAATTCTGTTGATCCATGGCAGGTCCAAAATCTCGGGGAGAGCGTGGTAAGTCAATATACATTAATATAAATAAAAACTAGTTGCTTGTCATTATGTCAAACATCTATATTGATATGTATTTAAATTGTTTAACTTGTATACATAAAATGTAAATGTTATGAATCCGGTAATTCAACACCTTTATAGCGTATTTATGTATATTTCATTAATAATTTTTTTACGTCTATCCGCTTTATTTTAGTAATATACGTAGGTAGTTTTAATATTATAAATCTAATTTAGAAATAGGTACTTGATAGCTTGAAATGGGCGTTTCGCGGTTTCTAAAAGTGATATCACTATTACTGATAACTGAAGATAAAATTATGTTTCCTTTAAAACCCACCTTAACGCGCCTGTTTAACTACTGGAGTTCGAACACACCTTTATTTATTTTTCGATTTTTCAATTTAGTTTGTTTACCGAAAAAACACTTATAAAACAAAATTTTATTAAAGCATTTTCTATGTATTTTTTTTTCATAGGTGTGTAAATAAAATAAAATTTTATTTGAAGTAGCAGGTAGTACCTACCGAATTATAGTTTACCTTCTCGCTTCTATCAACTGATCTCTTTCTACTTCACCTATATTAATAGAAGTGGGTAGAGTAGACTCTTAAAATGACAAGATCTCTATTCATGTTATGTGTACAAAAGTATATAAATATACACAACTTGATAGTATAAGTGTAATATTTGTTATCTTAACCCTAACCGGTCCCATGTCGAATCTCATTCGACATCGATTTCTTCCTCGTGGGTTGGCCGGCTGATTATTTTGGGGACCAGAAAGGGTTAATAAATGTTTTTTATTATATAGTACCACATGTGTGGTAGATTGTAAAAAATGAATGTAATGTGATATTTATATATTAATTGGTTATTGTTAGTTGAAAATCACATATAAAAAATAAGTTAATGTTTGTCATGCTTTTCGCTGATGCCTGCACTACATAATTGTACGATCGTAAATAAGAATTCATTCCATAGTTTATTGCACACGTGAGTCGGTGCAAGTAGCTGTTTTTTAATTACCTTTATTCTAAATCATGTTATTTTAAGTAACATCGTATTTTAATTACACACACATGACATGTTTTAAAGGTTTTAATAAGTTTATTTCAATATACTTCATTTGTGAACCTAATAACGTCAGTTACCTAAAATTATTTAGCTTAAAGTACATTGAAGCTATAATAATAATAATAAATTGGATAATTTATAAAGTGCCATTTTTATGAATTGCTCATCTCAATTGTTAAATTGGATGGCTTCAAATAAATTTAACCCTTCTAAAACAGAATTTCTCTGGACCACTTTAATGAAGAACCATCACTTAATTGATCATGCTCCAATATCAACATTTAACATTGACGCCATCCTCAATAATTCCATGGAGTTAACTTCGAAGCAAGTCCATGCTCTTGGAATATGCTTCTCGCATACATTAAATGCATTGATAATCCACCTGATTATAAATCTAACTTAAAATCTCACCTTTTCAAGATATCTCATAAAATATTCTTCATTGGCGTTCATTCTTCATTGCAACATTCACAGTGATCACTGCGGTAAAAACCTCTTTGTCCTGCTCTACTTGGAAGAGGTCCTCAACTCTCCTCATTCCAGTCCAATCTCTTATATTCTTCAGCCAGGACAGCTGCCTTCTCCCAACTCCCTGCCATTCTCTGTCTTGCCCATAATTATCATCTGAATCCATAAAATATCAATAACCAATATCTGATGCAGCTGCCATGACTAAAAAATGTTGTAACTACCTCGAGTTGAGTTACTCATGAGAACAGCGCTATACAAATTAACATAATTATTATACTTTATAGAGGATATTGATAACATTAATTGTTTTAAGTAGAAATGTATGACTTATGTAAAACATGTTGTTACAACATTGGATATAATTGATCCGCATTGGTACAGAAAAATCAATCAATATTTAATTAATTCATTCTGTTTGCTTAGTATATTAGTATTTTTATTTGTTTTGAATAATGATTATCATCATATCATGATTAGGAAACGTTTTGAAATAAGAATAGTTTATGACAATATTTCAATTAATAAAAAATTGGGTAAAATCTCTGCACAATTGGGAACATCCAAATATTTTTTACTGAGTAAGGTCGAGATCACAATATAAGGCCGGCCATCTATCGTACTCGTTAGCAATATTTATTAGAATACCCCATTTCAGTGCGCCTCTTCTTCCCAGTCGGCGGAGAGCCTCCACATGGCCATAGACGGGGAGACGACCATCGCCGTGGACGCGAGCCACGGCCTCGATCACGATGCGGAGCATGAGATCGAGCTCAAGGAGGTCGTCAAGGAGGGCCATGACAAGGCCGATCCCTCGCAGTTCGAGCTGCTCAAAGTCTTGGGCGAGGGATCTTTCGGGAAGGTTTTTCTCGTTAGAAAAGTTGTAGGCCAGGATGCCGGGACCTTGTATGCCATGAAGGTTAGTTTATATACGCATTGCATATATTTTCCCAGTGTTCCATGGTAAGGAAAAGAGAGATTCTTTAGAAAATAAACTATAGTTTTCCCTATTTTTTGTTTTTGAGTGACACTTGATCATGCCTTTAACATAAAGATGTGTACTAAAAATAATGTAATTTTTACAACAAAATAATAATATTTCATAACTTATAAATTTTTCACCCTTCTTTTGTCAGTTCCATGCTTCACCTTCATACAAATCGCACCGTGAGTGTAAAACCGAAACAAGTGCAAATATACAGTTTGGAGATATGGGAGTTTAAAGACTTCATATTGCTTGGAAAAACTGTTTTTTTTTAATAAACCAATGATTTTCAGTTTAAAGTAATATACCTATAAACCGAAAATCATTGGTTTATTTAAAAAAAAAACAGTTTTTCCAAGCAATATGAAGTCTTTAAACTCCCATATCTCCAAACTGTATATTTGCACTTGTTTCGGTTTTACACTCACGGTGCGATATGGTTAAATAAATGAAAAAAATTGGGGAAATGAGATCTCTTAGATGGATGTATGTAAATCTTTATATGATAGAGTGTCAAATGCTAATATGTATTATATAAGTAATGAATGCTGCGGAAATGAAAGTGTCGCAAACCAAGTAAAACACCCAACAAGATGGTTTGGACATATGGAAAGAATGAATGAAGATAAAATGGTAAAGATGGTTATGTCAACGATGTTAACGGAACAATCAAATATTAAATGTCAGTCACATGAAGAGTCAGAGAAATCGAGGTACGTGCATGACACGATGTATGAATATTGAAGAAGTGATAGAAAGTATGTCAGGAAAGAGCAGCGTGGCATTCCATTCTTCCTTCCTCCCACTTCGGAAGTCAGCGTGACGGTTAGTTAGTTTTTTATAATTAAAAAATAATTATTTTAATGATTTATAAAATTATTTTATTTATCCATAATTTTGGAAAATGAATTGAAAAGTTTAAAAAGTATTAACATCTGTTACAACTTTCTCAAACATTATTCTTTCTTGCTTCTTTGATTCTAAATGGCTACAGATTGCGTGTAATTATTGTTTATAGGCGTGTTTAAAGAATACATCAAAAGAGCAGTAAAATTGCCATAACAATCTTTATTTTTAAATATGATTCATGTTGGTAAAGTTCACAGATTCCAAGTAGAGTTTTCTATGTGTTTTGGAATGAGTTGAAGTTTTCTAAATATTTTTGAATTAGAAAATTTGTTGTCATTGTATTTTTACAACAAATTACAAATGTTTATCAACACAAGTTGACCGGGTTTGCTTAAGTCAATATATAGTTACCAGATATACCTGTATGTATCCACGTACCAACTCTGTTTATAATTTTTTTTTTTTTTTTTTGTATACAACAGGTTTTTATGACCCTATTACTGTATACAATTTACATAAATTTTGCATGCATTTTACATACATTTTAGAATACATGTTAAAATAAAACAATTAAAATAAAATAAAACCATATTTAACAGTTGTGGTATGTACCTATATGTTCCTTAAAGGACGTATAGGTCATTTGGAAAATGTCCACATCGACTGACACCTCATTCAAGAGCACCATACCCCGAGTCATTGTATGCTGCGCCAAGACATTTGTCCTGCTATGCGTTTCTATAATGTTTCTTTGTACCCAAGAGAAAGTAATTTGGCCATGATATGCCAATTGGATGCGTTCAAACAGAGAATAATTTGAATTCCAAAACTAACCAACTATCACACCGCCTCTCCGAAGGAGTCGGCAGAAGGAATGGACCGCCACACTGTTCTTTCCTGGCATACTTCTCTCGAATTCTAAATATTCATACATTGTGTCATGCATGCACATTTAATATTTGATTTGATCATTCCAGATTTTCCTCGGTCTTCCTTTATTTCTAGATCCATGTACATTGTTTACATATACTTTCTTTACCATTCATTCTTTCCACATGTCCAAACTATCTTAATGAATCTTTCATTCATTTGATTTTGACACTTTTATTTGCACTCTATTCAGTTCTTATAATTTGCATTTGACACTATCTTATACAGATTTACTATTTTCATCCTTCTTTTGCCACTTCCACGCTTCACTTCCGTACACAAGGATTGGCACAAGAACACCTGTGGGCACTGCCATCTTAGATTTTTTGGATAGACTTTTGCTTACGATTTTTACAAACTTTAATTGCACCATTGTCTTTTTTGCCTCCCGGAACCATTCTTTCAATATCACTCTTCATTCACCCATCCTTTGTAAACATACTTTCTAAATATATAAATGTATCCACTAATAATAGAATATATTTCCACATTGTCATAATTGTTTTATTTTCTTCTTCTAGGTATTGAGAAAGGCCACACTAAAAGTGCGTGACCGGGAGAGAACTAAGATGGAGCGTAACATTCTGGTGGACATGGGACACCCCTTTATTGTGAAGCTTCATTACGCATTCCAAACCGCGGGGAAATTATATTTAATATTAGATTTTCTAAGAGGTGGTGACCTGTTCTCGCGTCTCAGCAAAGAGGTTTGTTTGATATAATATATAATCAATCAAATATGCCTCCAAAATGAAACTAGTAAATCTGTAAAAAGCTAAATATATTTGTTTGTTCAAATAATTACCGAATATTGAAATATTACAAACCTTTCATTTGAAAGCTTTAAAGGCAAATGTGCCAATGTACATAAATATATGTTTAATGAAAAGTTGTTGAGAAGAACATGCGGGAAAATGACATATGATAGAATACTGAATGTTGAAGTAAGGAAGAAATGTAGGACAGATGATTGCATCATTAGTCAAATTTAATAAGGATTCTTGAGATGGTTTAAACATATGGAATGAATGGACGAGAAAAGAATATTTAAAATGTTGTATGCAGGCTGTGTATATCATATCATATTGAAAGAGAAGCCGTGGAAGACAAAGGAAAGCATGGCATGATCAAATTAATCAAATACTAAAAGGTGGCCACATTCAATGTCGGAAAAATTGACAAGCATGCATGTTACGATGTATGAATGTAGAGGAAGCTAAAAAGGTATGACAGAAAAGAACAGTATGGCAGTCCATCCTCTCTGCCTACCCCTTCGGAGAAAGGGGCGTGATGGTTAGTTAGTTATGTTCAATGTTTATTTTGTACAATTTATTTTTTATTTTATACATCTGTGGTATATGAGGGTATTATTTGCAAACCCGGCAAACTCCACCAACAATCAAAAGTGAGATATGAATTGGGTCTTATTCATAATACATTTGCACACAATTTTTATTGATTTTCAGTTTCAAATTCGGCTTCATTCTGAAGAATTTTGCTATTAAAATATAGGGTTTGTTGCAAACATGGCAACCTCCACTTGAGTGTTGCAAAGCTGGCAAACTCCAAAATGAAATTCATTTTTTTACTTTAATTATCAACATAATGATGATTATTTCATGGCTGATTACTTTTAAAATACTAACTGGTTGAGATGAAAAAAATAAATATCGTAAAAAAGCGCATTTTATTAGCGCATCAGTTTTTTTGCGATTTACTCAAAACATCTAATGATGAAGTTTGCCAGGTTTGCAACTAATACCCTCATATATGTCTTTATTCACATTTGTTGAGGTTAAAGATTTGAGATAGTTTGATATTTTTTATTAACCTTTTCACATTTAAATTGTTCTGGATATCATATTGAATTATCTTGTGTGTATTTAAGATTGCGATATACTCAAACGAGTTTTTTTTCTTCAATTTTTGTGGTATCAAAACATCTATAAAGTTATTTTATGAGCAAATTGGTTATACAATGCTGTTTGATTATACACACAAAAATAAAATATAAATACCCAAATTTGATAAATTACACAATTCATTGAAAAGCTCAATTTAAAATGCCAATTATTTGTATTTTGTTGCCTTCATACATATGTTTTAGTTCACTATTTTTTCATTTATTTATAACGGATACTATTTCTTTATTTTAGGTTATGTTTACCGAAGAAGATGTAAAATTTTACCTGGCCGAGTTGGCCTTGGCCCTGAACCATGTGCACTCTTTGGGCATCATCTACCGTGATCTGAAGCCGGAGAATATCCTGTTGGATCAGGACGGACACATTGCATTGACAGACTTTGGGCTGTCCAAGCTACCGCAGAGCGACAAGGCCTACAGCTTCTGCGGCACTGTGGAATACATGGCTCCGGAGGTGGTGAACAGAAAGGGGCATTCTTTTGCCGCCGATTGGTGGTCTTTCGGAGTGCTAATGGTTCGTTCATATAGTCAACAGTTAATAATTTAAAACCCTTAATACTTTGTTTTTATACCACATTGTTTTTTTTTTCTTCACATTATCGGTTTTACTCCTGCTGGAGCTTTGTTAGGGTTACAAAATAAACTGACATTGAGTAACTGAAGTTACTAGTTACTAAACATCAGTTTGTTTTTTAACCCTGCAGGAGCAAAACCAGTTTGTTGGAAAAAACAAAATAAACTGATGTAAACACAAAGTACACAAGTATTTAATTTTTTTTATAATGCCACACCATTATTGAAGTGTTTCGTATAAGAGTATATTTTCATTATTCATTTATAAATACTCGATGAGAAAAAGGGATATTTGACAACATATTGCAAGCCTTTTTAATGTTGATATTTTTTTTTACTTTCTTCAATGAATGTAATTATTTTAAGAATTGTGTCATTGAAATTCGTATTTTTGTCTCAATTTGAACTATCACTAATTTTGAATTATTGCATCCTTTTGAGAAATGCTAGTGATTTTTAAATTTTAGTTTTAACTGTTATCTTTTGTTTCAGTTTGAAATGTTGACGGGAAACCTTCCATTCCACGGTGCCACCCGCCATGATACCATGACACAGATATTAAAAGCCAAACTTGGAATGCCATCAAACTTAAGCGAGGAAGCTCAGTCATTGCTTAGAGCTCTATTTAAAAGAAATCCACATAATCGGTGACTATTTTTCTTATCACTAAGTATAGAATATAATATCTGGAGATTTTTATTTTAAATATACCTTATTAATAACACACATTTATTATTACTATGTTCCAAAATTAAAATTATAAATATGTATTGCTTCAGTCTCGGTGCCGGGCCAAATGGAATAGATGACATTAAGAAGCACGAGTTCTTCTCCACCATTGACTGGAAAGCCCTACTAAAAAAGTCAACGCGCCCCCCTTTTAAGCCCGCAGTGTCTCGTGCAGACGACGCTTTCTATTTTGATTCCGAGTTCACTTCCCGGACGCCCAGAGATTCTCCCGGAGTACCGGCTTCTGCCAATGCCCATGAATTATTCAGGTGAGCAATAATTTTTACTTAATTGTAGGACCATCCAATCCTAACCTAACAAATTAAACATCGTATATAAAACAGATGCTCAAGTACCTACATATGTATATAAAATCTAATTTTGTGAGTTGTATGAATTAAATTATGTGCAGATATAAATATAAATGTTAGATTTATCAAAAGAATAAATGTAGAAATTAACAAAATATTTGTGTGTTTAGAGGATTCAGTTTTATCGCTCCCTGCCTACTGGAGGATGGCGCCGACAAGACAATCATCAGTAGCAATGCCCCCGTGACCACAACGCAGGCCAATAATGCTAGTCAAGAGATCTTCTGGGTCGGCGCAATCAATAGGAATCATTTCTTGGAGGAATACAGGTAATGGTCAAAGTTCGTTTATTTGGATTATAAATTACCCGCAGTATGAAATGTCTTAAACACCAATTATTGAAATTATAACCCTATTCACTTAAAACATTTATTGACCCTTTGAAATCACACGTGTTTTTGTAATGAAGCTGTTTATTTTAGCACAACACAGCACAGGGTAATTGAATATTTCGCCGTCCCCATACAGAAAATTATTTCTTATTATATTGAATAATGGCCTTTACATTTATGGTTAAAGTTTTTAGCATAATCTTTGTGTTAAAACATTCTTTTCTATCTGTATCATTTTAAAAGTGAATGTAAATTTTGATAGAAAGGCTAGACAATACAATGATAGGATAGACAATACTGTAAATTACATGTATGATTACATTTATCCATTAATATTTTCAAAAAAAGTGATGTGGTTTATTTTTTATCTATTTCAGATTATTAGGAGAACTTGGAAAAGGCTCCTTCTCGGTGTGTAAACTCTGTGAACACAAATCCACTAAAACACAGTTTGCCGTTAAAATCATAGATAAAGCTGTCTATGATCCTAGAGAAGAAATAGAAATTTTATTAAGGTTGGTTATACTTTCCCTTGATGTTGACCGTTCTATTTCTTATTAAGCACGGTAACCCAATTTTTGTATATCACTGGAAATGAAACAATACATTCGTTCGGATTACTGGGTGTTTTGCGAAAAAATGAGAGGGAAAAAAAGCAGTTTATGAAAATGCTCTTTATTTTACATTTTTATTTAGGTAATGAACGAATAATTTTAAAATTTACCATTTTTATTTTAGCTTGAAAAAAATCAGATATTTCCTTTTTTGAACCAACAAACCTAACTGGTGTTCAAGGGCTAAATCACGCATTTGTCTCAAAACCACCAATTCCTAAGTGTTCTGGACGACTTCTTCAGCCCAGCTGAGATAATTTTTCACCACTAATTTTCAACTCTTAAATTTCTGCAGCAAACCATCAGTTGTGTTGAAAGCTTGATGATAAGATGATAAATTTCGGTAGAAAAATCGGGCTTTTTCTCGCAACATTTCAGGGCACACAGGGACATGAAGGTTTTTTTGTTGGATGAACCACATGAACAAAGGATTCTCTAATTGAGGATTTTTGACTGGCTTCAAAGTTTTAATTTTACCAGGGCCACTTTCGCAGGTTGAAATAAACTTTTTGATTGTATTCCGGTTCTTTTTTATATCACAGATCGTGGATTTACCTATACCGAATTGGGAAGATCTGACTGTGTAGGAAGTCCCTTTATGGATTAGTTTAATAACTTCAATTTTGTCTTTCACTGTTACATGCTTACAAGGAACCATAATTAATCAGAAATTCATTTACTTACTGCTTTGGGCTTGGCAACAACCGACTAGTGATAGAATGATTGAGCGTGTTTCAATGTGTTCAAGAAATTGTGCATGTTGCGAAATCGTTTGGATTACAGCGCGTTTCGGATTGCAGAGCATTCGGATTAGCGAGCTGGCACTGTATATAGCAATCGGTTATCAGCATCTACAATTTTTGCTTTTAATATTCGGTTGCAGATACAGCCAACACCCGGGAATTGTGACGCTGCGCAGCGTATACGAGGATGATAAGCACTTGTTGGTGGTGACGGAGTTACTGCGTGGCGGCGAGTTGCTGGAGCATATCACGCGGAGGAGCCGTCTGCCGGAGGCTGAGGCCTGTGCTATTCTCATGCACGTGCTAAAGGCCGTAGACTACCTACACCAGCACGGAGTGGTGCACAGGTAAAGTATATCTGAATGACCTTTTGGTGTCGTGTCAGGTCCTACAACGTTGGCGATCACTACAGCGAAAACATCTCTGTCCTGTGCCACTCAGGTCCTCACCTCTCTTCATTTCTATCCAATCCTTTATATTTTGCAGCCAGGACAACTGCCTTCTTTCAATTCCCCGCCGCCCCTTTATCTTGCCCACGATTATTAGCTGAAGGAGGTGGTATTTTTCTCCCCTTAGGATATGATCCAAATATATGAGACCTTTCTAACGTTCGCACTGGACAACAGCTTTCTATCGCCTCTGCCTCTCTCTAGTAAGTCTGCATTACTGACAGACGTATGCGGAGCATTCTGCGGTATATCCACATCTCGAAAGCCTCCAACCGGTTCATTACATTCACTCTAAGAGTCTCAGTTTCCCACCCATATAGTAGAACAGACAATATATAGCATTTAACCATTCTTTGTCGGAGTTTCAGGATTAGATTATAGTTGCAAAATAAGGTTTTCATTTTATTAAATGCAGCTCGTGCAAATTCCATTCTGTGTTTTATTTCAATATCCGGGTCAAGCATTTTGGTTATAATTATAGTTAAAATAAATAAATTACAAAGTTTAAACAGATATGAGAATTTTGTTTCCCAAAACTGAATTTTGTAATTGTTTTATATTTGATAGAATAATAAAAATTTACTTATTATTTTAGAGATATCAAGCCATCCAATATCCTGTTTGCCACCTCCGAGCATAAGCCGAGTGATATTCGCCTGGTGGACTTCGGTCTTGCCAAACAACTCCGTGCTGAGAATGGTTTGCTGATGACACCGTGCTATACTGCCAACTTTGTGGCTCCCGAAGTTCTCAAGAGGGCGGGGTATGATGCGGCCTGCGA
This sequence comes from Lepidostoma basale, assembly GCA_022606425.2. Classification (NCBI taxonomy): domain Eukaryota; kingdom Metazoa; phylum Arthropoda; class Insecta; order Trichoptera; family Lepidostomatidae; genus Lepidostoma; species Lepidostoma basale. Next base: position 180,007 of record JAHDVF020000768.1, read on the forward strand.
CATCTGGAGCATAGGTATTTATGTACAATGTTTCTGCACTACAGTACTATAGATGATAATTATCTTTTTTCTATTTTGTGTTTTTATTTTATCCCCCAAACAAAGTCATCATCTTTAATTTGTGTATATTTATTTAATGTTTTTAAGTACTGCTTTATAACTAGTAATTTATTTACAGGTGTGCTGGCATACATAATGCTGGCTGGCAAAACTCCCTTTGCATCAACAGGAGACGATTCACCAAAAGCTATCTTAGCTAGAATTGAATCTGGAAAGGTAGAACTCTTTCATTTATCAATTGAAATTAATTTATTTTAACATTTTATACTAGGGTTATTTCACATAGTTGGTGTGGTTCCAAAATATATAGAATCCACAGTATTTTGCCTTTTCAACGACTGAGAAATAATTGTGAATGTGAATATATCAGGTGGAGCTGACCACAGGCGTGTGGAGCACCGTGAGCGCGGCAGCTTGTGCTGCGGTAAAGAGAACCCTCCACGTGGACCCTGCACGGCGTCCCACGGCCGCTCAGCTGCTGGCCGACCCCTGGCTTCAGGGGGCGGAGGCTAATTCCCAAAACATCCAGCAACAGGTAATGTTTAATTAAAAATATAGTGAAAATGTAAAGTTGGCTATAAGATGAATTAAATTATACAAACATGGATTATTTTAAGATTAATTATTACTCGTGGAATAAATCAATATCTAGCTTAGTTCTATTCTAATAATATATTCAATATAGGAGATTGAATCTATATTGAATATATTAAAGTGTAACAGCTGATGCGAAGATAAACGATTTGTCCATCAGCTGTTTGATATATGCAGATGACACATTTTTAAAGGAATATAAGGCAGATGAAGGTGTCCTAGATAAAATGAAGAAGGGGTCACTGAAAGGTTAAAAAGACGAATACAAGTAGTGTATAAGAAAAAGAAGAAGATCAAGGAAGACAAGACATGAACCAAATTAATCAATTACTAAAAAGTGGCCATGTTCGAAGTCTGAACAATCGATGAGCATGCGTGTCACGGTATGAATGTAGAAGAGGCGCCAGGCGAGTTATGTCAGGGTAGACGGTGTGGCGTGATGGTTAGTTGGTTACTTAACAGCCAACATGATTATTCCAGTTATCCTGAAGATTGGATAACAATTATAGCTTATATTCCTTCTTCTTATATTCTTATTAAATCTGCAGGTTTTGAATTCGGTTCTCCCAGCGGCCGACAGCGCATTAGGTCTGAGGAAGGCTGTGGACATGACATTCCAGGCGATGAGCACTTCGCCCAAGCAGCTGCAGTCTCTGGGCCCCGTTAGCCTGTCGCAGTTGGCCCAGCGCAGGAAAGTCAACTACGCCCCGGCTTCCTCCGGGAAGGCCACCCAGGTGTAAACCGAACGGAACAACGTCTTGCTGAGCCTTCAATAAAGCATACAGAAATGTGTGTGTTTTGTGGTACGAATGCCCATTGGATCGCCTGTTGACAGGAATGAATGGCGGCGTATTTGATGTGTTTGCATGGTGTATACCTGTTAAATGTCCAGAGTTTTATAGATTATATGTATATATGTTGACAGCGGAAGTTGTGGTTTTGACCACTTGAATCAAATGAAGGGAATTGTTAATAGATTGGTGATGCCTAAGTCTAAAATATTTTTTAAAACATCGAATGCACATTCACTCACCATCGCCAAGTGTTATTTGTAAGTTTAATGGTCTTCAATATAATCACGAGTTTCATTTTTATTTCTATTCCATATATATATATTTTTAAATATGTGTGTCAGATTTATTGCAAGTCTTTATAGTTTTTCCATATGTTTTGTGGATCTCAGGACAATCTCTGTTTTTCATTTTTTTTTTTTACATAATTTTCATTATCAAAATACTTTTTTCACTTTTTCAAAGAGGTTTGAATATGATATCTTCATCATCTGGAGAACGGTCGGTTTATCTATAAAGTGGATAAAACTGTTTTTTATTTTATGAAAAACATCTTTTAGGAATTCCACTGTTAACGCCTTAAGCCAATATAAAAAAGATACAATTATTTTTTTTACAGTTTTGCTCCATGCTACTCGGAAAGTTTTATTTCACAGCAAACTCTTGTTTATTCTTCTGAATAAAGAACAGTTTGAAGTCAGTAATCAATAACATTGTACTATGAATACTATCTTTGATTTTATTTATTATTCCTGTAGATCATTTAAAAGACAATCTCTTGTTTTTATTACTTTCTTGCGTGATTCAATACACCTCACTTGGTAGATTTTAAAATCTTGGTCACCATACGGGCACTGCATGTTGAGAACTTAATATTATATATAACTTAGTATTTACAAGATAAGACGTCCTCTGTTGACTTGCCTACCGATCATTGTTATTCTAGTTTGCCAGTCAAACTAATGTTGCATTGTACTAAAAGAATTTGTACTGCGCCTTGGCGTGCGTTGTCTATTGCCGTGGAGTTTATATTATATTCTTGTACTATCAGACACTCGTCTATGGTTGATTTGGAGTTATTGTTATCGTAGTTTAGAGTCAGCCAGTGTTATTGTGGTCATCCACCTTTCAAACGAACAATTTAGAAAATATTTCAAACTTACATTCATTAAAGAGTTATATAAATAGATCAAATTAGAAGTGCGGTGAATGTATACTGTCCTGCGTTGTAAAATTTGCTACACATAGTCAAATAATCACAATGCAGGGTGCTTGTGACTTCTTCAAATAACTTCACATTTTTTTATGTCTTCACCTAACACTTTGTGTATATAAAATTCTGTGTTATTTTTAATACATACCATAAAATATATTTACAAAATATATTATTTTACATTCTTTTGTTTTCCTTATTAAACTTTTCCATATTTATATTTTCAGTATTATCAATTTTCAATAATGTTTTTATATTATTATTATTTATATATAAGTTTTTTTAATGTATTCTCAAAAATAATATGAACAAAGCATTGTCCAGATTACCTCTCTGGCGATTAAGTTATATGATTGTACAAATTGTTGGTGATAAAAATATGCATTAAGTGTACAAGAATTTTCCAGAAATGTATTACATTGTTGACTTGTTTTCTTTCCTCTTGTGTCTATAGACCAGAGCTCTATTTCCCTATACACATACAAAACAAGTACAATATATTAAATATATTTATTTTTTCACATTCTTACCCTATTCTATGTGTGTTGTATAACTATATACAAAGTGTTGTAATGTTATATGTATAGAACAAAAGTGTTATATAATACATAGTCTATATTATATACAATATATTTTTACATACAATTTTAATGTATTTTGTTTCTTAATGTGTGTGCTCTCTCATACATGACATTTTGTGGGTTATATATTTATTATCTTATACACATTGTTCAAATAAAAATAGGACACTTAAGTACGTAGAGTAACTTGACAGGATTATTTCTTGGTTCTTGGAGGTAACGTTATATAACAATTAGATTGAGATCGTTAATAAAAATCTTTGAAATGTCGGCTACAGAAAATACAAGCGAACATGCTGCCATCCAAGAACTAATAAATGTCTTTGATTGATTCCTTTTGAAATCCTATACATTTAATTACATAATTAAGGGTTACCCATAGTATACATGTACACCTGATGCACCTTAATCACAAGAAACACTTTTGCCTAATGCTTTAAAAATTATATTATAAAATACAATAAGTACACAGAAGCACTTAAATATTTTTATAACAAAGTTTAATCAGAAGTTCATACAACTGTTATAATATCATTAAGTTTACAATTAAAAGTAAATAGTCATTGAATATTATAAATATGATACAATGTTGAATGTAGATTATAATCTCTATACTTTAAACTTTACGCATTCGGTGTAAATAACTTATATATGTATGTTATGTAACATTAATATTGTGATTGTTGCAATTTTCTTCTTCAAAGTTTCTTCATTTTCAAATCTATTTGATCATTTTTTTCAGTCTTGTTTTTCTGTTCTTTGCGATTTTGAAAATTGAGACTCAACACATTCAGGGCTTAGCACATTTCTAGAAGTCATTCTTCTCCAATAAATTAATTCTTTTCTATTTTGAAGTGTCCCAATTGGTAGCTAAATATATGATTTCTCATGTGTCAAAAATCAGTGCCACCAACCCCGGTGTATAATATAATAATTCTTTTTTTGAATTGGGATTAATTCAATGCATATTCATGGTATTGAAATGGTTAAGGTGATTGGCACAGTGTAACCAATTAGCAACCACTCGCACACACATTTGATAAGAACTTGTAATGTGTGCCACCAACTGGTGCGCATTACAAGCAATTGGGACTCCTTTAAAGTTTTGAAATAGTTACAGTATGAAGTGATTGCCTTTGATAAGGGCTTACACTACGGAGAAAATTTTCTGTGATTGTGCTAGTACCCTCATTGTGATATTTATACTAAATCTTCTGCATACATGTGCTTAGAAGAAGGTATATTAATAAAAAGCTGGACCATTCAAATAGTGGTAGTGCTTTATAATCATTCATTTTATCAACGTACACGTGTACTCGCAATATGTAACTTTAATGTTTATTTATTTTAATAAATTTTATAAATAAATTTTAAATTTCTATGAATTTAATTTAATACACACTATAAAGCATCTTTATGTTTCAATTTCTTAATACATATGAATAAAGGTCAAATATTTTTATTTTGGTCTTTGTACAAAGCATCTACTATTAGTTAAATTCTTAAATAAAAGCAAAATTTTATGTTTTTTTTTTTACACATTGTTGGTTTGAAGTTATATGTGTAGTGTGTTTACATATATTCCAAAATTAAAGATATTTTTGGCCGATTTAGAAACGTTTTCAATCAAATGGTGCCATGTGAAGAATTTATTTAATGACTATTAAGATTTCAAATGCTTGTGTATTTGATAAAGGTAATTCTTTAGGTACATGTTTTATATTTTCATTATTATTTTTAGTATTTATGTACCTATTGAAGATTGATGGCCTAATGTGTTGATACTGTATCTTATTTTTATATTAACTTCTTTAATATTCCATTACATATTAATATCTTATGTTATTTGATTTTTCTATATTCTTATTTTTTTAAAATATTATTATAGAAATCTATTATTTGATTTTATGCTTAATGCAAATATTATTTTGAATGTTTTAAAATGAGATAAGTAAAATTTTAATTGTGCTTCCAATTACCAGAATCAAAAAATGTAACCATTGCAATGAAGTGTGATTTTTTACGTAGGATAGGAGAAAATAAAAATGATTAATCATTCCTATAGTAGGATCTTGTCTATGTATTGTTGTGAGATATTAAAATATAAAAATGTCAGTTTATCTATCATCGGTTTCTCTTTCTCAAGACCTGGCACTCTGCTAGACTATATGTATTTCCCTGCACAGACAGTGATAATCTCGTCAATTCTTGCAAGTTGTGAAATATGGTTTATAACTTTAGGAAGAGGCAAATTGCCAGGAATTGATTTTGTATACAAATCTTCTATGTGCATTGTTGATGCTGTCTGTTATTGTGTGTTTAACGTGGACTTCTTAGTGTTTCAAATTTTATATATTTAAATTTCATGTTATAGTAAAAAACGTGCGCGTGGAAAAAATTTAGATAATACAGCTTAAGTGCATTTGTAAACTACGAACTATGTGCTTTACTATGTATTACGTTGTGTGTGTGTGTGGTTAATATATCAATTTAGATGAACCTCTCCATATCATAATAACACCGGTCACTTTCCTTTAACTTACATTTAAGAAATATTTTTATACACACTCAAATAGAAGGTTTATAAATATTATAAAAACAATATTTAAAAAATATCTCTCCCCCTTCTTTACTTGTTGTGGGTCCTGCCGTTCTTAATATTCATACATACATTAATTTTACAATGGCTTATTAATGTTCACTATAAACTCAAATCATCTTAAAACATTTGCTGTCCTTGTTTTAATCTACAGTAATTTATATTTGATATTTTTAGTGTTATGCGGGAGTTGAAAATAACATGTTTTTTACCATCAGAATGCCATATTATTTTAAATATGTTTATTGTTGTATATAATGTAATTGACTTCTTTAAATGGATGGGATGTCTTATAATTTGCAACGATGTTGGACTTATTTTATTTCTTGCAATGTTATTATATTTTTAGGCAGTTTTTATACTGCTTTGTGCCATTAATTTTTATTAACGAATGTTTTTTTTAAATTAGGTCATATCCTACGCAGATTGTATATATAGTATGTAATTATTTGAACAAAATTGATTACATTTGAATATTATCCATATTAAAATTATTTATGGAAATTATTTTAAATCAATATAATTATATATAAAATAAATAAAACTGTAGATTTTTAATGTTTAATGAATTTTTTTCCCGTATTCTGAAGTATTGTCACAACTATTTTCATATATACATACAAATTATTATATTATAAAATTTAATGTATTGATAAATTAGTGTCTTATATGTTTCTAAAATGTTCTTACTGTTGATAGTTCCCCATCACAATCTTCAGTCGAGTGTTACAATTTAACGCTCTCTGGGTAATGACAGATCATCGAGCCATGTCGATAGAATGTAGCAAACTGTTGTACAATAATTCAAAGTAAATAAACATTTTTCAGTAAGTAAAAAGGAATTGAAAATAATCATGCTCAAATAAATATCCATATTGGATAAATGGATTTTAAAAGTATCAATTTGAAAATAATAGTAATCTTAAAAGATCGGTTTTGTTATAATATTATGTATTTTTGCCTGTCATTTATTTGATGTAATCGAATTTATATGCAATGACCGCAAGAGTTGTGTTAATCTGTGTATTTGTACTTAATTTTTTATGGGGCTAGTTGATGTCATCTCAATCTTCACAGATTGGGCTACATACATGGCTATTAAATTCCGTTATTGAAACACTTACTTGTGTGACGAGACCTCTTTGAATCTTGTATTGTTTTATCTTGTAAATTATTCTTTATTATCGATACTAGTGATGAATATGGTTCTGATAATCAAATGGATACGTCGGGCAGGTTGTGAGAAGCTGTTTATTGCCTACGGTACTTGGTGGCAGTGTACTATGTACATGTGCCGAGTCTAAGTGATGATTTTGAAATAATTGTAGATAGACATTTGTAATGGTCACACTGAAATAGCTCTTGTGTAATTTGTAATTCATCTATCAAGCAACGGCCGGCGAATCATTATGATTGTGTGCGGTTTTTAAAAATATCTCTTAAGAATTACATCCAAAAAGATTCCAAAGTTTAGTTCCAAATGTTAAGCTAGTGGAGAATTACTGTACGAATAACAATGGGTATTGGTAAAATATGCGACTGATTACTTCTGATACTTCCCGTAAGAATATTTCCTACTATATGAGATGTATACAAGTTTTGAAATGTGTTTATAGCACATTTTTTAAAGTTGGATATTACCAGAAGTGAGTGAGATGTTGAACCCGACCTAGACAGACATCTTTCTGCAGTCATTCCGTTTTCATATTTGAAGTTGGTGATCTTCTATTCAAAACTAGGGAATTGTAGCTGGCAGATAAAATGAAAGTGAATTCAAATATATTTTTGTAAAAATAAACATGTTTACCAAATATGTAAATTGTTGAAAAATAAGGCCTTGCGGTAGTAGTTCTTGTATGCTGGGGGTCTTTACATTATAACACAATGGAAGGGTCCTTTACACAATTAAAGGAAATTGATCTCTCCACTGACCAGACGGAAGATCTATAATATCGCAATGTTCTATGTATTGAAATGTAATTTATGTGAATGTTGATCTAAATGGAATTTTATTGTGGGTTGTTATTAAAAATTCTAGAATATGTACACACAATCTTGTGTACGTCCATTTGCCTAGCGCTTGATACTTCGATTTAAATTATTTGCCACTTTTAATAGCTTACTCCTAGATGTAAAAATCTAAACAAGGGATTTAATACGGCTAAAAGTGAGATGTATTATTATCCTCTTATTAACGTAACATCGGATGAGATTCTTGTCTAATTCTCTTTTATTCCTTGTATTTAAGCACTGCAAACTGTGCTTCCAATAATTATTATATCGTATATAAATTAGACTTTCATTAAAACTTTTAAATTTAATAAATTTCCAAACTAGCACCAAACATTACTGGCACTGACAAACTTAAGGGCACTTTGAAAATATTTGCAACATTAAAAATAAAAATGTCACCAGCTGTAGAGGGAGGCATTTTGTTATTAAAAATATATATAATATGTCTGTTTATCGGTCAAAGCACTTTTAATTTTTTAATATATACAAAAGTAGCAAATGTACTTTTATGAAGAGAAAATGAAACAATTTCGGTGATTGTGTTTGACTATTTGAATTGTGCTCCTTAGAATGCTACCTCTAAACGTGTACACTTTGCAAATTAGGAATTTAAAAAAAGAAACAGCCCTTTAATCAAGGGATATATTTATACATTGTAAATACAAATCTGCCATCTTCTTCCCCATTGTCTTCCAAATAGAAAACTATATATAGTTCAACATTATATTTTTTCTCTTGCTTGTATGGTGAAATGAAGTTCAATGAGAGTTGCTCACAACACGGGCGCGGCAACGGGTTGATTAAAACTAAGAATTTATTACACTAGTACAACATATACGAGTACAATGCATGTGTCATGAAGATTTCATTAATGCATTTTACTGTCGAAATATCCGGGATCTCTGCGCAAACTTGCGAATACACTGTTTAATCTCGGTGACATCTGAAACTGTCCTAACAGTTATTTTGTCATTCAGATTTACAAATAGTTTTAAGTTGGTGTCTTACAGAAGCTCTCGATTCATCTCCGGTCTGGTCCGGCTGTTTATGCTAAGTGCGTACCCATCGAGGACAGCGGAACCTTACAAACTCAAGCCTTTTCTGCGTGTAAATGAGCAGGGTCTTTCTTACAAAAGTTGAGTTTTATTTTGAGTAATTATTAGTGACGCTTTAATCCTTATAATGCATCAGTTTAATTGTAAACCATATTGTAATGTATGTCTGTAGTCTAAATAAGAGAACTTAAAAAAATATATATAATTGTTAAGTGTTGACAGAATATGCTACTGTTATAGTGACATGGTTCCATATCAGATATTTTTCAGAAATAAATATTCAAACTGAACTGTGTTCTATTATTTCTGCCAGTTTTTTTTCATTATCACGAATCATGACTCCACAACCAGTTCCCCAAGATCGGCCTCCCATGTGAACATATCCACAATAAACACAGTCAATAAATTCAAAACTAACAGTGAATGAAATAATCAAAACCCTATTTACATTACTTTAATTCCTTTTATTGCAAAGTGAATTACCCTGGGAACACGTTTAAATACCGTAAATCTAGGTGAATTTCGCATCAACCCGTGTATTGTATAAGCTTCTGGAGTGTGCAATATTTATATAGGTTTAGATGTGCAATAAAAGTTTGAGCACTTGAATTTACCGACTGTCTCAAGGCACATGCCAGTAACTCATTTTGGAAATTTTTAACAATTTAAATTGTGAAAAATATCCGATTAGAATCCATTTGGAGGATGTAGTTTAAAATAAAATATTAAGCCGTTTTTTTTAAAGATTATTGACAATGGACTAGGACGAGTATTTAAAAAAATGCGAAGAGCCTCTCGTAACGAGCACCTCTCATAACGAGCAAAATGAATGAATAAATGAAAAAAATGCTCCCTTAACGAGCGACATTTCGCATAATGGTGACGAACCTGTGGAGTCTACAATCAACGAGATTGTGTATTTTACCAATACCATGGGACTAGAGGGTGGATAGCAACGATTTTGATGAGTTTATGGAGTTGCATTGTGTTTCACAGCAAGAAGTTGTAGAGGAGAGTTTGTAAGTGTAGGAGGAGAATGCAGCAGAGCAACAATTTTCTGGTGCAATAAGAAAAATGCTGAAAGCATGGGGCACGGCGGCATCGTACACTAATAATAATCACTTAAATAAGGAAGGGGCTACGCGTTAGATAGGGTGCCAAATGAGAAGATACTGGTTAGAATGGTTAAGTGAAGAAGATAGATTTTCCGGGTGGCGAAAATATCGCTGGATAGTTGGCAGTCCACACCCCAGGAGGACGGAGATGCAACTAGCAAAAGGGCATCAGATCTATTAGACGAAAAAGAATATTAAATCAAATAAATCATATTTGACTTATCACGGAATGTAATAAAACATTTGTTAGGAGGCAATTGGGGCGGTGGAGTGAAACATGGAGTGTTTTAACACAGAGCATTTATTTATACTGATGAATCGATGAAATACAAGCGGCGGTGAGCCACAAGCGGTGTGCAACTGCCTGGCGGTGGATTGCGACAGCGATCGCCACGGGGAGCAGTGAGTGACTGCTATCTTCGTAGGACGAGTCCGGAGAGGTAGATGGCGAAGAGGATGAGTTGACAGCAGGAGTGAATGCAACATCGATGACCGTCCGAGTCCGTCCCAGTAGCAGAGACGAGGCGTTCTGGCATACAGCGTAGCGAACTGGCGGCGTCGTCCTCTGCGGTGTGATCTCCTCGGAGGCAGCAAGAAGCTTGTTTGTTTTCCTCTCGATGGACGATCTGGTGACACTCGAACGGTGTGACGAGAATCCCATATCTGCGTCATCAGGTCCTTAGCGGCCGTTTCGGCGTGAAGCGCGGGAAACGGGGGGCGGCGGCGGCGGCCGCGGGACGACTGGGAGAGCGATCGGAATGATTAAGGCTGCGTCGAAAAATCGGAAGTGCAGTAATGGCAGGATGATACCGCACTTCACTCCCATCCCTCTTCTTCCGGGGTTCGTTTTGAACGCTTTACATGATCCTCTCGGCTGCTCCCGCTACCTCGAAGTGACGGGCGGCAACTCCCGTACGATCCTATCGGACCGCTCACGTTAACTGTGCTCTCAGACAGTAACTCTCAGCTCACTCACAACTGACTAACTAACTGCGCTCCGTTGGGCCGGTGATATATGTTGTCCCCTCGAAGGGTGAGAGGGGGTGAGGCACTCGTCACCCCTGGCGAGCAACCCAGCAGGCGGCCGCGCGGCAAGTAATAGCGTTCGGCCGACGGTGAATCATCTCGGCTCGCCGGGCGAATATTTCCATGTCTGCAGGTGATAGTGTGGAGGCGGAGTTTTAGCCTCAATCCACACTCGTATCACATTAATATATTATAATAAATAGCTTCTTTATTATCTTGGTATTTTGGTTAACTTTATTTAAAAAAAATTGAATGTGTCAAATAATTGAAAAATACAGTATAGAATATTATAACTGAGTTACTTCCCTCGCTATGTGAGTACAATCGATACGCACCTACCCATAGCTGCCCGCTGAAGTAAGTACCTATGAGAAATATCTTGAATGAGTCTAGAAAGTATAATGCTGTATTTTCTTATTGCATAATACCATCTTCGCTTTAAACGGCGATAATATTTGCGGCAGAATTTCTCACTTTCACTGCCCGCATAGTGCGCAGGTTTGTTATTTATCCACTTAAGAACATTTCCTGTTCGCATACATACGATCATACGGTGTCGTGCCGTGGAACTTAATAGACTAATCAAATGATATTCGAAGGAAAATCTGAAATCATAATTTTAATTTCCTTCATTAAATCACATATTTTATGAGAACCAATAATTCAGGGATGCGCAACTTTTTATAATCTGGAATCACATAATCTGTGCAGATTTATTATAACTATGGTTGTTGAACGTCATCTAAAAATAATTCATTTAAATTTTTTTTTTTAAATAAAAAAAATCGTTCCGATGACGACGTCACCGTTGGCATTGTGATTAGGTAGGCACTTATTGTAATTAGATATGGTCATTTTTTATGATTTTGTTTAGTCCACATTAATAAATGTCTAGTTAGGATCTTGTCTTTCGGGAGTGTCAGTCCGAAGGCTATTGCTACTCCACCTGTTGGAAGTGACTTTGTTGGGAATGAGGAAATTAATAAATGTGTATTTGTATTGAGATTACCGATATATAATATTATCTATGGGGTTACCTATGTTTTCAACTGTTCCATTAAAAAAATGTTAATTTTTTTTCCGAATCGCATTACAATTAGACACTAAGATGTCACTAATAACACAGACAGAACTAACCTGCCAATGGTTATGCCTGTGGGTAGGGAAATCTTATTGCTTAATCGGGTCGCCTCGGAGGTCGACATATTTCGTGTTAGTGTGAGTTGTCTCAGGGATGCAATATCAATGTTATGATTCTCTCTAATTCTTAATCTTAATGTTTTTTATCCTTCTCTTATAAACTCTTATAATGTAATTGCAAACGATCTGAAATTATATGTCTGTAATGTTTGTGATTTTTATTCAAATAAATGAAATGAAATGTAAATATCAATCATGTTCACACTGTTTCTTATTACCGTGTAAATTGAATAATATAATTGTATAGTTATTGAAGTGTAATGAATAATTGATTTGAAGTAAATACTCAATTATTTTATGGATACGTCCTTTATTATGGAGTATAAATATTGTATGCAAGGCAACTAGAAGCATTTTCTCCTTACCACGGATAATTAAGGCAGGAATCGCATCAAGGAGAGATAATTTTACATTTTCAAAAATTATGCTGTTGCAGAATGAGTTTTCTTAATGCTTCGAGCGCTTTACATATGCTAATTTGTAATTATGTAGGTATAATGCGTAAGCATAAAGTAGGAAGTGAAAAGTTGTATGGTATACAATAATATCTGTGGTTGAATGTAACATGCAACTTATTTTTAACGAGATTTTCTTATACTTGAGTCTTGGCGTGTGTGTATTAAGGTCCGTAAGATTTCCTCTCTGGGTCACATCTTGCGTGGAGACAACTACAAGGTCCTCCAACTTTCGTCAATGGGTAAAGTTGAGGGGACGACGTGGTCCCGGCTAAAGGCAAATGTCTTGGCTGCACAGCATCAAATATTGAACTGGAACAGGGAGCGTACAGGAGTTGTTCCGGGGGGCGCAAGACAGAGGAGCCTTTACAGTAGTGATTGCCAACATCGGGGAAACCTAATATATGACATATGAAGAAAAATAACTCTGTAGGCTCTGTCTCGTTGTTTTTCATATAGTATTGAAAAATCCCATATTTCCGATGGAGACGTCTCTCTCATTGGTCGTTAAAGGGATACGGGGGCGATTTTTTTATTCTCAGACCAACGAAAATGTAGATGCTTACACGAGAAACTTAACTAAGACTATTTTGAAGATTGTGCATAAAAAATGACATTATTTATGGGTACCCTTAATACTTGCACAATAGTGTGGGCTGCGTTATTATTATTGTATGATAGTGTGAGCTGCATGATTATTGTTTAATTACAGTGTTGGCTGCATTCTTATTATTTCATTGAATAATTACGATCTGCTCCTAGAAACATAAGTCTTTTTAAATGCAAATGGAAGTCGAGGAAAAATTCAGTGGAAGTCGAGGTATTTCACTTGTAGTATTCAGTTTTATTAAATTGTGGACTGCACAATAGAAAAATAATTATTCACAGTAGTCTGCTTTCTAAAAAGATTCGAAATGTCAAATCTTTAATATATATTTTTTAATATTTTCGTTTTTGTTTTTAATTTTTTTTTTTAAATATATATTTTCAGAATATTTCATTGCATACATTCTTCATAGTCATGTTTCGGATAGTTCTCACCCTTCTACGTTGAAAAAAATTACAACGAAAAAGAAACATGTCTTCAGAGTCTAATAAAATGCAGTGAAAGTTTTTAAAAGTTACATACTAGTTTTTAACCTGATATGACACGTTTTAGAAATCTATGATAATTATTCCATTATACTCCTAAAAAATATGGTTCTTTCACTAGCTATGAAATTATAATAATATACGAACACTGAAAAGCGACATAGCTGGAACCTTTTTAAACTAATGAAGCGGGATGGGTGACATTTTATGGTTGAGTGATTATCGGTATTTGTTATAAAGCTAATTATGATCGCGATGCAGAAACGATCTATTCAATTTTTTAGATAATTCTCCTCCTTCCCTCCCTCTGACTCCTCAAAATGTCGACATTCGTGGAAGGACATTCATTGCGGGAAGTTCTGCTGTTCTGTTTTAATTGGCAGAAGAGTACAGTTGAGGTACATAAAATGCTTGTGGAAGTTTATGGCGACCATGCCCATCGGGTAAATATGCAGAGAATGGTATAGACGCTTCAAAGCTGGTGATTTTAGCGTTGACGACAAATGTCGACCTGGAAGATCGAAAAATGAACTCCAAAAAAAACAGGTGAAACGGTCTCAGGGGAAGTCTACTGACAACAACAAATGCGATTAAAGCAGGCACTGGCTAAAAAACGACCGGAATGGGGCAACAGGCGCAACAAACTGATTCTTCAACATGACAACGCTCGACCTCACATGGCAATCGCGGTCAAAATTACATACAGAATGTGGGTTGGGAGATCATACCGCACTAGACGTGGCACCATCAGACTACCACTCGTTCAGATCCATGACGCATGCCTTAGAAGAGCAGCACTTCCATTCATATACAGACGTCCAGAATTGGGTCGATGTCTGGATTACCTCAAAAGACGAGGCGTTTTTTTGACGATGGAATAATCTATTGCCAGAATAGATGAGAAAAGTAGTGGCTAACGATGGAAAATATCTTGATCGAGGTCTACCATTCAAATAAATGCGATTTTCATACAAAAAAAAAACGGACCTACTTTCCGAAACACCCAACATTAAACCTAGAATTAAAGAATTAAAAAAAAAGTATTGTATTTTTAGCATTCACTTTAAAGTAGCACATTATTTGACTTGAAAGTGGGGCTTTGAAAATTTGCATATTATTATTATTCACTTTATAAAAATTTCACCACTTGATTATTATTGCCAACCGGTTACGATAACGCATCATCTTACCAGGCCAACCGACGATACACCACCGATGTATGTTTTTCGAAATGAAAGTATAATATATATTACATATTAGTTACAAATAATGTATAACATGTCCATTTGGATCTCAACTGATCTAGGGGACTTGGGTTCAAGTCTGGATACATCCCGATTCCTTCTTCATAATACAATGATGAGCTATTTTCCTCTCACATTGGGGATTGTATTATATAATAAACTCTAATATCATAGATAAAATCTTTGGTGTTAGCCTTTAAAAAAAAACGAACTGAATATGTATATTTTTAATTGTTTTGTTTTTAAGTGGCTGTCGGTTCTAGACAAATAATTATTTTCAATGTTATATAACTAACTAACTAACTAACCACCACGCCGTCTCCCCGAAAGGGTAGGCAGAAAGAATGGACTGTCACACTTTAACTGATGCGGCACTCCATCCTTCTCTTTTCGCCCCGCGGGAGACGCGGTGTGATGGGTTGCGAACCTCATCGCCACCAATAGGCATCTCCCGCGCACACTTCGATCGTCCAACATCCACAAAATAAATCTAAAACAAATAATATAAAATAATTTTATATTGTTATATTGTTAAATGTTATATTGTTAAATTATATCTAGAATATAAATGTATATAATATAATTAAAATGGAATCTACTTTGTTAAGCCGTTCCAGAGTGGGACGGAATAGGTTTAGATTATTTTGAACGACGATATTTGTTACTCGTACCTATACAATACTCCGGCCTTAAGCGAATCTATCAATAGTCTCGAGAGAGTATCATTATCAACTAATGTACAGGTACCTATATATTGTGTCCCACGGAGAGAAAAGTTCGCACGTTTTTTTTTGAATTAATATTAGGTAAGTACCTAGCTTTGCATAAATACAGGATGTTTCGACGTAAACCGAAGTTATTAAGAGTTTTTTTTATTATTTTTTAAATTAAACGATTATTTAATTTAATCTTTTTCAATGCTGGCCACAGCGTCGTGGCAACGGAACGGTATCCGGATAAAGAGTACGCTGTCTCATTTGCAGCTTCAAAAGTATTTTCATACTCTGAAGCTGAAATCTTATTCTTTAGTCGCATTCCTCACGAGAGTCGTGTCTATTCCATAAACTATTCACTACGGCTCGCCATGCGTTCCTGTCACCAGTTAGTCTCCAAGCTGCAGCTATTGGGAGGCCAATCAGCGCCTTCATTTGATCGGGTTAACGCCTCGGTGACCGTCCACGTGGTCGTTTTCCCTCTACCATAAAAGCAGAGAAAATCCAAAATGATGTTTAATGAACACGTTTTTTTTCCAATTTCCATATTTTTGCTGGACATGTTTCGAAAGTTTTATTCCTTCATCATCGAGAAAAAGATATTAACAGTATATATCATTCTTCCGATGATGTAGGTATAAACCTTAACACGTCGAGAAAATGAACTCAAAAGTGGTAAAACAGTGTTTTAATTAATAACAACATATTATAAATGTTTTAACCCATGATTTTAGTAACACAAATTGTTTTTATTTATATACCAGAGCCCCGAGAAAGTTCGCTACAGAGTGAAACCGGTTGGCGCTACTAACTCAATAGAGTGGTGAATTAATAATAAACGGAATGGAGTTCTGGTCCCATCCCTAATGTATGGAGGCGAAGCATGAAACTGGCAGAAGAAGGATGAAAGCAGAATAAATGCGGTAGAGATGAGGTCCCTAAGACGTATGTGTGGTAGAACGATATACGACAGAATTTCAAATGCTGATATAAGAAAGGAATGTAGAGTGGAAAAAGGTATTATGAACAAAATTATGAAAGGATCGCTGCGATGGTTCGGACATATGGAACGCATGGATGGAGAAAGATGGTTAAAAAAGTATACGTTAATGATGTAAATGGAGTACGGATTTGACCGAGGAAAACATGGCATGACCAAATTAATCAAATTTTAAAGGTTGGTCATGTTAGAAATCCGAGGAATTGATGTGCGTGTATGACTCATTGTATGAATGTGGTTGGTCAGTATAGAGAGGTTGGTCAGGATAGAGGGGTGTGCCGGTCTATTCTCTCTGCCTACCCCTACGGGGAAACGGCGTGATGGTTTGTTTGTTTATTAATAATAATGGTATTTTTAAATATATCAAACCACAAAGTGATGGCTTCGTATCCAAATGTAGTAAAAAATTATTTAGCAAAAAATAAATGAAGCTTTTGTGGAAAGTACAGTGATTTTCGGAACAATGTGTACATGTCTATAGCATTCATATGATGCGGGTATACATTTCCCTCTTCTAAGAGGACCAGAGGCATGCCGCAGAATACTGACCGGTGCCGAAGAGTGGCCAGTGCTCAGTCGGATAAGGTAACGAATACAACGCCTGCACTCTTATAAGGGCCACTTACATAATACTGCCGTGTACAATGTGAATTACATTCATTTCTACATTGTAAACAAGTAAATGATATAACTAGTTCAAATTGAAAATTGTAAGTGAATAAGTGAAGGATTAATAACTGCTTCAAAAATGACTGGTAAGTTATTTTTTTATTCTATTTATTACAGATTATACGAAAATTATATATAAGTATATAATGAGATTTAATTTGTGATAAATTTAAGGTTTTGGCTAAACACTGGAATTCCATAATGAAGATTTTTTTATGACTAAAAACGCTGTTTCTTAACTCAAACGTTTATATCGTTCTCCCAGTGTCGAGAAAATAAATATAAAGTAGGAAAACAGTTTTTTCATCTGTTAAAAAATCTTAATTTAGTTTGTATCGATTAGGAATAATATCTGGTTATGTAATCTATTTTTTGTTTTGAAGATAATTTTCACAAATATTCGTTTCGCCTTGCTAAGGCATTATCAAATATTAGACGCCGCCTCAGCGTGGTGAAAAATATATCATTTCCATAAAATCAAATAAAACTTCTAGTAAACAGGCGTTATCATTCATATTCATGTGGAGTTTTACATCATACGAGTACATGCAGTTTAAAAATAATAAAAAAACTAACTAGCTAACCTTCACGCCGTCTCCCAGAAGGTGTAGGTAGAAAGAATTGACTGTCACACTTTTCTTTCCTGATATATTTCTCTCGAATCCTCAACATTCATACATCGTGTCATGCACGCGCTTCGATTTCTCTGACTCCTCACATGGCCGACATTCAATATTTGATTTATTTGATCATGCCACGTTTTCTATTTCTGGTTTTATTTACATCGTTAACATATAATTTTTTACCATTCTTTCTTCATTCATACACGTAGTTTAAGAAACAACAAATCTATTTTGAATTAAACGATGGATTGCTCTTCTTTCGGTCAGTGAAAAAGACAATATGCATTTATTTTTAATTCACTCCCACTACTCACATATTCTCAATCACAAAATCACAGGCTTTTATTTTTTAAATATATTTTTATTTTATTAATAATTTTAATATAATACATTGTTGTGCTGCATAAGCAATACTCTCCAAATATACACAGACTCATCCAAATATACACAGAAAACATCTATGAATAAAATAAACGGCGTTATGAATGTCATGTCATCACGATTAGGTATCACCTACCTAATTTAGATTTTTTTTTACGGATTTTTCATGTTATCATTTTGTCCACATTTTATTTACGATTTTTATATGATTACTGAGTTAAAATGGAGTTGTTTAATGATAATAACATCCACAAATTTATTCTTCTTAGTGTAGGCGTTGTGGCCTGTTTCTTAATAGGAAATGGCCTCCTGTGAGGTCGATTCCTAGCTTTCGATCTATCTCTTTGGTGATCTGCCCGGGGTCGTCCGTCTTGGGGTTGACCGTGCAACAATGAGAGGAAGTCTGGATGGATCTAATCTCCTCACGTGTGCATACTAGTATCATCTCCTTTGCCTCTTACACCTAACGGCATCCTCGACCTCGCATATTTCTCATATCATTGCGTTCCTAATTATATCGCGCAGTCTCTTGTCGCGCAGAAAGAATGGACTGCCACACTATTCTTTCCTGACATACTTCTCACGCTTTCGCAACATTCGTACATCGTGTCTTATACGCACGTCTATTTCTCCGACTCTTCACGTGGCCGACATATCATATTTGATCAATTTTATCGTGCCACGTTTTCCTCTGTCTTCCTATTTTTCTTGTTCCGTTTACGTCGTTTTCAAACACCTTCTTTGCCTTTTTTCATTCATTCATACCAAGTGTCTAAACAAATTAAAATTTGAATAATCCCAAAATTAAATATTCATTTCAATGTGGATGCAATAAAGTTTTTTTTGCATATTCGTAATTAATAATCTCAGTATTTATTACAGAAGCAGCTACTGAGAAGCTTGTTGGTAATCAAGAAATAAATGGTAATCTAGTGGAAAAACAAGAAATCGATGTAACTTGTAGCATCATCGGCGATTACGGGAAATGGCAGCTCGGCATCAGCATCATAATGGGGTCGCTGAAGTTGTCTGTGGCCTGGATCCTGCTAGGGATAATATTCATTGCACCACCGATGAAATTCTGGTGCAAAAAGCCACCAGCGTTCGAAAATTACACGAATACAGAGTGGATCGCCATATCTAAGCCGGTAAGTTTTGGAAAATATTATGTTTAGCTCACTCTTTGGAGTAGGCAAATATCTTTCTCATGCCATCATGCAAGGTTTGGCCGACTTTGTGTCATTTCCAGGGACGCCGGGTATAATAATTATGATAGTACCACACATGAATCCTTGCTCCTTAGTAAATTTAAGTCCCTTAGGGGGTATTCATAATCCAAGAAGTAAAAGAAATTTTAATTTACATCTATAATATAGAGAAATAAAATATAGCTTATTTTGTACATTAATTTGCTACTCAGAAGTACTCCTAAACATGTCTATATTGAAAGCTGATTCGTCACCTTAATGACGTGGAAATTAATGTCTTAAAATATACCAATAGGAATTTGTGAATTCTATGATGAGAGGAACACAAATATAACTGATTTGTATAACTAGTATATACTCTCGTACACATAATATATGTGATTCTTATTTAATTTGGCTTGAGCTAAGTGATGAAAAAAAGTATCTAAATAATTATGTATTTGTGATGGTTTTGTGCGACAATAGGGGAGATGTAGGCAATGGGAGTCAGTTGGCAATGGGAGTCACCCCTTTAAATCGAAAACAATACGCGTGATGGCGGTTTCAGTGACGTCATACGCTAGCTGTTTGCCGGTAACATCCGCGGTAGGCAGCTTACTCAGTTCGCATCACGTGCTAGAGAGTGGTAGACGTAACAAGTTTTCGGGCCCTTCTGATCTAATTTTTCGAGTGGACAAATCCGAAGGTAAGGATCAAACTACTGAGTGTTTCTTTTTGCGCTTGTGATATGTAATGACTAAAGCATTTTAGATCGTGATTTCAAACTCATTTTACCACTATCACTTTTACTTTTATATCAAGGTAGGTTTTTTCTCTTTTTTACCGATGTAGGCAATCGGAGTCAGGTGACCCTTATTGTTAACATTTCCTGTCTTCGATAAAATCATCTTATTTTTGGTTTGTAGATACCGAACGTTCGTCCTAGAAAGACAAATAAGGCTAACTGGTCTATAGCTAACCTGAAAAAGGCCGTGGAGCTCATCGATGAACAAGGTTATTCAATAAGAAAAGCCGCGAAAACAATGAACATCTCATTTTCGAGTCTTCAGAAGAGGTACGCGAAAAAAATAGATAAAGAAGAAAATTCAGCAGGAATCGAACAAAACTTCAGCGTCAGATATGAACACTGATGACTTGTACCAGGACGACAAAAACGATGATGCAGAAGATTCTGACAACCAATGTCTTGTATGCGGCGAATTCGGGCGAGATAATGAGATGTGCTTCCGATGCACTTCATGTGGGCTTTGGGCTCATTCAGATTGCACTGGGTGGGACTCAGCTTGCAATTATGTGTACGATTTGTGTTGACCCCCATTGTCAACATGCTGATCACCATTGCCAACAGATGTGGGCAATGGTGGTCAAACCTGTTTTTTTTTTAAATGATTATTGTTCCAAAAGTAAAAAGCCAAAGTGATTAAAAGTGATCTCAATTAATAGTTTAATAACTAAAGTTTATAATAAGGCTTAAGCAATAAATAGTTAACTAATAGTTTGGTTTTATTTTCAATTCTCGCTTAAGTGACTCCCATTACCTACATCTCCCCTACTAGAAGGTACGATCTACATTTCGGCACACTGAGCCAAACTGCCTTTGGTTATGTTTTTAGAGAGGGAGCAGTACTTTTGTTAGATATTGTCATTATCAATGTCAATGGAGTAGTGTTAGCTAGAAAGAAACACGTCCAATTAATATTGACATCCTTTGTGGAAATACACGTTCGTACTTCTTTTTACTTGTATTTTGTTCGACCTCCGCTTTCTTTTTTAGTATCGGATTTAAATCGTTTTATTAGAATTTGTTCATGTTAATAATAATAATAATAATAATGAATTTCGAATCTTCGACGAATACGTGTTATGCCAATAAAATACCCCCTTCCAATGTTGACGATCACGATGCATGAAAGCAACTGTGCGTGCTTCTGAGAAGCTGTGGGTTGGATGTCTCTTTTTTGGAGATTAATTCAAGAGCAATTTATAGGTACTTCTCTGGCTTAACTTGGCAAATACACAACGCCACCATTCTCAATTAATAATTGTAAAATTCAACGGGCAACAAATATTTTTGAAATAATAATTATCTTACTCTTTCAGAGATCCGACGATTCCAGCTGCCGCATGTACGACAACCAAATGTTATTATCCGAAAATTATTCTGATAGTATAGAAATTCCTTCTGTTCCGTGTACAGAATTTGAGTATGATCTGTCAACATTTTCTTCTACGATAGTGACAGAATGGAATCTGGTATGCTCAAGAAAATATTATGTGGAGGTAAGTAACATAAATATTTGTATGCTGTAACACGTAGGTATATAAGTAGGTACTTCAGTAGAACATAACACAAGAACAAGAATTGTGATTTCGATATGAAAAATGGATAGCAAAGATTTTGCATTACAGAAAAACATGTTTCATGTAGCTCATAAATAAACAATTATCTAATTAGGTCTCTTGGATACTAAATCAAAATGAATATGACGACCTTCGTGACAGATTAAAAACATCTATGACTTCCATACCGAAGGTCTTAGAATTGAAACTCACACGTCATGAGAATCAATAGCTTAACAAATTTCATACAGTACTTAATAGGATAAAAAAAACTGTTGTACCTATATTATATAAAAACATTTTAATAAAAATAAAAAAATACAAATAAACATTCCGGAAAGTAACACAACCAGCAGTGCTATAGACCAGCCTTGTATTCGACTAATAATGGACTGTATTTGAATAAGATAGTGGTAGTGATGATGCGCTGGCCACTTCAAGGTCGATTCCTTGCTGTACCTATATGAGATAATTTTCGATTAGTCCCCTTGAACCGCTCGAACCGGTAGGCCTGCTGGCAGGCTCTAGGTATTTCCTGATGGGGTGGATAATATTCCATGACCTCAGGAAGGACACGAAGGAGCTTATCCACACCAAGTCCGTTGTCCTGCTAATACTCCTATATGCCTCAGAAACATGGACCCCATACAAAAGACTCATAAAAACCCTAAAGCGATACCACCGACGCTGTCTACAAAGGATTCTAAATGTGAAATGGCAGGACTGAGGTCAATATGACTAGTATTGAGGTTGCCATCATTCAGAGACAACTGCGCTGGGCTGGTCACGTCATCAGAATGCCTGAGACAAGACTCCTAAGGAAAATTATTACTTTCTGCTGACCCAAGGGAAACGTTCACGCGGTGGTCAGAGGAAACGTTTCAACGACTCCCTAAAAGCGAACCGTCAAAAGACTAACGTCGATTTTGATTGCTAGGAAAAGACTGCAAAATACAGACCTAGGTGGAGAATAACAGCACATAAAAGCACGCAGGGCTTTGAAGCACAGAGCAGAGACGACGCTGCAGGAGGAGGAGGAAGAAAAAGGAGAGAACATTGGAAGATGGTGACGGCTCCACTTCCAGCGCCTTCCCCTGCCCCAGATGCCCCCGAATGTGTGGGTCCATGATTTGGTCCTTAGCCGAGTCCGGACCCACGACCGTAAAGGAGAGTCTTCCTCGGACACGAGGAACAGCCGATGATGATGAAGAGGAGATAAAGAAACCCAGATTGGTCAAATAATGTTCAGATTGATACCACGTTTTGCCAGGTCTAGAGAGTTTGCGTGTGCGTTCGGTGTGGGTTTAATTGAGTTGGACTAAATGTCGTCTATGTACCTACTAGTATGCAAGATTTTTTTTTTACACATGTGTTATCAATTTCGACTTTCCTTCGCCATAATCGGACTTCCCGTTGAGGTACAGGCCGGATCAAAATATCTTCGGATTATTGAACATCGTACACGATATTTATAATTTCTTGTACAATTATATAAAATTCCATATTATATCATTAATATGAATGAAAACGTCTCTTTTTTAGAAGTTTTTACCAGGTTTCGCCTTTCTAACATTCCTAAAAACTATAATATAATAAAACGTCTAGAAAACAGACGTTTTCATTCGTATTAATTATCGTACACGATGTTCATTTTATATGTGAACTAATTACTTTTATCTGAACCTGGTGCTGGATCAGTCGTGAGTATTTCGTCACTGCTGATGAACGCGTTCACACCACAACCAGTGGGCATGCATGTTTCTCCTATGTAAGTCTGTAATTATTATTACAGATATTTCGAAAATAAATTAAATTTAGCATTTCTATGTGACAAGTTGAATGGACACAATTAACAGTCCTTCGCCGGCCGTGGGAGTTGAGATCAAGGACTACGTGTTCCCTGTCCGCCTGTCACTGAGACTTTTAGATGTGACCTTTAGATAGTTCTAATGTCATGGACCTCCTCGTTGTGATGATGTGGTGCGGGTCGATGACGGTTTAGCCTCTCTCGGGATAATTAGAGGTGGAATTATATATTTTCACTGATAAGACTTTGTGATTTTCTCCTCGTCTCGTATATTTAAAGTTTACTGTTTAGCTTTTTGGGATGATCTGACGGTTCTCAGATCTGGGAGGGTTATATAAAGGCAACGGGTTAATAGGGACGCTATCCTTGAAAAGAGTGTGGTAAACAAAATGCTGCTGCTTTTTCGTGGTGAAAAATTTGTTCTTTTGAATAATTTATTTTTGATTGATTGATTTGAATTTAAAAGTTTATACGAAATACAAATTTCAGTATAGTCATTACAATAACAAAAATAAGATTTCGATATTACATGCTTGTATAAATTCTGAACTTATTACATTAACATACAATTTTTTTTTAATATTCAAAAATATTTGGAGATTAACAATAATATATCAATCATTTTATTTCTTTGTTTACATTGATACAACAATAATCGTTAAGTATTTTATGAGAAATTAAAATAGTAAATTCTAATTATCTTTATAATTCTAATTACAATTTTGATTAATTAAAATGATCATTTTTTTATTACATGAGATTGGGAAATATATTTTTTCTTGTACAAAACACATAGAATTCATTTTGTTTTTCCTTGACAGTATTATTTATTTAACAGTTTTACAAAATTTTATAAAGGAATGGAAATCATGAAAATACGTATATGTGTGCTATAATTAGATATTTTTATCAAAAATATTATTAAAATTTTCTTCTTTCCTTCTTCATTTTTATAAAAGTTTACAATAGAATTGTTAAAATTAGATTCAATGGTTTTGAGATATTAATTTGTTGATTTAACAAATAATTTAAATGTTTATTTATTTTTAATTTTTGTATTTGTTTCATTAAAATTTATATTAATATTTTTTTCTTTGTTTTTGAAGTTCAATTTCATAATTGTGAAATATTATTTTATTTATTTATTTTTCCGAAACAGTATTAATAATTTTCATTTTCTTTTCAATAATATTATTACACAATAGCTCGTTTAAGTCTATTGGCATGTACTCTGACATTTTTATTTTTTATGGATAAGGTATAATTTACTGGCAAATTAATTTCAACAACCTTATATGGTCCTGTATAATTACTAGTTAATTTTTTAGATGTTCCAGGTTTCGAATTTTCATTTTGTAAATATACGAAATCTCCGATTTTATAAGTTTCGCGTTTAATATTTTTATCATAGTATTTCTTATTTATTTCTTTCGATTTTAAAATTTTATCTCTCGCGATTTGTCTGCTAGTCTGGAGTTTAAGTCGTAATTCATCAACATAATTGTCGTATGAATATTTAAATTCGGGGCTTTTATTCAGCGATGAAGGTAGGGTAGCTTTTTGACCAAAAATGAGTTCATAAGGGGAAATGTTTGTCGAAGAATGAACGGTAGTATTAGAAGCATTGATCCCAGTCGTGTTGATCGTTATTTTACAATTAACTTTTATAATACCATCGAAAGGTATAGGGAAATCGTCTCCAACGATATGAAACATTTCTCTACGGAATTATTTTTTAACTATCAATACCCCTCAATAACAATATGTCGTCGTAAAATTATTGATAATTTCGAGGAACAAGAGACGATTTTATTAATGAGATATCCGCTCCTGTATCTAAGAAAATTTTGCATTTTATTTATTTTTATTCATCTACGAGTATATAAAGAACGATGAAATCCTGAATGACTTGACTTAATGAAGGATTCGAATGATTTTCGATTAATATATTTTTTTATGACTTCATTGTTTGGAGTAATGCATTTATTTTGATAAATCTTTATTTTAATATTTGTATCACTAAATATATATCTTATCATTACTCTTATTTTATTTTATCATATTAAGTTTAGATATGTCAATGGTATTGACTTGCGAAGACATTATTTCTTAACCATAAGAGTATGTCGAATATTTTATTCGGCATTTACAATACAGCTTTGTTAGCTTTGTTTATTGAATGAGATATGTTTTGTTATTATTCCTCATTTCAAAGAGTCTGTTATGTCATCTAAAATCTTTACGCGTTTCTTTAATAGTTTCTTGAATGTTATTATTAAATTGCTTATCTGTTCCTAAACAGATAACAAAGATTTCGAAACATCTAGTTTCTCATCTTATTCTAATTGTCGGTTGTATTACAAAAAATATCTGGTCACTTTGACAGTTTTATTAACAAATTTTATTCGAGAATATTTTAATGGGTATTTCTTATCAAGTTATTTTTTCAACAGTTAGAACCTTTTGAAGCTAATATGCGGTCGCGATTAGCTTTTGTTTATTTTAACGGACCTATGCGACCTAGGAATCGATTCCAAGTGGACCTTAATTTCGTCGAGCGTAACATCGTTATCGCTAGAATTCAAAACAGATGTGTAAGCGATCTTACCATCATGAACCTTGACGATGCTCGGACATAAATATACGCCTTCTGATAATTGTATATCAGGACATATGCCTTCCTTTATTTGTTTATTCAAAATTTTAATTGTTATTATTTTTTCGGTCCTTGCCGGAATATTGGAGTTATTATAGACGAGATTAACGTTTAGGATAACATAGTTATTCTGTATCTTTATGTTCATGATAATATTTTTTTGTGTTTAATACGATCTACAATTTTAGAATTTTAGAATGATTTTGTTTTAATATTTTTCCTTTTATTCACGATTGGATTTTCACGATTTTCCTTTAGTTATTAATGTTTTTATTTTTTACGATTTAAATGATTTATATCAGTTATCATTTTCTTTTTCTCTTTTATTTTAATTCCGAGTCTGAGAAGATTATTATTTTTTTTTCTTGAATTTTGACGATTTGAATCAAATAATAATTTGCTTTACATATTTATTTTATTTTATTAGTTTAACGTTTTTCTTCGAGTTTTGAATAATATTGTACCTTTTTTAATTTTATTATTATTGACTTATTTTATTTTAGAGTCTTAGTTTAGAGTTTTAGTTGAGAAGATTATTTTTTTTTGTGAATTATACGTTTTCGTTTTTTTCAATATTCGAATAATTTTGTTTTACATCTTTTAATTATTTTATTAGTTTCACGAATTTCTTCAAGTTTTGAATGTACATACTTTTTTGCCGATCTAAATGAATAATATCGTATATTTCTTTTAAAATTATTGACTTCTTTTACTTTAGAGTCTTAGATGTTTTTTTTTATTTATAATTATTTTTCATGATAATTACGTTCTAGAATTTTGATTTATTTTCCAATAATTTTGTTTTAATATTTTATTTTATTGCCTAGAAGTTTCAAAATTTCTTCTAGTTTTTAATGTACTTTATTTTGACGATTATAATTATCGTATCGTACGATATTTTTTATACCTCTTTACTCTCAGATCTCTTTACTTTCTCAGTTTGAGAAAATTAAATTATGGATTTTCTTCCAATCATACTAAATTAATGAATGGGATTAAAATATACTTTTCTTTAATTCGCGAATTCTGGCGAAGGCACCTTTATTATAATTTTTATCTTTTATTTAATATAAAGGAATTTCAACTTCTTCTTTAATCGATCTTCTTCTGGCGAAGATTTTTTTTTTTCTTCTAATTATTGTAAAGGAATTTCAACCTCTTTTTTTAATTGATATGTTATTTTCTTCTGGCGAAGATATATGTTATTTTATTTTTTACTCATTGTAAAGGAATTTCAACCTCTTTTTTAATTGATCTTCTTCTGGCGAAGATATTTTTTTATATATTTATAATATAAAGGAATTTAACCTCATCCGAATATACTTCTCGAGTATACGGGAAACATTTTTCTTTTAATTGAACTTCTTTTGGCGAAGATAATGTTTATATATATTTATAATATAAATGAATTTAGTATATATTTTTTTATTAGGAGAGCTTTCGATATATTTCAATAACAAATGTCTTCGTGAAATTGTACATAATTTCGAAGGACGCATGACAGTTATATTAATGAAATAATCGCTCATGTATCTAATAATAATATTTTTATATATTTATTTAAGAATATATTTTTATTTGCACAAATATCGTTGTTGAATTTTGAAGATTAAAATTTTTTATTTGTCCTGACTTAAACGTTCGGAAATGTATAGAATGGCCATTCCCATAGTTCCGTACTAGTTTAAAGAGGGTGATAATATTAACGAATTTTATTATTTTTAATTAACCGCGCTATTTTGATTTTGTTTTTGTTTAAATTTAAATTTTCTACAATCTTTAATGTAGCGATTTTTCTTTTTCGGATAATTATAAAACAAGTTATTCAATGAATTGTGATTATTATAAGGTAAATTTAAATTAGCACTGTGTGTAATATTATAACGATTTTTTAAATGACAGTTATATGACATGTGATATTTTTTGTAACAATTTAAAGAGTTATTTTTATGCATATTTATATTTTGATATTTATCTTTTACCGATTTAAATACACGTTTAACTAAATTGAATGCACTTTGACACGGTTGCACTTTACACACAATTTTAATCTTTTATTTACTATACATTTTCTGTGATATTTAAATCCATAGCGAAGGAAATTTCTTCATTTTTTAAATGCATTTTATATAATAAAATTACGAAATTATGATGAGAATAATATTGAAAAATATATAAAAATAATATGAAGTTAAATATATAATACTAGCTGACCCGGCAACGCTTCGCTATTGCTAAATTCGAGTACATAAATAAACCCAATATATATTCAACAAATACAATTAAAGTTCAATAACAATTCGTTTATTTATTGGATTAAATGCCATGTGTATGGATGCAAAAATGTGTGTCTATATCTTTAAAACAAAGTTTCAATCCAAGCAAACTCGCTGTGAATTATAAACTTGAATACATATTACTAATGTAATTGAAAAACTATTTTTTGAATATTTTATATGAAATTTAATAATCAAATAAACAATATTATATCACATTTGCAGAAAACATTCATTATATTAAAGAAACAAAACTCTTGATTTTGTTGTCCATGAAATTCACATCAGAGCCAATAAAGTAAGTTTCTACGATCGTGATTTCGGCACTGCGAGTCCGCTGGCGTGGAATAGTAATACAGATGATAATACTACAAAAGCCTCCCTTCCCGACTTCCACAACTGTATCCCTCGCCGCTCTGCGCCATTGACCTCCTGCCACTCGTTTAATGTCATCAGACCATCTTGCTTGTGATCTGCCAGAATTTGTGTAGCTGTTTCTCTTTCGCCACTCCAGGCCAGAAGATCTTATCACCCGTTGTCCTTGCTTTATGACCGATCCCATTCCATTTAAACATTAGTTATTTTACACGCTGCATCGGCAACTTTGGTCCGATCTTTGATTCATCAATTTTGGGCCCTGGAATTAAAAAAAATATTGTCTATTTAATTTATAATATGTTCCACGTATCCACTGTTTTTTAATTTAGCACATAATGTAATAACACATAATGTTTTTTTCGATGTTGCACATGTTGATTTGGACGATCCGGACTTTTGTGTTTATTTAATTTATGTTACACGTATCCACCATTTTTTAAATTATCTGTAGTAAGGCACTTAACCAGCAAGAACTTAAAAATAATATTGAAGAAATTATTCAAATTGTCATTGGAACAAATGAAAAATTTATTTCTACACCTGTCAAAATTCTTTACAAAAACGATAAAACTAATAAAACCTTTTAATCTGATTAATTTGTCAAATTAATTAAACTAATCAGATTTTAAAGGTTGGTCATGTTAGAAGTCGGAGGAATCGACATGCGTGTATGACTCGTTGTATGAATGTGGAGGAAGCTAGAGAGGTTTGCCAGGATAGAGTAGTGTTATGGTCCATTCTCTCTGCCTACCCCTGTGGGGAAACGGCGTGATGGTTTGTTTGTTTGTTTAATTTGTATAATCGCCGTTTTCGTGAATAGCTCACCTCAAGGGCGCTTTGACATTGTTTTTAGTCATGAAAGGTGCATGTGACAACAGCGAAATCACGATCGTAGAAACTTACTTTATTGGCTCTGATGTGAATTTCATGGACAACAAAATCAAGAATTTTGTTTCTCTAAACATATGAATGTTTTGTGCAAATGTGATATAATATTGTTTATTGATATACAGACAACCGTTGTTAACATTTTATGCGATAATTTGAAAAGGTGGGTTTTTAGGTGATATTTAAAGTCTGTCGGATTGTCAATGCATCTGAGGCGTGCAGGAAGCATATTTCAGGCGGACGAACCTACTACTGTGAAAGCCCGAGCAACACAAAATTCAGATATATAGGTGGCACGTTTGGGAATGTGCTTAATTATTGTCTATAAACTGTAAATTTAAAAACCTTACCTGAAATTTATAATGGAATTTTCATTTATGAATGAAAACTACTAAAAGTAGCTTATGTGTAATGTAAAAATGTAAAAATGTAAAAATGTAATGTAAAAATTACTTTTAAGTTGATCAGATTGAAGTTTTTGGTTCGACATCATTATTAAATCATTAGGGAGTTTATTCAATTCTATAGAGGCTATAAATTGTAAGGATTTTACACCGAATCTAGTTGAACGCAATGCTTCTTATTCTGTGAGCGCGTATCATGTTGGTGTACGTCCGTATTGAATATTGGTCGAGTATTAGAGTGCGTTGATGACTTTATTATTTGTAGTATAGTTTTAGTGATCTCTAATTTTGGATGGATTTGAAATGGAATTATTTTCGTCTGAGAATATAGGGCCCTTACATGAGTGTACCACGGTAGACGGAAAATATTTCTAACAGCCCGATTTTGGATCACCTGAATCTCAGTAGCTTTCTTCTTTGTAATAAAGCCCCAAATACAGGAAAGGTAAGACAGATGAGAATGTATCATGGAGTAGTAAACATAAATTGTCTATATTCTTATGTAACGAATTAAACCAATTAATCCAATTTAAACCTGTACATACCATTCCAAATTAGTTCATAAAGATAACAACATTGTCTTGTGATACGCATATATCGAAGTGTGGGATCCATCCTCTGGACATGCGAATTCCAGTATCTTCTGCGTTGTTTTCCCCATCCTCTGCACATGCGCAATCCATTATCTTCTGCGTTGTCTTCCCCATCCTCAAGCAAATGAAATAACCTGAAAGCAATTTAATTATCTTTGAATATTTTAAATCTCAGCATAATGTAGAATTTAATGGCCAAAAATGGAATATTACTGGACTCTTCCAACTGAAGCAGCTAATGCTGCATATAAGGATATGTTTACCTATCACAGCATTTGTTTTCTGAGAAAAACTAAAAAAGCTGAAGTAACTCATAGTGTATTTGGGTATGTGTGCTGCTGGAATTACTCAGTGGAATGGAAAATAAAGAAGAATTGCAACATGCATATGCACCAATATGGCTCATTAACAAAATAATTTCAATCCCAATACAAAAATATCCCCATTAGACCAGTGGTCTCTCACAACCAGGCAATTATTTTATCAAAACTTAATATCTAATCCCAAAGATATAGATTTTCGCCCTGCCAGAACAATTTTACATTAAAATAACATTATGAAAATAGATTATACCAATTAACTAATTATAACACAACGAAACGTCATAACCTAAAATGACACGTAAGTAAAACGAATAAATCGATATTGTATATCATTAGAACTTTCTTATCGTTGCTGTGGTAATTTTAATATTTCCCTGACCAAAGTACGCGTATAAGTTTCTTCTCTATTCGATATTATTTAGAAATATAACTTTGAAATATGTAATGCGGAAATATAATCTGTATTCAATTAAACCAATTAATCCAACCTGTACATACCATTTCAAAATTAGTTCATAAATATAACAATCTGTCTTGCACATATCGAGGTGTGGGATCCATACATGCCAGTATCTTGCGTTGCGTGCCCCATCTCACGACATCTTCCACCTTGGAGATATCGTGGATAGCCGTGTTCCTCACCCTATCTCAAAGAGTCTTTCCTGGTATCATCCTTAGCGTCGGCATCTCTGCAAAAATCAAATAATTATATTAAAATGAGCAGTATATTAAAAAAAAAAGGCTTTCAGAGAAAAACTAAAACAGCTGAAGTAAATCGTCTAATCCAAAAGATATAGGTTATCGCCCGTCTAATCCAAAAGATATAGGTTATCGCCCGTCTAATCCAAAAGATATAGGTTATCGCCCTGCCAGAACAATTTTACATTAAAATAACATTATTAAAATAGATTGTACCAATTCATAGAATTGTTACTTAGAATTTAACGTTTTTCCATGTAGTCATAACATAACCTAAAATAATACGTAAGTAAAACGATACATCATTTCATTTCTATTCGATATAATTTGAAACTACAACTTTGAAATATGTAATGCGGAAATATAATCTGTATTCATTTCAACGGCAAAATAGAATAAACTGAAGATATATATGAATTAGAAATATAAATATTTTACTTACAAAACACTGCACTGCGACGCAAATGTCGCAGATCTGACAGTTACAATAGGGATGTGCGATCCGCTCACGAGTCGACTCAAAGATTCGAATCTTTTTGGTGAGCGGGTGAGCGATGATCCATAAAAAAAAGAGCGGCAGCTCAATGATCCGCTAGGTCAGGGGGGTCGGCAAACTTATTAGCCAAAGAGCCAAATGCGTACTTTACAACGATTTAAAAAAAAATTGAAAACCAAATATGTTTATTGATTTAGATAACCTTTATTATAATTTTTGCACTTCATTCAATTACGGGTACACTGAATAAAACATTATTTCATACTTCTTCCTGTGATGAAGGCGACCAGCCTTCTCTCCATCTCTTTGGTGGTCATCCTGGTGGTCGATTGCCCTCTGGAGTCTCTTGCATCACGATATTAGGAATTCTTGCTGGATCCATTCTCTCGATGTCTCTGCCTACTCCATCTCACTATGTCTTCAATGTTGCAGGATTTGCGAATTTATTCGTTGGGTATCCTATCTCTAACGGTTCTCCCCACAATAGGTCGCAGTCTGGTTCTGACAGTGTCTGCTCTTGCTTTGATTCCGTATGTTATTATGGGCCTGATGCATGTTTGTTTGTTGTTATTCTACGAAAATTTATAAATTTACAAAGTTAATTAGAGCTCGATTAATAACAAAAATATGCCTATGCCCACCTATGTCTATCTATTAAGGAAGTGTATCAATTTGAAAACGATCTGCGCAGGAATAACCCCGGAATCAGTCCACACACAGAGAGAAACTGCCTTTTATTTATATAGATAGATAGATAGATAGATAGATAGATAGATAGATAGATATAGGGGGGAGGGGGAATGAGATCATCGAGCAAAAAACTTACAGAAGAAGGTGGAACATCATCTCGAGTCCTCTTCTGGCTTGACCGAGAATTGGGAGTCGACGATGTGATGCTGTCTTCTACTGAATACGATCGAGATGGATCCTCCGGGTCGGACTGCTTGGCTTCACTGGGTAGACAGGAAACGGGCTGCAGGCTAGCTGGACACAGGGTACGGGCTGCTTGGCTGGCACACAGGGTACGCACTGCTTGGCTGGCTGTACTGAATACGTGCGGCTCGTCCGGCTACGCAGATTACGAGTGCTCAAGGAGTTTCTTCGGGGTCCTCTTGAGAGTATCGGAGTCTTCTTTGCAGATAAGGGGTTCTTCTTTCTGGCAGAGATGTATCAGTGGAGCGATCCCTCACTTCTGACACCAATTTTTTATGTCATGGACCTCCTCGTTGTGATGATGTGGTGCGGGTCGATGACGGTTTAGCCTCTCTCGGGATAATTAGAGGTGGAATTATATATTTTCACTGATAAGACTTTGTGATTTTCTCCTCGTCTCGTATATTTAAAGTTTACTGTTTAGCTTTCTGGGATGATCTGACGGTTCTCAGATCTGGGAGGGTTATATAAAGGCAACGGGTTAATAGGGACGCTATCCTTGAAAAAGAGTGTGGTAAACAAATGCCTATGGCCTAATCTCAAAGGAATTCGTATGTTAGAAAAATGCGTAGTTATATATTACACTAGAGCTTGGTACTCGATATTGGTCAACCGAAATGAGTCACCCGAAATGGATCGGAATACATTACACTAATGTTGAAGGGATATTTGAATAATCGCCCATCGATGGAATAAATCAACTAACTAATCTTTACGCCGTAGCCAGAAAGGATACACCGCCACACTGTTCTTTCCTGACATGGGTACTTCTCTCGCATTCTCAACATTCATATATCGTGTCATGTACCTACGCACCTCGATTTCTCCGATCCCTAACGTGGGCGAAAAGAGTTTTCTCAGATCTAATACATTAACAACCATTCAGATTATGTTCAATACTCTCGGTGAAATTAGGGTAAACACTGACAAATATTATAATTCCCTTTTAACTATTTGAGGCACGGTGGTATTAGTCCCATCTTTTTTGCGTGAATATGCAAGGTGGGATTTCTTTAACCTTTTAAAATTTAATTTTTATAATGATATTTTTTATATTTTTTAGATAATGTTATTCCTTCAACAATACAAGTTAACCAACTTTATTCAATTGAAAAAGAGATGAGTAAAAGATGGGCCACCAATAAATAAAAACTAAAAATGGCATCAATAAATCACTTCTTACATTCGAAATACAAATAGTGACACCTTAACTTAAAAATCATTTTCTTTTCTATCTATCTATGATCTTGTCTTTCGGAAGTATCAGCCCAAAGGCTATTGCTCCCCCACCTGTTGGAAGTGACTTTGTTGGGAATGAGGATAATCCATTGTCTTTTTCTTTTTTATATAATTTGTATATACAACACTAACTTTAAAAATAAAATAAAATTACATATCAGATATGTTTTGGACAACCGGTCCTTCTTCAGTACTTATTATAAAAATATGTATTTAAAATATAAAATTGTTAACAAATAAGTATGATCAATTTTGACAGATGTTATTATATTATATTATATAAAAAAAAAATTTGGGACGTTTATGCTTTTGTTATAACAAATATTATGAATCAATTAAAATTTTAAAATAATAATTTAAAGTTCTTGTTGGGGTTCAGGTAATTACTTACAACAAAGGAAATAAATCGAAGATTGGACTTGACGTTAAATTATTTGATTATTTATAATATTTTCTTTATTTCTAATTTCTAAAATTTCGAGATTGCTCAAGTTATATTTCTATTATTAACATGCAAAATTTCAACGCCACAATCTTTATTACAGGAATGATCTTTTTCAATGAGGTGTTTAGCAAATTCAGAAAAATTATTATTAGAGAGACATCTTATGTGCTCTTTTATTCTTAATTTAAAATTACACCTTGTTATAAAAAGATGAGCAATCATTACATTTCAGTTTATAAATCCCCAATTGAGGAAATTTATCTTCCTTGTCTTTATTATTTGTTATTAATTTACCTAAATTATTGTTTGTATAAAACGCGGGTCTAATGTCAAACATTGAGTCTTAAAAACTTATCTGATTTCAGTTTACTCAAGTTTCTCTGATGCTGGGGGTCCTTATTGGTAATTTGCTGGTTGGGTTGATAGCGGACCGCTACGGACGGAGAAAGCCGCTGATTTCTGCAATAGCTATTCAAGCTATATTCGGTTTGGCCTCGGCTATGAGTCCCAACCTTCCCCTCTTCCTGTTGGCTAGATTCATACTGGCCATTGCGTGTGGAGGAATAGCCACCGTCTCTTTTGTCATGACAATGGAGGTTTTTAATTTTTATTATTTATTTTTTATACATCTATTTAATTATCAAAGAGTTTTCCACACCAAAGAGTT
Organism: Lepidostoma basale; assembly: GCA_022606425.2. Taxonomy (NCBI): domain Eukaryota; kingdom Metazoa; phylum Arthropoda; class Insecta; order Trichoptera; family Lepidostomatidae; genus Lepidostoma; species Lepidostoma basale. The sequence goes on from JAHDVF020000768.1 coordinate 215,783, forward strand.
GTGAACTTTGTTGAAGTATCGATTGAACTAAAGTAACATTTTTATTCACACTCTAACATTAGCTTCTATCTTATGTTATTTAGTAGTTATAAAAAGGTATAAATCCACTCATGTTATAATCATCGCCCTCAAATTGTAGTGACTAGTAAATATAATAGAATGAGATAATATTTTGAAATATCTATAAATGTGTTTTTTAACTTTTTTTTCATATGAAGCATTCACTTTGTGTTTAGACATTTTAAACGTATAGATATAAAATAATAAAATACTTTGTATTTGACCATGGTACGGTTACTAACTAGTTTCGCTTGGACCCAAGCTTCATCAGGGCAATATAAATGTAATAAAGTATTATATTGCCCTGATGCCCCATCAAAACTAGTTGGAATCAATCTTTAATAACCATACTGTGGTTAAATACAAAATGTTTTATTATTATCGCAAGTTAGTTCAAGTCATATTCCATAGATGGTGATGTAAGTTATACAAATGAGTAGTCCAAAACAAAAAGAAATTAAATTAGAAATCGGTTAATGACTCACCTGAAATAACTTTATAAATCCTACAATGTCACAATGAAATTTATGCACCATTTTTTTCTAAATTAATGTAAAATTTTCTGTTTTATATTTTAGGTGGTTGGCGGTATTTGGAAAATAATTATACCGATTCTATACCAAGTTCCATTCGGTTTAGGAGGTTCAATGCTGGCTGGTTTGGGTTACTCAATAAGAGACTGGAGGCACTTACAGATAGCCATTTCTCTCTTGACTTGTCTGTATTTAGTAGCCTACTTCTTCATACAAGAATCTCCCAGGTGGCTTCTCGCTACTCAGCAGTACGATCAAGCTATTGGTATTATTATTTGAAAAGTTCATTGAATAAATTAATTGACCATCAGTATTTTTATTTCTCATGGGTAGGTTATCAAATGAGGGTTTAAATATTTTATGATTAATATCGCACCGTGAGTGTAAAACTGACGTAAGTGCAAATATACATTTTGGAGATACTTATGAGAGTTTAAAGATTTCATATTGCTTGGAAAAACTGTTTTTTTTTTTTTAAATAAACCAATGATTTTCGGTTTATAGGTATATTACTATAAACCGAAAATCATTGGTTTATTTAAAAAAAAAACAGTTTTTCCAAGCAATATGAAATCTTTTAACTCCCATATCCCCAAACTGTATATTTGCACTTACGTCGGATTTACACTCACGGTGCGATATGATATGTAACTTTACACCTGCATCTTTTGACACAGGTGTGTTTTTTGATACATGGGGGGGGGAGGGGGAGGGGGGTGATTGCTTTTCATATTTTTTTGTTATATTTCAAAAGATAAAAAAAAAATTGATTGTTATATTTATACTTTAGAGCTACTCGAGAAAATTGCCAAAATCAATGGAAGAGAGACTGCAACTATCAGAGGTATAGTAAAAAAGAAATTTCAGAAGGAAAGTGAAGACATTAAAGACAAAGTCACATTCAATGCCATATTTCAGTCACGGAATATGAGAAATAAGACATTTATTATTTTTGTGGAATGGTAGGTACATAATATTTTAATATTTATAAGTGATTGATAATTGTTAAACTAAAATGAATATGAGATCTATTAATGATGTGTACCTAATAACTGATTCAAACCTTGTGTATATATTCTATTAAAAAAAAAAACATGAGGTATTATTAAAAAATAAAAACATGTATTATTTATCTCTTGGACTTGGACTTGGATCTTCTGGCTTACAGAGGTTCAGCTCATGTGGCTATTCCTCTTACGTCTGATGGGAACATTGTTGGAAGGTGATTTGGTGGGTTGTTTATTTATGCGGGGGCATGATTTGTGTGGCCCGGAGTGTTCCTCTAAAGGAGAATCGATTTTAGGCGCTTGTGGCGGCTGGAAGTGTTAAATTATTTATCTCCTTAAGAACAATTCATACTATTTATACATGTATATGATAAATATATTTCATCTCAAGATTGATTTAAAAAACCAAGGTATTTAGAAATGTGAATTATTATTTTTAGGTTTATTGGAGGACTTTGTATTTTTGCATTAAATCAACATACAGGACTTATAGGTAAAAACATATTCCTGAATTTGATAGTTGGAGGATGCATAATGATCCCTGCATCTATTGTATGTATTCCGCTGGTGAAGAGGTTTGGTTGTAAAATGACCATTATCGGCATGCAGCTAATGACGGCTGTGAGCTTTTTAGTAATTCTCCTGGTGCCCATGAATAAGTATCCTCAGGATTGGCCGAGAGTCATAATTGCTGGCATCGGTGGATTTGGACTATCGGTGAGTATACTTAAAAAATAATTTTTCAGAATTTCATGGGTAGTTTTAAAAGTTATATACTCGTAAGATTATCAAATGATTTTACTGAAATCTCTTGATGGAAGTTCACTTTAAACAATAATGAAATAAAACAACGTTTTTTAGAACTATTTCCAATTTTGTCCTTATTTTGACAGCAACCGGTTTTGCCAGGCTCGCTTTCGAAATAATAAAAAGAGTGAAAGTAGTTCCTAAAAAACATTGTTTTATTTAATCATATTATACTCACAATACTCAAAATATGACAGCAATTTTATAAACTTCTAGATTTAACTTGCAAGAACACTAAACACATTTCAGTTTTTGGCCCGGTTTTGATGCTCCCTACAAAATGATTGCTCCTTTTAATACTTATTGTCGAAAAAGGTTCATCTTTTCTATTCTGGGAAGATTAGAGGAGGTCTTAATAAAATAAAATCAAATATTTAAAAGATGCCACTACTTAACAATATCTATAAATATAATCAAAATAATCTGTGGTCTGAATAAGGTGTAAACTATAATTAATAAAATGTTTGTTATAAGTGAACATTATTATGACTAAAGCAAGTGATATTTCAGGTGAGTGTGCCTGCTCTGTTCCTGTACACCGGGGAATTGTACCCCACGGTTGTAAGAAATGCAGGTGTAGGGAGTGCCTCCATGTTCTCTCGCCTCGGGTCCATGGTCTCACCATTTGTGATTCTGCTTGAGAAGGTGTTCCCGAGTCTGCCATTTTGTTTGCTAAGCGCCCTTGTTGGGATACAGACAATACTACTATGTTTCCTTCCTGATATGAAAGATTGTCCACTTTTGGACACCATACAACAAGCAGAAGAGTTTGACAAAAATTATAAGTAAGACATAAATTACTATCTTTAATACTAACATTGCAGGTTTCATTCAACAAATCATTTTGAAACTAAAACACTTCACTTTAAAATTCTTCTTCTTCTTCTCTTCTTCCTTGTTGTAGACCTATGTGGTCTGTTCTCCAGAGTGTTGCTCCTCCTGTGAGGTAGACTTCCAGCTGTTTCCCATGAGTACGAGTCCCATGAGGCTGATTATGTAGTGCAATATAGGGGAGTCTGGTGATGTCCATTCTTTGAACATGACCGTACCAGTCCCTTTTTCGCTGTCTGTTCTATCTTATAATATCCTCAACCTCACATATATCTCTTATTCTGGTGTTCCTCACGCAATCTCTCAGTGTCTTGCCTGCTATCGTCCTCAGTGTCTTCATCTCAGAAGTCCTCAAAACTTGTTTGGTCCTTGCTGTGACTGCCCTTTATTCTTACACATGCTTTAACAATTCTCATCTTATTCTTAGTGGCCAATTTCTTGTTTTTCCATATTGTGGATTTTAGAGCCCCAGAGATTGCAGCTGCCTTGTTTACTGGGGCTTGTATTTCTTCCCGCAGATCGGCTCCTCCCACCAGGTATGCCCAGATTCTTGAAGGTCTGGACCTGTTCTATGGGTTGATTTTCTATAACCAGGTTACAGGTTTAGGGTGTTATGGAAAATGTCATACATTTTGTCTATTCAATAGAGTTTGTCATTTTGTATTTCTTACAGGCTGATCTAGTCTGTCTAGCATTTTTTGTAAGTAACAGATAACATTGACAATTTGCTCTCCCATTTTATATCCCAATTGTAGTGATTGGGTCACCTCTATAAGTTCATCCATTATCAGACTGAACAGAAATGGGCTTAGGCTGTCTGTCAGTGCTGGGATTATTTGACTAAGTTTACTATTTTATGTTTTAGTGTTTACTAAGTTTACTTTAAAATTATACTTTTTATATTATATGTTCAGGAATAGTTTTGAATTTGATTTTCGCGTGCGTAATCAATAAGTATTTTGGTATCTTGGGTATATCCGTGTATCTTGGTTTCCTCTTCGACCTACATTTCGGAAATCGTTGCAGTCTCCATCTTAGTGTAGTATCATAAAATTTAAACAAAAACCACAAATTTAATCAAAAATACATATTTCTTAAGGTAATCAAATGATTTAAATGAAATCTCTTGATGGAAGTTCATTTTAAATAATAATTTAATAAAACAATGTTTTTTATAACTACATACTTCCACATTTATCTTTATTTAAGCAGCGATCGGTTTCCCCAGGCTCGTTGGCATCGACAGACTGGTATCCCAGCTAGTCCGATGCCAGCGAGCCTGGTGAAACCGGTCGCTGTGGAAATAAAGACAAATGTGGAAGTAGTTATAAAAAACATTGTTATATTTAATTATTACATATTTTTTCTTTACAATTTACAAAATAAATCAATACATAGATGTTAACCTGAAAAGTTCAGATGCCTCCCTCACTCTCATTACTGCAGAACAATTATTATTTTTCAATCCTTAAATTCTTGATGCTTTGAAGAGGCCCTGATAACGATGCAACACATTACTCACTTTCAGAATATCATTTCTAATAGCAAGGGAAAAATCTGAATGATACTAATTTCAACATTCAAAGAAATATCATTCCAATATTGCATTTCATTCTTCTAAATGAATTAAAAAACTTTTTCCGGAATTTTTATTTCCCTTGTTTATAGAGAGGTACTAATTATTTTAGAAGACCTATAATATTTATATATGAATAATGTCATTTTTATATTACATAACTGTGAACATACAACCCTTGTAGCCGAGTGGTAAGTGCTTTGACTGCCACCCCGTAGGTCTCGGGTTTGATTCCCGGGGATGGCAGTGTGATTGCAACACTGTCTTTGGTCTGGTGCAGAATTCACGTGACAATAAAATAGCGATAGATTAGCTACTTATAACAAGTCAAGAGATATGATATCTATACCCTTTACATCTATTTGGTTCGTACTGTAATGATGTAAAGAGCGATTCAACAAAATAATACTAATAATAAACATTTTTCTTTTCAGAAATAAAAAGTCGCAACCTGTTTAATGATGTACAAAAACTTAACCCGAAGAATGAAGACGGCAATAAGTGTGTTATGAAATATATAATTGATATGAATTAAATGACACGTCAGATTATCAACCTTTATCTTTCCATTCCTGGACCTACTCCAACTACTTCCATGTTAGTCGATTCTGGGCAATTCTGGGTCACGCATCCATGTCGTATGTAACATGCTACATATTATATAACTATAATACCATTTCAGTTCCCCTAGTAAGATCATATTTGGACACACCTATCATTATAAAAAAACTATTTCTATTAGTACTGCATATATATTTAGTCAGCTTATACAAACATTTATAAGTGGTCTCAAACATTTATAAGACTCCTGTGATATGGAGTCCTCACGAGGCAAGATATTCCGTTTTGCTGGAGAGAGTACAGAAAAAATTTCTGAGATATCTCTACATGAGGGAGTATGGTAGTTATCCGTGGCTCTATCCCATGGCATTTCTTTTGGGAATTCTCGGGATCAACTCTCTGCAGCTTCAAAGAGATGGGCATCTCTTAATCAATTTCTTTAGATTAATCAGTAGATATTTCGAGAACTCAGCCGTGCTGGAGGATATTAGTATTTTTGTCCCTGATAGATATCTCCGACAGCGGCAGGATAGATTGTTTTACCTATCGGCCGCCAGAACCAACCTGCCTCTGGTGACACCAGTGGGAAGAGCAATTAGTCTGCTGAACGCGGTCTCCTCGGAGATAGACATCTTTCATATTAGTGAAGGTACATTCAGAAGACAAATACTCTTGACTTTAGAGAGTATCTTGTCTTCCTAATGTCGAACCATCTCTCATGAGTTTCTGGTATTATGTTGTATATATGTAATATTTTACCTGTACTCTATAGATCCCTTAAACATTTACGAGATCTGATTTGATTTGATTTATATTATTAATTAATACCAATGAAAATGCATGTTTTCTACAAAGTTCATGGGAATGACACGTTTTTCCTTGCCATTATCAAACATTTTGATTTCAAACTTCTTCTTTCTTTCTCCATTTCTTAGGCGGTCTTCCAGGTGGGCGGTGTCCGGAGGGGATTTCATAAGCAGCTGTATATGCGAGTCTGTCACTATCCATTCGGGCTACATAGTCGCTCCAATATATTCTTCTGAATCTACTCCAGTCACGATCTCGGAGAGTTTTTCCAGTAATTGATCTTAGGACTTTCATCTCAGATGTTCTTAGGAGAATCATGGTTCGCACAGTGTCAGCCTGTGTCTCTACAGTGTACGTCATGATAGGTCGCACGCATGTCTTATAAATTCTGACCTTGCTGTTGATACACATGTGCTTGTTCTTCCAGACCAGATTATTCAGACACCCTGACACGGCAGAGGCTTTACTGACTTGTTTCATACTTCGGTATAAAGGTCATTATGGCTACAGATCTCTACTCTCAAACATCTGAAATTTATTATTTGATCCATAGGTTTATCATCAACAGCTTATCTTGTAGGTTGTCTAGATATAGTGAGACATTTTTTTTGCTGACTGATATAGCCATATTTAACCTTTTGACACTTTGTGGAATTTGTATAACATTCTTTGCAAGTCATCTTCTGACTCAGCTATTAACACGGCATTGCTTGCAAAGCAAATGACGTTCACAGTTTTACTGCCCATTTTCATCAAGCCAACTACCTCTTCTATGATTTCGTTAAATCGTTGTTCAAGAAACAATAAACTAATATCTATTCACAATGACGATCTATAGAATGATTTAAATATATTTTTGAAAGCTTCAAGTAATATACAAAAATTAAAATAATGAAAACGAATACATTAGAATTACTTGATCTAGGGTGGCATTAAATATTTCTTTTCAATACAAAAAAAAGTAATATGATTAAAATATTAAAAATTAAAATGCAAATGGTCATGATGGAAGCCAATGTTATGCACATAGTTATAAAAGACCTGCGTGCTGTAGCCTCCCTGGAGAAGTTCGGAAAGTTCAGGCTTGTTCTTCAGAAACACCAAGCATCTAATTAAATAAACCACAAAGAACCTTCTGGTGTGAGAATGATCTTGAGACCTATATATAGATCTGCGTAACGACCCAGCGGCTCCTTATAGCAAGCACCTGGCATAGATTGGCCATTGCATTGAATGCAGAGCCAGGAAACCAAAGGAATCAAGCCTATGTATGCCTCAAGACTGGGCGGACGAAGACTCAGGTTCGAGATAAATTGTATAGAATGTATATATAAAAATAAAAACAATTAAAAATAATTAAGTATGATGCATTTCACTTTATTTCATTATATTATAATACCCCATAACATATATAAAGTTAGCTCACTACATACAATATACAATAAATTAAATTGACTTAAGTTACAAAATGTCACTTTAAAACATTAGAACACAAAAAGGCGTTTGTGTTGTTTGTTGCTTTTATTTTGACAGTTATCAATATTCTCACATAAAGCGGATATTATTATTCAACTTAAATATTATAAATGTATAGATGTGTATAGGTATACTGATATTTGTGGAATATTAAATTGAAAGTGTGGATTATGTTTGAAAAATATGTATTGGAATGATAATGCTTTCAGAAAAATACAACATTGTGGAATTACTTCCCAACAATCCATACAATAAAATGTAAATACATGCTAGTTTATGTTTCAAATTTGGAAATAAAAAAAGCAAAAAAACCCAACATATTCTTGCAAAAATAAAACAAGCTAAGTTCAAAAATAACTCTTAACAAAACAACCATTTTCAAAATATTAATGTTGTTAATTGAAATTTCTCAGTAGAAGTTTATTGTAAATAATGCAAATATGTATACATTTTCAATTAAAAATTAAAACAAGATGGCAATGAGTCATAAAACCGAGTGGAATTAAAATAAATATATATTATAAAGGTTTTTATTTTATTTTCAACACTTACTGATGGCAAAAATATAAAAGAAGAAATCATAATGCACTTGTTATATTAACATTATAGAATAAGTAATATTAATATTATCATTATAAGTAATAAACTAGGAGGTAAAATAAAATTATAATTGTAGATTGTATTAAATTATTGTACAACGATAATTACAATATCTAAAACATAGACTACATGTTGGTGAATCCCATTTTAGCTTTTATCGTAGCTGCGTTTTCATAAAACAGTAATAAGGTAAGTCCGTAATAAAAACAAACAGAAGAAACCTTTTCAACACTGACAGTTCTACATTTATCAAACATTCATTAACTCTAGTTTTATGGATTACGCATGCATGTACATTGATAAAAAAATTCACAAATGGAAAGGTTTACAAGTTTTAAAAGTTATAATAAATTAAATTTATACACAGCAGGAAATTTTATACAAAAAATAATAAAAATTGTTGATGTACGCAATTACCTTCAAATACATTAGAATGCATAAATAAATTTAAAAAAATAGTTAGTATAACACTAAATAAAAACAAAAAAAAAAGTGAAAGTTTATGTAACTAGTAATATTGAAAAAAAAAAATGTTAAACCCGTAAAACTAAATACCTAGTCAATAGTGTAAAAGTTAAACAAAAAAAAATTAACACACAAAATCTGTATTGAATTTATTCAATACATCCAACCTCTTACGAACTAGATTGTATAAAAAATAGGTCCTGTGAAATCAGCGCAGCTTTGGTGAAAGAAACAGCAAAATTTATCTGAATGACTGACCAAAGAACTTCTTATTACGAAGAAAATTCTATTCATTTGAATTTGGGCAAACCGTAAAGGTTGCATTGAGCGCAATGAATTGAGTGTGTGTACTATAAAGGTACAAATAATAAGGAAACTGACTAGTTCAAGTACACAATGGGTAGACATACGGAAATCAAGTTTCAACGTGAAACTTACATTCGTGAACAGATTAAATGAAATAAAAAAATTATTAATACGAAACCAAAACACGAATAATTGAAAAAACAATTTGGAAATATTATTATTCTTTCTTCTTGTCCATTTTTTCCATTCTTTGAAGAAGTGTCGGGTGAGAGTGATGCCACGCTGAATACAAATAGTCGTAAATGGGAAAACCTAAATTGTCAATGTTTAGCTTAATCAAGGCCTTCTTTAGATTTTGGGCATGTCCTAAATTAATGGCGAAATCGTCGGCTTGGAATTCAAACTTCCTGGACAAAACGGTCATTAGGAAAGCGAGGGCGGCATTGTAAGGGGCGAGTATCATTTGCAGCACTGCCACCATCCCTACTAAAATAGGTTGCTGGCCGGGGGGGAAGCCGAGTGCCGTGTAGAGCGGGGCATAACGGAACAGCAGACCAAAAGCGCCGAACATGAGTAACAAATTGATTTGCATCAACACCAAGTTGAAGTGGATGTGGCCGTGACTCCAGTGACCGAGTTCGTGTGCTAGAACGGCTAAAACTTCCGGATCAGAGCATCCCTTCTTCTTAGTAACACTTTGAACTTCTTCCTTCGCCACTTTGGGTTGTTCCACGGGTTCAGTTTCTTCTGCAGCATTATTCTCTTCTTTTTTATAATTTTCTAATAAAGTGTCGAAGAGAACAATACGTTTTGTTCCAAAGAGGCCATAAAAGTAAGCATTGCTGTGGGCGGAACGCTTTGAGCCTTCTACCACATACAGTTGGCCAAGAGGAAACTTCAGAGAAGCGGCCAACTTTTCTATGGATGTGCGCAGTTCCCCATCCGGGAGGGGGGAATACTTATCAAAGAGAGGAGCAATGACGGCGGGGTAGATGGTCACGAGGAGGAGGATCATCACGCCGGAGAACACCCACAGCCAGAAGATGAACATGTCGCCTCCTCTTTGCACAATGTAAACAGCTATGGAAGTCAGCGGTATGGAGATGGCTTGACCAACGAAAAAGCTTTTTATGCGATCTTTAATGAAAAACGACGGCGTTTGTTTATTGAAACCGTGCTTTTCTTCCAAGACAAAAGTATAATAAATGGAGAAAGGTAGCTCTATTAGCGTGGTGAAAAAATTAATAATTATCATGAAACAGCAGCTCACAACAATCTCGTTGCTTGGCATGACCCCGATATGGAGCGTCAGCCGCTCGGCCACGGCCCACGCCGTGGCCATCATTCCGCAGATGACAATCGTGTTCACTATAGTAGAGAATAGGTTCTTGGCCATCTCGAAGGTGGCCTTGTCCAATCCATACACCCGAGCCTTCTGAAACGTGTCATTGTCCAGTATTCCGTCTAGTTCTCGAGGAATTTTAGTGCTCGTTCTATATACCCTTATCTGCAAAATTCAAAGATATTGAAAATTAAGATTTTATCACATTACTCTAAACTTTACAACATTATCGATAAGCACAAAAAGACTGGAGTTCTTAGTGAAGAATAAATATATTGCAATTATTGGACTGTTCCATTAGACATAGACTATTGCAGCTAACTGTTGAAATTGATCATGTTTAGAAAACATTCATTTGAAGAAAGTAAAATTAGCAAAAAATTAATAAATATATTTTTCATTAGTCACTCATGTTTAACGAATTGACTGAAGAAACAGATGCAGACACAGGTAAATAAAGCTGTTTATTAATAATTATAGCTCGTCAAAAAGCTCAATACGCCAGAGGAACACATCTTATACAATTACTCGATATTTTGTGCAGTAAATAGTCTATTCTTGTGAATAAATTAAAAAGAACATAAACATGTATTTTTTTTCCGAATAACAGAGTAATTTACCTGGCGTAACGTTAAAAATGTTTCCCAAATATATTCTAGCCACATAAAAAGTACAATGAATAATATCACAGCATTATCTTTAATTAAATCCATTTTGTTCGGGATATTATTTATAAAAAAATAATATTAAATAAAGGCGATCATCGGCAACAGCTGCTGTCAAACGCCGCACCGAAAAAGATATGAATTAGGCTACAGATCAACCAGCAAACAAGTTAGTAACATAAAGAACATTAGGTGATCTACGATTTTTATTTCGAACAGTGCAGGTTGGCCACTCTGATATAGTCATTTTTCATGGCATACTCGGTGAGATTGCACTAGACAAATTTTACATGGCAGAAAATACGTTTTCTCTCTGGAGGCTTGTTTGATCTTAGTAAAGTTTAATTTTAATTAGTGATAAGACAATTTAAAAACAATAATAGTGTAAAGGAAAAACAATAATAGTGTAAGTGACAATTTTGGCGAGTGGAAACACGCGCGGCCATGTTTTTTTGACAACGGAAATTGAAGAACGAAACCGACCGAGAGTCGGACCGCCGAGACTTGGAAATCAGACTCCCGAGGAGACGGACGGGCCGCTCCCGGCGCCCCGCTGGTCACCGGTGTTTCGCACCGGCCAAGGGTGTTCCCGTCATTTTTGACCACGCTGGGGCCGGGCGAAAGGCTTCTGAAGAGCCGGACACCAGACCGGCTTTCGCTTCCACGCTCTTCCCCATCGTCCGCCTCGCACGTCCCTCGTGGTGCGGACGGAGGAGGATGCCAAGCCGCCGTCCACATTGACACCATCAGCAGCTAGGTGCCGGCTGCTTCAGATCCGGCCAGCCTCCACGTCACCCTTCGCCGTCGTCTGCCTCGCCCGATCTCCGCGACGGAGGCCAGGTCGGCTCCAGCATCCACGGCTCTCCCCCATCGTCCGCCTCGCACGTTCCTCGTACGTGGACGGATGAACGCAGCCCCAACTCGGCGCTGCTGTCCCGAGGATAGCATTACGCAGTAAAATTAAGTAAGCTGACCAGCTTTTAGCAAGTAAGTCTTTGATTTTAATTTATTAATATTAAGGTGTTCCTCCCGTGTAAATTCCTGTGATCTTATCTATAATAAACTTTATTTCTAAATCACTTGGCCTGTGATCCTATCTATAATAAACTTAATTTCTAAATCACTTGGCCTGTGATCCTATTTATAATAAACTTAATTTCTAAATCACTTGGCCTTTCAATAATCACACTCTCAGTCCCGAACGAATCATATCATCTATAAATCATGGGCATTTGGCGCCGAGGCAACGGGAGAAAGATCTCGACAATCCCGAGTCGAGATTTCCCGCATCTCCTCGTTCATGGACCCCGTTCCATCATCCAATCCCGTCAACTCTATTCTATAATTTGACCATTATGTTTTGTAACAATGCCGTCTTAAAAGTATTTACCAGGCCGTAAGTACCATAAACAATATTTGCAACATGGATATTTATGGGGCCGTCCGTAGTGTGGGAATCCGTGAAGTAACTGTGTGTCTTGTGCCATGATCTCATTTAATTTTGATTATAAATTTGAAATTAATGTAAAATACGACTACGCTTGTATTATTACTCTTTATGTATTTATTACTTCTTACACGTGACAAACATTTTAATATAATACACGTGTTTCCGCAGTGCTGCTATATCAATTTGGCTGCCTAACCATTTCACACTGAAAATTTTTTATAATATTAAAATAAAAAAAATGGGATGCAGAATCTTCCCCATTTGTAAAGTACCAAAAATATGAATGAAATAGCATTGTTTTAAATTTTTTGATAAATATGTTTATTAATTTCAACGTTTAGTGTGTACCTTCCATTTGAAGCACCATTCAAACAACGAACCACCCTAACACGATTTATATACATCTATATGGAACTTAAGTAAACCTTCTCATATTCTCGAATTTGGTAAAACAATTACTAGGATATAGAAAGAAAAAAACTTGTGCATACAAAGGTTTTGTTAAAAACGCGCCAAAAAATATCACCTTCAAAAATACCATATCACTTTAAAAATTACACCTGAAATTTAAAAAACACATTCAACATTTTTAAGGTTTACCTATCACTAGTACTTTTTACACAAAGAAGTAATTTAAGAAGAAAAAAAAACATTAATAACTTAAAAACTTTAAAATGTGACTGGACGTACGTCCACTTAACATTGGTTGCGGAATTTGAGAATATTATTTGAGTCCTTCATGACTTGCGACAGGGTATTAAATAATACTTTCAAACCCTTGTAAAAAAATCTGTTTTCAGAACCCCTTGATAATGTTCTATTAATTCTAAAATTTGTATTGTTTCTCGTTGGGTACCCATGTGTTTATTTCATAATTTGGTACATATTTTTTCTTCTAATTAAAAAGTTCTTAAAAATAATATTGCGCTAAATATTAAATAGGTACCATCCCACTAAAATGCGACAATTTGTTGGTAGTATTTTAAGCTTTTTATTACTAACATCATTCATTTCTCGTTTTATGACATGTTTGGGCAATTCGCAAGTTGGCATGCGTGAAATTTCCGGCTGTTATTTATTTATTACTGTGCTAACTTCAACACATGGCACTCCCGTAACGGGTGCGTGCGCAGCTCTCAATTTTACCCCTACTAAACGCGTCAAGAGAAGTATAATTTCAAAACATTATGGGAAATTTCTAATTACATTTTATCCACAGATGCCACCTTGTTGCTAGAATTCCATGAAATCAGTTTTTAGGGAAAAATAGTAAATTATGTGAGTTGGAATTACAAGTCGGTTCATTGATTTTGATTTTTTTAGGTATAACCTACGTATTCGAATATTATTTTTTTGAAATCATTTGGATACTCCTGGTTTCAGCAATATGGGTTCTTCAATATATGTACGCAAACAAAAAATAAAACAAACAATACATACTCGTATATAAACAATTATCTATTTATGGCACTTCACAAAAACAAATATCTACATAAATTAATAAAAAAACGTAATAATTGATACACATAATTTGTATTAAAAAAATATATAATGTCAATATTTATTTAGATGTAAAAGTTCTTTGATCACAGTAAACACCCCTAATCAGAACGCGTTGCTTCATTTAGAGTTGGCTTCAACTCGCTCATCTGAGTAGCGTTATTCGGATTTTGTCTCTTCTTCTTTCCAAAGTTTTCACCTTCTTCTATGGTGTTCATGAGAACGAAACCTTTGGTTTCCGGCATGAGCCAGCACATGATAACTCCAACTAAAGAAACTATACCAAAGATTACTGGAGGTAGCCACTCTGCCTGGCTTCCTAAACCAGCTATGAAGGGAGCCACCATCGATCCTACTCTCGCCAACATGGAGGACAACCCGATCCCCGCGTTTCTCACTACCGTAGGAAACAACTCAGAAGCGTACAAATAAACGACGATAAATGCTATGAACAGGCTGACATCGCCTACGCAAGCGAGTATAACTTTGCCGATTTCGGCTGATTTGGGAATGATTGCGATGGCGAAGAGACAAACGGTGCTCAAAACGAGCATGGCCATCATCAGCGTCCTCCTGCCCATCTTCTTCATGAGCGGAATGGACAGCAGTGTCCCAGGGATAGTAACAGTAGCGGAAACAGCGACGTTGACAAATATGTTCCCTGCCAACTTTCCGATGTATTGCGTTACTCCGTAGTATCCAAAGCCGACGACCAACCAAGAGACAGCCATGCAGATAGTATTCTTTCGCAGATTAGGAGTCCTAAATAAGTCAGAAAGGTTTCCTTTCTGCATTTGTTCTTTAGTTCTTTTGTTTTGGTATTCATTAACAATCACAGGGATAGTCTCGGTGGGGAGTTTGTTCCTGAAAAACAAAAACATAACAAAAATGAATTGATTTTATTTGACTTGAAGTGGAATATAGAAAATTCATTACCTACAATTGAAAATTTATTGCTATAGTTTGTTGTTTATGGAAACAAGAAAGTCATATGCCCTTTACCGTGCTAACGGCGGGGCCGCTTTTTTTTCGATTTCGACAAATTATTTTTTCTTTATGACCGGTTATTAGAGCAAACATTTTGTGTAATAAAATAATTATTACATTTTGGCCGCTTTTTTCATGTAGACGATAGCATCATCAGTCTTCCCCACGGCCAGCAGCCACCGGGGAGACTCGGGGAGCAGGAAGAAGTAGGTGAGCAGCAGGATGGATGGCAGCGACAGTGCGAGTTGAAGGCTGGACCAACTCCTGAAGAGATACCCGAACAGCGCCAGCAGCAGGTGGCCTAAGTTGAATGGGAGCTGATAGAGCGCCGACACGGGCTCTCTGTACTCCTTCCCCATGAACTCCACCACCAGTACGTAGCCAATGACCATCATCCCGCCAGTAGCGGCACCGACCAAGAACCGCAGGAAGGTGAAGGACCAGAACTCCGGGGCGAAGGAGGCTCCCACACCCGCAGCCAGTTGAAGAACAACTGTCGCTATCAGCGGATTTTTGCGACCGAACCTAAAATAATTCAAACACATGTTGAGTTCGCCCTACTTATATTATTTCTGTACCTGCGAGCCTGCAATTCTTAAGTGATTTTCACCCAGGCAATTGTCTGTCTAAAGTGTAAACGGTTAGGCACTTCTTACTATATTATGTATTTTACTTGATGTACTGTACTATGTTACATAGTGGATACTGTGTCAAAGATAATATAAATGTACATCTCATATCGACTAAAAATCCACTGAAGACTTTATGGCTCTCAGGTACAGAATCATATTGACTGTTGCCTGATCAATGGCGTAAAATCTACCTGATGAACTTGAAAATCGCGTCTTTTCAGAAGATTTATTAAGTGTGACTAAGAAATATTAATCATTTATTTATGCTGATATTCACACGTTATTATCAGGGTTATTGTCATGATCATATTATGCTTGGTTGACATAGCTGTCATTTAAAATGACTACAAAGGTTTGCATTATTATACAATACAATATAATTTAAACATAATGCATAATAATAGATAATATAATGTGCCATTTCTTTCATTTTTTATATTAATTTTCATTCTTATACCACAATGAACGACTATCTAATGCGTTCCGAGTGTTGGAATTGAAAGGAGGAAGTTTTAACATCGCCGGGTGCTATTACACTATCTTTATTATAATTGTATGGTATATTTATTTTATTAATTTGTCATGCATCTTATGTTTCTCGCTCTTTTTTTTAATCTATTATGTATTACTTATTATTGTGTATCTCTAACTTGTATCTTTAGTGTATTGAAAAAAAAAATTCTGTAATGCTTTAGATATGTTTAAAATAAATAAATGAAATGAAATAAATGAAAAATAAAATATTAGGATTGTATCAAGCAGGAAGTCACCTATCAGAGATGGCACCAAAAACGACGCTACCCACTAAAGTGCCCAACATGAGGAACGTCTGCGTCAAGTCTGCAAATGACTTTCTGTCGCATATGAGGTCCCACGACATGTTAATGGTTTCGTCAAATACACTCCTGTCGTATTCTGGATTCTCGCAAGGGCACGCGTCGGTAACATTGTTCCCTCCATCCAGGCACGTGAACTTCACGGGCGGGGCGAGGAAGATGATGGCCATTTGATGGAAGGCCACCGGAAATTTGTTCAGGAAAATGATGATGCAGAGGAATATTTGATATTTTCCCATGGATCCCATCGCGCTCTGGACTGGATCCTCATTTTGCGGTGCTGTTACATCGTCTGTACTCGATTCAGCTGGAAAGAGAGAAAAGGCGTTCATTAATGCGATTAGTATTGTAATTATCTTCTATCTTCAATATCTTCTATTCTTCTATATTATATAAAAATGCAACAAAAATAAATAAGTTTGGCTATATAGATAATGCCAATATTCATGTCCATCCGCGATTACCCCTTCAGAAGGTTAACTGGATACTTGTAGAAGTCAGAAAGTGCCAGTTTGTCTCAAATTAAAATACACAGAATCTAATTAGACCCTCAGAGATCGGATCAGAAATAATACGATAAGGTCTGTCTATGGTGTTAAGGACATAGTAAGATGGGGAAGAAACAGAAGACGCTTTTGGAGAGATCACGTGAACCGCGTGGAGAATACACGAATCAAAAACATTGTTAACGAAAGAAAACCTCAGCAGCAAGAGATTAATAGGATTACTTCTACATATCAAACATCTAATGAACCAATCATCATCTGTCAGACACGTAACTATCGTCTAGTTCTAATTATAATGTAAATATCTAGTTTTAATTCATCGAGTATGAGATTCAACAAATAGAAATGTACATAGGTACCATAATTTCTGTTTTCTGCGGTTTTTAATAATTAAAACTGCAATAAGGACTCGTGGTTAGTTCGTGATTTTGCATAGTCTTACTCCATCCAATTACTTCCGTCATCTTAATAATTATTAGTTATATTGTAAAGTACTTATTTTACATTTGTCTTAAAAAAATAGCAAGGTTTTTATTTCTTCTTCACCAAACTACAAGACGATTTATTTATTAATATAAAAAAAAATCAATAAAAAATACATAATTTACATATTTAATAAACATAACTATGCCATTCTTAAAATTAAACTTTATTTATCTGCAATTTGATAATATTTAAATAGAAAATACTGCTTAGTTTCGAAATTTTTAATAAATGAAATGTGTCATCCGTATTTTTTTATACATGAATTTATGAATTATTAAATGTTTTTTATGAGTATTAATTTAAATTAAAGTTTCCTTATCGGGTTTACACACATTTAAAAAAATCATAACAATGGTGGCATTCAAAGGAAAACGGAAAAAAATATTATAATGTCGTAAGCGAACAACAATAGAATTACAATATAATAACTAGTTATGCAAGTAACAGTAAAGAAAAAAAAAACGTTTGTTTGTTTATTTGAAAATAGAACATATATAAACTACTATTAAAAACAGTAAATAGGATAGGATATTTTGTTGTTCTCGTTCTTAGTTTATTTGAATATTAAAAAAAATACCTTGGCGTACTAAAATGATTTGGTCAGGGAAATTGTTACATTACCACAGCAACGGTAAGAAAGTTCTAATGATATACAATATCAATACTTGCGCCTTTGTTTTAATGGACCCGGGAATTGTTGCGTCATACTTTATTCTGATTTTAATTATTTATTTAAAATACAATTAACCATTTTTGGCCATTAAATTATACATTATTAAGATTGGATAGGCCATATAACCTAGGGATCTACGGGATCTATTGGGACCTTCTTGATGTTAAAAATATTATTTCTTTAGCACAATCGTAACTGCATTTATTAGCATAGTGGTAGTAAGATTCGACAGATTTTCAATCTCACCTCTGATTGCTGTTGTCACATGCACCTCTCATGACTAAAAACCTTGAGGTGAGCTATTCACGAAAACGGCGCTATACAAATTAGCCAATTCTAATATTTTTTCTTTTATTTCTAGGAAACAAAATTAATGAATCAGAAATCGGAATGGAATCGGTCATATAGCATGGACAACGAATGATAAGATGCACCCTGGAGTGGCGAATGAGAACCGGCTCATTTTGTATTTTTTATTTATAAATGAAAATTCCATTATTAATTTCAGGTAAGGTTTTTAAATTTACAGTTTATAGACAATAATTAAGCACACTCCCAAACGTGCCACCTATATATCTGAAATTTGTGTTGCTCGGGCTTTCACAGTAGCAGGTACGTCCGCCTGAAATATGCTTCCTGCACGCCTCAGATGCATTGACAATCCGACAGACTTTAAATCCCACCTAAAAACCCACATTTTCAAAATATCGTATAAAATGCAAACAACGGTTGTCTGATTGCTGTTGTCATGTGCACCTTTCATGACTAAAAACATTGTCAAAGTGAGCTATTCACGAAAACGGCGCTATGCAAATTAAACAAACCAACAAACCATCATGCCGTTTCCCCACAGGGGTAGGTAGAGAGAATGGACCGCCACACTACTCTATCCTGGCAAACCTCTCTAGCTTCCTCCACATTCATGTTTCATCGTTCTCCAAAATTTGATTAATTTAATTAATTTGACAAATTAGCCTAATTATTATTATTATTATGCATATATGTAGCATGAACTGCCTTTTATATGAAGAAAATCCACATTCATATTTGAAATTTCCCCACATATTCGATGTAGACAAGTGAGCAACAGTTGTAATTCATTCATTGTATGGAAATTGAAAATTTGCCTTATGCGCCTCTTCGGTGTCCGCCTTATGGCAATTCTAATATATTTTCTTTTATTTCTAGGAACCAAAATTAATGAATCAAAGATCGGACCAAAGCTGCCGATGCAGCGTGTAAAATAACCAATGTTTAAATGGAATGGGATCTGTCATAAAGCAAGGGCAACGGATGATAAGATCTTCTGGCCCGGAGTGGCGAAAGAGAAAGAGCTACACAAATTCTGGCAGACCACCAGCAAGATGGTCTGATGACATTAAACGAGTGGCAGGAGGTCAATGGCGCAGAGCGGTGAGGGATAGAGAGTTAAGGAAGTCGGAAAGGGAGGCTTATGTAGTATTATAATCTATATTGTTATTCCACGCCAACGGACTCGCGGTGCCGAAATCACGATCGTAGAAACTTACTTTATTGGCTCTGATGTGAATTTCATGGACAGCAAAATGTTGTTGTTTTGTTTCTCTAAACATATGAATGTTTTGTGCAAATGTGATATAATATTGTTTATTTGATTATTAAATTTCATATAAAATATTCAAAAAATACTTTTTCAATTACATTAGTTATATGTATTCAAGTTTAAAATTCACACCGAGTTTGCTTGGATTAAAACATTGTTTTATAGATATAGACACACATTTTTGCATTCATACACATGTCATTTAATCCAATAAATAAACTAACTGATATTGATCTTCAATTGTATTTGTTGAATATATATTGGATTTATTTATATACTCGAATTTAGCAATAGCGAAGCGTTGCCGGGTCAGCTAGTAAATAAATAAATAATGATAAACATATTTTCTATGGGTATAAAATTCATTGGGTGGCATTTTAAAATAAATCGAACGTTTTCAATGCTATGTCAAAATACGTATCAGTTCGATATTTAAAAAAAGGTGAATTTTTAATTTTGGAAGTGTTCTTTATAAGGGTAGAATAATATTTAATATAATTTTAATGAACACATATAAAATTAGATGTTGATGCCTTTTGGAAAACTCGAATAATAAATTTAAGATTTATGTGTTTCATGTTATTTTGGGCTGTTTGTATTTTTTTTTTACTATTTTATGATATTTTATAATCTTCCCAGGAAGTTCCAGAGACCATAAAGCGATACGCTAGTATAATAAACACACAAGTAGGTACATCACATGTCATTAGATAAGAACTTTATACACAAATAAAGTGAGTAGGTACCTATAAATTACATATTGTTGTTGGTAGCTTGATCATTATCTCTCCTCTGAATCCAAATACATATTTATTCAACGTATTTTTATATGCTTTCTTTAGCCCTGCTTAAATAGTATAGAAGAACTTGCTATCGCCATAATGCCTGCAGTAATAAAGATAAGTTTCATAACAATATATGACATTTTTAAGAGTGATATTTTGATGTTGGTGACCTTAAGCAAAAATGCAAAAAAAAAATATATACATATATTATATTATTATATTATATATATTATATTATATTATTATATATAAATTATTGTTTCTTGAACAATGATGTAAAACTCCATATTATTAAATATTAAAATATGTTTCTTGGAATCTTGTAAAAATCTGCGTAACTCGTCTTTCTGGACCGGAGATCATTGCAGTCTCCATCTTCAGGGTGGTAATAAATGTGTGGAGTTAAGCAAACATTACCCACCACACATTTATAACTACCCTGAAGATGGAGACTGCAACGATCTCCGAAACGTCGGTCCAGAAAGACGAGTTACGCGGATTTTCCCAAGATCCCAAAAAACATATTGCTACTAATCGTGAAAATCTACGCAAATATATTAAATAATAACGCGTCATTTAAACGTTATATATCATATATGCACTGGAAAATTCTGCAGTAATTGATTTGACTTATAAAATAATTTTATATTTAAATCAGTAAATGCGAAAATGGTATATTTATACACATAGCTACGGATCAGCTATTAAAATAATAAGTGGAACAAAACTGTATAAAACTGTATTTAAAATATATAATATTATACATATATTGTATATATTTTATACATTATTTACCGTGAATTTCCGCTGAGATATTTAAAAAATAAACATTATTTTCTTGAAAATAATTACATAACTAACGAGACATTTTATGTTGCGTTAATTTATAAGCAGATTTTTACGGTTTAAAATCAATTATACATCACAATTGGATGCACATAATCGATACGTTTTGTGGATAATAAAATCTTGTACCGCGAGTAATTCTTATTTTACCACGCAGTAAACTTTGAGTGGGACTAGGTATATATGACCCAGAACATAAAGCTTGCTCAACTGTACCATCCACATGATCGATCGGATAGGACATACATGTATTTACATATGAGTATAATGGAAATATTTCATGTGATTAAATTTTCGAAAGAAACAGAATCCATTTATTGTTTCTTGAACACATCATAAAAAAACTAACTAACTAACTAACCATCACGGCATCTCCCCGGAGGGGGTGTTCTGTCCTGACATACTTCTCTCGCATCCTCTACATTCATACATCGTGTCATGCATGAACGTCGATTTCTCACGTGACCGACAATTAATATTTGATTGATTTGATCGTGCCACATTTAAAGCTCTAAAAAAATATTTAATATTGGCGAAAAGGTCCGTTTTCTAGAAGTTTACTGTATTTTATAGAAATAAAATGAAACGTACGAATCCCATACAATAAAATAAAACTTGGGCGACTAATGAATTTTAAATAAAAACACAACAATCCGGAGGGGTGGGCAAAGAATCTCATCTCTACCGCATTTATTCTACTCTCATCCTTCTTCTGAGATTTTTAAACTTCGCTTCCATATATAAGGGTTGGAATCAGAACTACACTGTGAACGGCCATTGTCGCTTTCATTGATAATTTCTTGTTTCCAATAGAAATACGATTTCATAATATATGCATCCAAGGTCTTGTGGTCTGGGGTACCACAAGAACAAAGGTGAGGGTAGGGTGTTGTAGCGATTTAAGCACCTAAAATTGTAGAATGCTTGAAAGGTCCGTGGAGCTTATGTGGATCCGCTTCAAAATTGGATTGACAAGAGTATAGCTCATATTTGAGTATGCTCCTGATAAAAAGGGAAGATGAAGCTATGAAAGATGAGTTCTGGGATAGGGTAAACGAGATAGCGGCAGGTAAGACTGTGAATGCAAGAATTATTTTAGCAGGATATTCGAATGGATGGTTGGGAATTTAAAGATAGTCTAGGTAAGTTTGGTGATCATAGGACGAATGATAATGGAAAGAGACTCTTTGTGTCAACCACGATGTTTGACCATAAGAAGATTCATCAGTATACATGGGAGAGGGGAAATGAAATGACTACAATCGATTACGTCGTCGTTGACTCTAGATTACGGGCGGACAGATACCAGGATGTTCAAAGGAGCCGAACTCGGAGCGGACCAGTTTTTGGTGGTAGCAAAAGTAAACCTGTTTCGAGGTTGGCGCACCGAGAAGAACAAAACAGTGACCCCCCATCTAGAGTTAAAGTAGAAAAATAAAAAAAAGGTAATCAATACCACCAAAACCATTATCACTCAATAACTAGGTGATACCGCGCATTATCGGATGGCGGCCACGAGTCGACATATTTTAACTACTCTTTCTTGACATATTTCTCTCGCACGCTCAACATTCATACACCATGTCATACGCGCACCGTTCTTTATCAAATATTTCTTCACCATTCTTTCTTCATTCATTCTTTCAAGGTAACCACAAGATGACCATTGTGCACTCATCATCATCATCGTCTGTCCCTAGTATCGGTTGTGGGTCCTCATGTATCTGAAGTTGCCGATCCTAGACCCACCCACCTGAGGCATCTATTGCAGGGTAAGAAATTGGTGGTGGAGCCGCCACCGTCTTCCGATGGTCTCTCTTGTATTCTCCTGCACTATACACTATATCATATATTGCACTAGTATTTCTAAATGACATTAGTCAAAAAACTCGTTTTTCAATAGTGTCTCTTTAGTAATTCTAAGGGGTTCAAAAGAGTAGTAGGGCTACGATGGGGTATGCTTTGCTGGAAAGTATGCCTCTACAAAATGTCGTAAGGCGCCATGTTGCATTTACAACAGCAACACTACTATCAAGTCCAACTCTCTAGCGTCCACGAGAGGTCTTTTTAAAGACCCCGCGAACCCCGGGCAATGTGGCACATATTACTTAGTGCCATAGCAGATAGAGAGAGGACGAATGGCGAGCTTCCAGCGCCATAAAACTGGATACACCCAGCTAAGGGAAGGTAACCCTGACAGAAAATCCTCCAGAGAAGGCAAGGGGATACTACTCTGGATATTTTCCCCCAGATCATCACTATGAAAAAGGGTGATAGTCAACGTTAGGGAGACCTGACAGGACACAGAAAGAAGAAGAAGAAGAAGTAATTCTAACATAATACGTAAATCATTTTATATTTTCGAGTACGTATTTTAATATAAGTTTTCTATATATCAAAATACGAGATTTGTTATATTATATAATAGAAAAATTAATTAATTTAAAATTATTTTTAAAATGACACTAAGAGTCAAAACACGATTATGAGTTGTGTCACTTTAGAAATACTAGTGTGATATGTACAATACATACATAATGACAGTAGGCAGAACAAGTCAAATGAGAGTAAATATACCTTTATCAGGTAAGAATTTCTCCGTAGGTTCCATTTAACCAAATAATAAACTACAATATTCACATTTAACTGCCTTCTCTGCACTAACAGCGGACACTCACTAACACCACATCGCCATCGATAATCCACTCAAACCAAAATTTATATTTGTTAGATCAAGATTGTGGATGCGTAAGATATTGAACGATCATTCAAGATAGTAAAAACGTGTTCTAACGTATATTCTACTCTCTAATGCAAATAACCTACGAGTTATCGTATAACCTTATCTGATAAATAAGTACTTTCTTTACTAATAAAACACATTGATTTTAATTTAAACGAATGAAAACGTTTGTTTACTAGAAATTTTATTCTATTTTATGAAAATGGCATGTTTCGCCTTGCTGAAGCATTTTAAAATGTTGCAAGAATCAAACGCATTGCTGTTTATATAGCCAAGCTAATCTATATATTTAAATGGCATCCTTGATGTAATAAGACTTCTATGAAACAGACTTTTACGTTCGTATTGATGATTTAATATGGAGTTTTACATTATTGTTGAAGAAACAAAAAAAAATAGTGTTTTTCCTCGCAATAGGGGATTATTATTTCATTCCACATTAAGTATTGCACCAGAAGTGTAAAACTACTAATTCAAGGGCTTAAGGGTCCTCAGAAGAACAAGGGAAGATGCTCAAAAAATATTTTGGAGGGATATTTTTATATATGGGAAGACAATATTTAGATAATGTTCTAGTAGAGTGAAATATTCTTTGATAGAGACTTTATCAAAAATGATTATTTATTGATGTGACATATGACTCGCTGTATGAATGTGGAGGAAGCTAGAGAGTATGTCAGGATAAAGTAGTGTAGCGGTTCATTCTATCTGCCTATCCTTCCGGGGGGAAAGAGTGTGATGGTTTGTTGTTATATTATTTATTGATTACATGGTACACACCTCAAAACTTGAGTAACTCGTTCTTGGAAAGACAATTAGGATTTGGAGCTAATTCTATGATTAAATGAATAACGGATTACCAATTTGTTATAATGCGTGGTATTAATATTTAATTCGGAATTATATAACGTATACGAAATATGAGATTACAGTTGCGTGCAAGTATAGCCTAGGGATCAACAAGATGTCTAAGTTGTATGGTGTCTCGTCAAGAAGACATTGGCCGTGAGCTCTTTAAATCTTCCCATGCACACCTTGCATATATGCTCCAATTGCTGATAATGCGATAATGGTTATTTTACATCAAATAAAGATTACATACACGATTATGGACAAGAGTGCCAGTGGCGTAAAGTAAAAAAGTTTTTCTTCTATATTCACCATTAATTTGTATTGGGGATTCATAGTTGAACAATATTTTTTTAACAGAACCATTTATTTTCTAAACAAAAATAAAATTAAAAATTACAAATTAACTCAAACATGTTTCAGGACACAGAAGCCCTCCATTGGTGTAGTTAAAATACTATAAATACAAAACGAATAAATATATATTTTTTTCATAAATGTGGTCAGTTTTGACAGATGTTAAAACATCATGATAATATTAGTTTAAATGTTTATTTTATACTTATAATATTTTAACTACACTGATGAAGGGCTTCTGTGTCCCGAAACATGTATGAGTAAATGTATAATTTTTAATTTTATATGTATTTAGAAAATAAAGTGTTTTGTTACAAAGGAACAATATTGTTCAATTAAAATATATTTTTTCTAAGGAATATGAATAAATGAGATTGGCAAAATAACGTAGAAGAGTAAGGCAGATGATTGAATCTTAAGTAAGATTAAAATATGATCCCTGAGATGGTTTGGACATAAAGAAAAAATGGATGATATAATACGGGTTAAAACGTTGTATACAAGCGGTGTGAGTGGAAAAAAGCCGCGGACGACCGAGAAAAATATGGCATGAGTTAAACAAATATTAAAAGACGGCTATATTCGAGATCGAAAAAATCGACGAGTGTGCCTGTTAGGATGTATGAATGTACAAGGAAGTTCTGGGAGGTGTGTAAAAGCAGTATGGCGATTCATTCTCTCTGCCCACCCTTCGGAAAATGGCGCGATGGTTGGTTAGTTAGTTAATAAGAAAATTTTTTTTTTCGCATAATTACGAATATTATTATATTCTAGGAGCCAAAATAATGTCTTTGATTATGCGTAATTTAAATTGAAAATGGAGCGAGTAAAGTAAAAATAAATGATGGACTCTTGGACACACAATTGGTTGTAGTGCGAAACGCGACAACAACGCCTCGAATGTGAAATATGGGTTAAACCAATAACTTGGGGTTCGATACTGATAAATGTGGAGTTTTAAATTTTTTATGTGTATTATATCTACTTTTTATTACTTGGTATAAACCTATGTGGTTTGTTTTCCAAAGGGTTGCTCTTCCTTTGATGTAGATTTCCAGCTGCTCATCTTTATTTTAGGAGGTCTTTCACGAGGACGAGTCCCATAAGGCTGATTATGTAGTGCAATATAGGGGAGTCTGGTCGTGTTCATTCTTTGACCGCATCAGTCCCTCCTAAATTGTCTAATCCATCTTATAATATCCTCAACCTCACATATCTCTATTATTCTGGTTTTCCTCACATGATCTCTTAATGTCTTCCTTGCTATCGTCCACAGTATCTTCATTTCGGAAGTCCTTAATGTTTCCTTACAATGTTTCCAAAAAGTTATTCAAATCCTTAAAACTTGTTTAATCTTGACTGTGACTTCCCTTACTTCAACGCCATATGTTATCACTGTATTGTATTAACTATGTAATAACATATGTTCAATTATTTACATAATTATTTTTATTTTAGTGACCTGTGGAAGGCTGTCGATGTCAGCGCCACTGACTAAATAGAATACACACGGAAGAAATAATAAGGTATTTAATAAAACTCACGCAAAGAGATTCCAGTATAACGTTTGATTTCCTCATCGATCAAATAAATACACATTTACTGAAACGTGAATATTGGTTTTCTTTTTCATCCCATGCCTCTGCGTAATTGGATATTATCTACATTATATAAATATTATATAGTGGTCTCAAGTAGATTCCATTACACGATAAATTAATATATTTTGTGGGCGTGCATTATTCGTAGGTGTTATCCTGACCGTCAATATTATGTCACGTATTGCATACAAAACAGAGTTCACTTTACAATTATATTTTACCATTATCCACAGAGTGAATTATGTTGGATTGTTGACAGTGGCATAACGTCAGTGGCATGTATACTGTATACTGATTTTTGTAGAAGGGACGATTAAAATATCTGAACTGTAAACTACACAAAATGAGCTAAAATTATATTAAAGTAAAGCCTTATGAAAGTATTTTAAACTATTTGATATAATATTAAAAATTTATCAGCATGATACTATAGTAAAAGCAAATTAAATCATTATAAAAAATATATCGCCTCTTTGCAAGAATTCGTGACATTTTGAAAATTAAATCCGCCGTGTTCAACATTATTTTCTACAAAAACATTTTATTTTTAAAGTGAAAAAAAAAACAGAGAATTTATGAGGGAAAGAGACAACACAACAGTGGTATATTGTGTGGTCACGTTGTCTCTTTCAGACGGGTATCTTGTTTAATATGAACAAAAATCAATTTTTCGAGATAACACGTTATTCTTGCAAAGAGGCGATATTTTATTTTATTTAAAGTTATTTTTTTGGAATTTTCACAACATTTTATTACACTCTTCACAGAAGCAGTGAACATATTTATATATGACTTCGACCGGTTTCGCAGCGAGCTGCGAAACCATAAACATAAATGGAATTTAACTAAATATGCATTTAAAAAAATGGGATTCTTATTTTTCTTTTCATTATTTACAATGAACTTCGAGCGTGAAATTTTTTAATAACAAGATTACTCTTCACAGACATGTTACGGATAGTGCTCATCCTTATTCTGTGTATACATTTAAAAAATGGTCAACACGGACGGATGGATGAAACACGGATGGATCTGTGAATAATAAGTGTTTTAATTTTAATTTTATTTTGTTCTTATATTAAATCACTTTTGCCATGATTTCGAACACTATTAAGTCAAAATTACTTTACGAAAACAGAAGAAGAAAATTCTGTTAAATAGTCACTGGAAACAATAAAACCCTTCTGACTTCAAGGGCCACTTTATTTGTATTTCGTTACCTTTACAAAATTGTTTTCCACCAGACTTACATTGCATTTAAGTAAAATAAGAATATTATTAAAATTATTGAGAATTTTGAACATTAGAAATACATTTAAAATGCTACACGGATAAACTTGTTCTCGCTAATCACCGGTTGGCTACCACTGGACGAAAAGACAACCCAGATTTATATGGTAATGAAGCAAACTGATTTGAATCCACAGAGAGTGATTTTATTATATCAGAAGGAGTAAGGTATCATTAAGAATGTTTTACTAAAATCATAGAATACCAGAATTTTGGAAATTACATATATTTCATATTATCGTATAGTGAATGGTGAAAATTTGGAGCAAGTAGATGAATTTGTGTATTTAGGTAGTATGTTTACAGTGGAGAGGGATATTGAAAGAAAGGTTGGGGCAGGCAACAAAGTGAATCGTGCACGTAAAGTAATGGTGTTCTTCTACCGACCCTTATGTATGGAAGCGAAGCATGGAACTGGCAAAGGAAGGATGAAAGTAGAATAAATGCAGTAGAAATGAGATCTCTTAGACGAATGTGTGGATACTCTGTGTATGATAGCCAAGTGTCGAATGAAAATATAAGAAGTGAATGCGGTGCGAATGATGGTGTTATGAACAAAATAATGAAAGGATCATTAAGATGGTTTGGACATATGGAAAGAATGAATGAAGAAAGAATGGTAAAAAAATTATATGTCAACGATGTAAATGGAACCAGAAATATAGGAAGACCGAGGAAAACGTAGCACGATCAAATAAATCAAATAATGAATGTCGGCCATGTGAGAAGTCAGAGAAATTGACGCGCGTGCATGACACGATGTATGAATGTTGAGGAAGCGAGAGAAATCCTACTAACTAACTAACCATCACGCCGTCCTCCCGAAGAGAGGACCGCGTGATAGTAAGTTAGTTAGTTAGTTCATATTATCGTTTAGGCTCATACAAGTGATAACATATGTTACATGCTGAAATCAATTCGTTATTAATCTAGCGGTTAAATAATAAAAATGTTATAATTTCATTTGACATCCAAACAAGATAACAATGACCCATAAACTTGATAAAATAAGTACCGCAAATGGCCACAGATATTGTACTTCATGCTAACGGATGGTGCCTACGTAATAAATAACGAAATTTATTTTGTTAGAATAACATGCGAACTCAATAAATTGCTACGTTACTAATATATGATATATTCAAATGAACATAAATTTTCATAAAAAAGATAAATTATAAACCAACAGATGGACTTGCATACTTAATGGGGTTTTTTCACAGTACATTACCTTATAAAAACTTAAACAATACATTATTATGTTTAATGAAAAATGAATTTAAACGTCTTCTAGAAACAATAAAATATCTCAAAGATTTAATATAAAATCGCCACAATATTAATTGTTTAATGTATAATACTTCACACAATACAAGTTTATATAGTTTCCAAAATCAAAAATAAATAAAAAATATTTGTAGAGTTTGTCTATCCTAGGAAGTCATTTATAAATAGGTGCCTTCGCTCAATATTCAAAATCTATTGGCCCCAAACCTATGGGGGGAAAGAGAAAGCGAGGTAGATCTAGAGCCACCTGGAGAAGAACCCTGCAGGACGAGGTTAAGGCAGCAGGCCTCACTTGGGATGATGTTAGGCATCAGGCATGCGATAGAGTCGGGTGGAGAAGATTCCTTGAGGCCCTATGCACCACGGAGGTGTGACAGGACAAAAAGACGAAGAAGAAGAAGATGAGTAACACTTTCTATAGTACCTATACAACTTTTATTCACATAAAATAAAATAAAATATGTTTTCACACTTCCAACTATTCTGCGTTCGGATGTTTATTATTATAAGAAAATACGAGTAGTTATACTTGTATGTTGATACCCTTATATAAAACCACTTTCGCAAATGCGTAGGGTGTTTGATGGGTAAATTGTTTTCTTGGGTAGTGTCAAATGATGTTTACTTTAGACTTAACTATCGCGATCAATCAACAAGGACCTTATTCCATAGAGAGTATTATTTTTCTTAGTCTGTTGTTTCAATATCAATTTCGGATATTGTCACTTCTGAGTATATTTTCTTATACAATACAGAAAAGGTCTAGCTAAATTTAATCATCAAACTATGTATTTGTATGAGTGGGCAGAGAATCCGAATACATCAAAGGCATTGCTATGTTCAACTCGACGAAAAATATATGTGGGAGAATTCGAATGGTGATTCTATATTATTATTTCATAGGAAGCAATCACTTTGTGGTATGACTTTATAACAAAAATAAAACCATTGAGTTTAGTCAGGACAATAGCTTAAATATACTGTGGTTAATACTCGTTATTTCTGAACAATTTTAATCGAATGATAAGAACTCAACCTCATTATGGACGGAATAATATAAGTTGTCACATCACTTGGTTTTGAATATTGCTTGGAAAAGGATGTAGTGAGGGTCATATGCTACGCGGACGATGCTACACTGATAGCGGAGTCGGAAGACAAATTGCAAAGACTCTTAAATAATCTAGACATCGGCTGCCAACTTCAATATGATGATCTCAAATGAGAAAACAAAAACCTTGACATTCTCAAAAGAACCCTTAGGATGCAGGTTATCCATAAATGACAGAATGCTGGAACAGTCAGTCAAAACGACCTTGTCAGCGAAATAATGGGACAAGTCAATAAAGCGATATCAGGTTGTCTCAAGAAGACCATATGGAAGAATAAGTATATGAGAACTGACAGTAAGATCCGAATCACAAAGATCACAAAACCTGCGTAAGGCCTATACTGGTATATGGCGTTGAGACCAGAGTGAATACCTCAATAACGAAAGAAGTGCGGGTGTCAGAGATGTGGACGCAGTGGACAATAGTAGAAAAGAGAAAAGAGATAGGGTGAGGAACACGGTTATCCGCGAAATCTGCAAGGTGGAAGATATCGTAAGATGGGACAGACACGTAGAAGACACTGGAATGCACACGTGCAGAGGATGGATCCGTCCAGAATCCCACACGCTGTGGTGTATCAGATTCCTGTTGGCTTCTAAAGAGATGGAGGGATAGTGGGAGTCAACTTCCCAAGAGAGTCCGGCCTGACTACAGGAACAGATAGAAGGTCTAAAAGGAGGAGAAGAAGAAGATGAGAACTACAAATTAACAGTATTATTACTTGTGGTCAAATGACAATAGATAAATGTAAAAAAAAAATTCACTCATAGGTGATAATAATGAAAATTTTTGGTAAATTTTAGTGAATTATATTCAACACTCCTAAAAGAAATGCCTTTAGATGTAGTATTAAGGTTCTGAATCGACTGTGATTGCTGGGAAAAGACTGCAGAGGACAGACCTAGGTGGAGAACAACAGTACATAAAGGCACACAAGACTCTGAAGCATAGCGCAGAGACGACGCCGCTGAGAGGAGGAGGAGAAAGGAGAGACCACTGGGAGACGGTGACGGCTCCATTACAGGCGCCTTCCCCTGCCCCAGATGCCCCAGAATATGTGGGTCCAGGATCGGGCTCTTCAGTCACATGCGGACCCACAACCGTGAAGGACAGTCTTCCTCGAACGCGAGGGACAGCCGATGATAAGGTTCTGAAGAATTTATTTTGAACGATGTCTTACGAGGACTCCATAACGCTGCACCTCCTTACATTCTGAGTAAAGAGTTATAAAAATTATAATATGGAGTCCAGCTATTAATAGTTATGTGATTTTAGCTGACCTTTGTTTTTTATTTTGAACTTGAATTTATGTAATATTTCATATTAAAATAAAATATTACAGATAGGAAGCATTAAAACCACGTACGCAGTAAGTGATAAATAATAATAAAATTAATAATGCGATATAAAAAATTTACGACCATTATCAGAATGAAATTTCTTTTTATTAATGAATGAGATTTTAAAGCACAGTTGAAAAATCCAGATAATTGACAGCTGAAAGTGGGTTGTAAAACAATGACTGCGCATACGATAGGATTGTTCACTGCCATTATACCAAACGCTATGGTTTATTACTGACCTTCAGTTTCTCCTCCAATAGGGTTTTAATATGATCATGAACATGGTTTTTAAATTGGTTTAGGTAGTACATTATGAAGTTAAATTACAACGTATTTACCCTTGACACTCAATCGTAAAGTCATAATACTGAGCGCAATGTGATCCCTTTTCTACGAGATGTTACAACATTGTTTTTTTTTTATATAGACAACAAAAATATTAAATATTATAATTAATATGAATGAAAGCGCCGTTTTCTAGAAGTTTTAATAGTCCATTGTTTTGGCCGAAACATTATAATACTTCAACATTATTACTGCTAAAATTTAAAACACTGTTTTAATATTATATCACAATTTATTTTTATTCACTGAGAGTAAAGCGACAGCTGTTTCGCCAACTGATATTGTCATCATCGGGTGTTACAATAAACTTATTGTAACACCTCATAAGTTTATTGTAACACCTGATGATGCCAACATCGATTGGCGAAACAGCTGCCGTGACACTCTCAGTGAATAAAAATAAATTGTGATATTAAAACAGTGTTTTAAATATTAACAGTAATAGAAGTTTTAATTTAATTAATGAAAATGACATATTTCGCCTTGCTAAGATATTTTTTAGCAAGGCGAAACATGTCTGTTCCATAAAGTAAATTAAATCCTCTAGAAAACGCACGTTTTCATTCGTACTAATTATTTATTATAAAGTTTTAAAAACTTTTAGAAAGATATTAACCATTTGACCACCATGATGTTTTTCAAAATTCTAGCGAGAAATGCTACCACCCGTAAAAAAACATTAAAAAATACATATGATACTTCATTTATCATAAAGTAGATAACCTGCGGACCATCTATCGGATGTGTGTTATCTCTTTCTCTCTCTCTTTTTCGTACGAGCGTGCGAGCGAGAAGCACTACTTGCCGCACAGAAAGTATTTAAATTTAAGGATTAATAATTCATCTTTAAACAAAGACGTTCGTTGTTAGCATTTCTCGATCATTGTTTAGCACTCTGAAGATTAATAATTCTACAGTGAATTTACGTGTAACGATTTCCGCTTTCACTAAGATTGTTTGGACATATGGAACGAATGGATGAGGGAAGAATGGTTAAAAATATATATACAAGTAGTGTGAATGGGAAAAGAAGTCGAGGAAGGCCAAGGAAGACGTGGCATGACCAAATTGATCAATTACTGAAAGGCGGCCATGTTAGAAGTAGGAACAATCGATGAGCGTACATGTCACGATGTGTGAATTTAGAAGAGGCGCGAGAATTACGTCAGGATAGAGCACTGTGGCGATCCATCCTCTCTGCCTACTCTTCCGGGGAAACGGCGTAATGGTTAGTTAATTAGTTAGTTAGTTTGATTTCCACTTATGGCGGCTGATTTTATTAAAACGAATATATGTTAATCTTTGTTTCATAAAATTTTAACTGCCGATTTAAGAAAATATCATTAGATTATGAAAATGCAATGCATAAAATAATAAAATGATCAGTCAGATGGCTTGGACACGTGGGGTAATGAATGAACAAAGATGCAATGAATAGCGAAATCACATAACCGAGAAACGATGAAACTTGAATGTCATCATCCTATCTGGCTATCTCTCCGGGGAAACAGCGAAATGGTTAGTTTATTAGGTAAGGTTAGATCATTTAGCACAAGACAAATCTTAGTATAGTAAAAAGCAACAATTTAAATGTAATATTTATACAATAGGGTGTACACAAAACGACATTTCATAACTTGATTAAACTTTTGCTTTCCATATAAGAACATTGAAGAAAATTAAGAACATTCAAAAGGGTAGTAGGGCTACGATGGGGTATGTTTTACTGGAAAATATGCCTCTACAAAATGTCGTAAGGCGCCATGTTGTATTTACAACAGCAACACTACTATCAAGTCCAACTGTCTAGCGTCCACGAGAGGTCTTTTTAAAGACCCCGCGAACCCCGGGCAATGTGGCACATATTACTTAGTGCCATAGCAGATAGAGAAAGGACGAATGGCGAGCTTCCAGCGCCATAAAACTGGATGCACCCAGCTACGGGAAGGTAACACCGACAGAAAATCCTCCAGAGAAGGCAAGGGGATACCACTCTGGATATTTTACCCCAGGTCATCACCATGAGGCCTACTCAAGGGTGATAGTCAACGTTAGGGAGACCTGACAAGACACAGAAAGAAGATAAGAACATTTTTGTTATTTATTTTTTTGTCAAAATTTCGAATAGGTACCAAACCGTTGAGGTGAATACAAGGGAAAGTGTTAAAATGTTTTTTTTTTATAAATAAATTAAATACAGAAATATTTTATTTTAGCTTTGTTTCTTTTTTAAACTACTGACCGGTGTCGCTGTTACCCTGATGAAGCTCTGTCTGGAGCGAAGCCGATGGGAAAAAAGTTGCGTTACACTAAAAAAAACCTTCGTGGCAGAGTGGTTATGAGCTCTGACATCCATGCCGAAGGTCCTGGGTTCGATTCCCGGCGATGGCAATGTGATTGTCACACTGTCTTTGGTCTGGTGTAGAATTCACGTGACAATAAAATGGCGATAGATTGGAGGAAAGGAAAACGTGTCACGATCAAATAAAATAAATATTGAATGTCGGCTATGTGAGGAGTCGGAGAAATCGACGTGCTTGCATGACACGATGTATGACGACCTTCGTGGCAGAGTGGTTAGAAGCTCTGACTTCCATACCGAAGGTCCCGGGTTCGATTCCCGGCGATGGCAGTGTGATTGTCACAATGTCTTCGGTCTGGTGTAGAATTAAATAAAATGACGATAGATTGGCTACCTATCACATGCCATGTGGATCATCAATATAATAGCTAAAAATAATGTGTATACAGTAATTGGGTTTAAGCGACCTGTTGTATACAAGAAAAAAAAATTAAAAAAAAAATTATGCTGGGGAAGCGAGAGAAGTACGAGTATGTCAGGACAAAGTGACAAAGTGTGGCAATCCATTATTTCTGCCTATCCCTTCGTGGAGACGGCGTGATGGTTAGTTAGTTAGTTAGTTCTAAATTGTCTGGGACGCCATTGTTCCTTTCGTACCTAGATCTATTTTACCCCAATTAACTTTTATTATAATTATAGCACTCGGTAATAAAGTGTACCCACTGGGATAATTAATTTACAAAAATGGCGAGGCAGCATTGTTGTGTATGTTTACTTAATTCTATTTTATTTTTTTCAATTTAATTTTAATTTCAATTTCAATTTTATATTTAAAAAATATAAGCAAACAAACAATATAAATCTTTAACCTGAGAAAAAAAATAATATAATTCATTTAAGTATTTAAAAAATTCAATTAAAAATACTAGAAAAAGATACCAATTTAATACGTTGCATATTTATGCGTTTATATGCAATTTATTAAATTGGTGTCATTTTTCTTTTATTTTAAAGATTATTGCCCTGCCCCTGGTATTATATATTTATTATATTTTACCTGTTCTCAACAGATGACTTAAACTATTATTGTTTGTAATATCTTTTGAGAAAATAAACTTATTTGATTTGAATAATTTGGTTACGTTTAGCAAAAATATTTCCACTGACGTCCAACCTGTTGAAACTGGACGAAGCAAATTTTTAGTGCTAACAACGACATCTAATATTTCATTATCATGCACTTAATTTTTAGAAGATAAACACACGCTTTAGTTAGAGAATAGAATTTTTATGATTGTCCAACATTAGCCATCTTAGAACCCAATCGAAAAATAAAAAAATGCCTAAACAAACACTTTTTTTTATATTTCGGAAATATGTTGAATGTTTATGAATAACCACAAATACTTCCTAATTCTGAGGAATTGTTTATTTGAAGTTATTATTATATTTGCCGCGTGAGGAACACCAGAATAAGAGAGGTTGAGGATATTAAAAAATGGAGCAGACCGCGAAAAATTTGCATCAAAAACACAAGAACTGACAAATAGAAATACCTATAATAACCCTGAATATTTTAAAGAGGAAAGTCTTTTGCCACTGATACCTACTAGAGAGAAGGCCATACATAAAGAAATCTTTACAATGTTGAGGTGTATGAATTATGTCAATACGATAATGTACACGTAATTCATTCGAAATAAATCCGAAGGTCACAAACCCGAAGGACGTCGATTAGTATGAAAAATGCTGTGGGTAAAAATAACCGAAGTTAACAACGAACAGATACTTAAGAGAAAACCCTTAGGCTAAGTCTACATCGAAGTGTTAAGTCTCGAAGGGTGTAGTGAGCTCATCGGTATAGTATAGTGAGCGCTGTTTCGCTTGGATATGTCACCTAGCTAGCAGCGTAGCTCTAAGCGGGGTTCCTACCTGTGTAGACGTAGTCATACTGCAGTCAATCTCATTCCGGATTTTAGGGCTAAAATTTAATTAGTTTAATTTAAAAAGATTTTTAAACGTGTCATATTTTATTAAGGTAATGTTTTAAAAAAGAATCACAATTGGCAACAAAACATTCTTCTCTCTACTACCAGTGCTCATATCAAGAAGGGTACACTGGAAAACCAAAATCATCCTGTATAAAACAATCATCCGAACAGTAGTGACCTATGGGTGTGAGGCGTGGACAATGACAGCGAAATCCGCAGAGCGACTGGATACCTTTGAGAGAAGGGTGCTGCGCAGAATTCTGGGACCTGTGAATGGCGGTGAAGGCTAGAGAGTGCGGCATAATGACGAGCTGTACTATATTTACAAAGCTCCCAGTCTCTCCACACAGGTCAGACTGAATAGACTTAGATGGGCCGGTCACGTGCAGAGGATGCCGTCATCGCGAACCCCAAAAAGATTGCTGGAGTGGCACCCAGGTGGTAGAGGACCAATTGGACGACCAAGGCTGCGATGGGAGGATGAAGTTGGGAGAGATGGGGCGAAATTGTTACGAGTGTCAGATTGGAGAAGTTGGACAGGAGAAGTTGGAGGCGAAGAATACTGGAGGCTAAGCCATCGAAAAATAATGTTTTTAATGAATTTAAAAATGTATAGAAAAGTACCTGTTCACTGATGCGGGGATAGACGAATTTCTGGATGTCTCTGTAAATAACTTACCATTATTAGTTATTTACGTAATACTTGATATATCAACTGTTGCACGGTTTCATGTTTGATATAAGGGTTCATTCATCCATTAACCGTCACCGGCAGGTTTGAACAGACGAATGGTGTTATTATTTAAGCGATCAAATGTAATGGTTTTATAAACTAGGCGATTGTCATTGTTCATTTTTTCAGAGCATTTTGTATACACGGGAACATTCTTAAATCATTATCCAGAGTGTTTGGAAAACATTCGTTCTAGATTTACTCAGATGTTTTGAATACCGGGTACTAAAAACGCATGTACCTACACTTCTTACATTGCAAATATACCATATATACTCGTGCATACGCAAATCATACACGGAGCAAATTATAGTGTTTGAAAGGGTAGTATTGTACAGTAGATATATGAGATATTTAACAGTATATATAGAGAGATGATCAAATCAAGCGTTAATTGAGCACTATGGGTTCGATAACAAGGGTACGCAAATTGTAAGTGCACAGATTAAACAACTTATAGTTTACATTTACTGCTCATATAACTATTAACACTAATCAAAATACGATATTGATTGTTCCACTAATACGTGGACTGGGATGGGCTGGCTTTGAGAAAAATGAAACATGTTTCAACTTCCGTCATGAAAGAACATTCTCTACCAATTTACTATCCACTCATTTATACTATTTAATAATATATTTTTAAGACAACTTAAATACACCATTAGGATATGTGTTCTATTGTTGAGTCATGAACATTAACATTAAAATCACTAATTGTGAAGCAATATGTTAAACTCGTTAAACTGTTATTTTATGAACTCGTAAAATTATTATTGCTTAAACAATGATTTAAAACTCCATATTTAATATTAAGGAAAATAAATATATTCTAACCGTGTCATGTAGAGTACCTAACTATATAACTAAATATTCATCACGCCGTCTCCTGAAGGGGTAGGCAGATTGTCACAATTTTCTTTCCTGACATACTTCTCTCGATTCCTCAACATTCATACATCGTGTCATGCACGCATGTCGATTTCTTCGACTTCTCACGTGGCCTACATTTAATATTTGATTTATTTGATCGTGCTCTTTTTCTAATTCCATTCACATCATTATCATATATATACTTTTATTACCATTCATAAATGTCCAAAAACACATTTTAGCAAACCTAAAGCAGAACCATCTCTCAGGCTTCCTGGTATTTTTTACCTGTTCTCAAATGCCTTAAACAATACAAATTTTTGTCATGTCTTTGTAAAAATACACTGATTTGATGTAGCAAGGCGAAATATCTCACATTCTAATAAAATCATAAAACTTATAGAAATAGTACAATTTCCCAGAATTATACAAAAATTGAAACAACTACTCATACGTAACATAATAAGTAATAAAAGTTTGCGTAATAAATTTATTTAAAATAAATTTGCAAAGTGTACTCTCAATACTAGTTTTTAGTAGTGAGGGGAACATTCGTGAAGCATTTTGTATTATTTTAGGATTTAAAAAATATAAATAAGGGTTTTTAGATGAAAAGTGTACAAGCAAAAGTAATATTTTTCGATTGTAAAAAGCTATCATTATAAAAGATGACTCTTGTAAATAAAAGAAAAGAAATGTAGAAGCGGAATAAGAAATATAATATGCTATAAGAAGACCAAGGACATCGAGCCATAAATCACATACTGAATTACTCTATGTTGGGTGTCGTAATAATCAAGGTGCTGTCAAACAAATTTTTTACATAAACGTGAAGGAATTTAGAATTATACACTAAGTGTGTCAGGTTACTGAGTCTACCATCTCTTCTACCTGTCTCGGATAAAATACGCATATTTAATACTTTCAAGGACTTCGATAACATCAACTTAAAACGAGATCTCAAACTGTGAATATTTTCTGCAAATATCTAACCGACTTTCAATTACACTAATAAAATTCAGATACGCTTTGAAATATAAATATATTAAGGAACAAAGCACGTGTTTATGAAATTAAAGCTTGACCTCTTATCAACGAACAATTTTTATTTATTAATTTATATCTCAGGTACCTACACTGTTGTATAATATATTACATAATTCTTATGGAGCTTCGAATATATTTTTGCACAAGACCTTTATTTAAGTTAGACTAGGAATTTATTCTATCTAAATTTACTAGATAATACTTTTTATATATCGTCATATTTCACCGTTTCAGGTCATTATCAAAGTGTGGAGAAAATAAGTTTTACATTAAAACAAACGTAATTGACGATATTCATGGCCGAGTGGTAAGTGCATTGACTGCCATCCCAAAGGTTCCGGGTTCAATTCCCGGCATTTGTGATTGTCACACTGTCTTTGGTCTGGCGTAGGATTCACGAATCAATACAATGCCGATAGATTAGCTACCTATCACATGTCACAAGAATCACTATGATAGCTATATTATCCTTTACATCGATTTGGCTTATGCTGTCATGATTTAAAGAGCGATTCAACAAAATAATAATAATAATAATAATAATAATAATAACAATAATAATAATAATAATAATAATAATAATAATAATAATAATAATAATAATAATAATAATGAAAATGATTAAAACAGAATACAAATAAATTGAATTAAGATTAGTAATGTTCAGTACCTACACCAAATTCTAACATTGAAATATTTTTTTACGAATTATGTAGGTGTGCTTTTAACGAAATATATCGCTTACTATACTATTCAAATTCTTTCATATATTTAGAAAATATTGTCTGAAAAAGTAAAAAGTACAAAACTGATCACGGCAATTAAGTCGCTATTCACAGAAAGCACTGCTAGTGTCAGAGTAAATAATGGGGACCTTACAGTCTGGTTTGATATCAATAAAGGTGTCAAACAGAATTGTGTTATGTCCCCGAGGCTATTTAATATATTATATATATGTACAAGTGTATGAAAAAGCTGAAAAGGTTGGATGTAGGTGCTCATTTTGGCAGAGTGTCAGTAAGCTGTCTATTGTATGCGGATGACGCTGTCCTACTTGCAGCCAACGAGCATAAACTACATGTTCTGGTGACTAGTATGTGTGAGGTATGCATGCGAAATGGTCTGATGGTGAATGTTAATAAGTTCGATAAAAAAGAAATCATGACAGTCTGCAACATTAGCATGAACAGAGAAAATTTAGAACAAGTAGATCTGGAAGAGCATTTATATTTAGGTCGTACGTTCACAAAGAGGTTGAGAGGGATATGAAAATATGGGTTGGGGCAGGCCATAAAGCGAATTGTTCACTTAAAGTTGTCATCGTAAAAAAAGCCTAACCTAAAATGGCAGTGCAGAATGGTGTCCTTGTATCGATCTTTTTGTATGAAAACAAAGCATGGAACTAGCAAAAAAATGATAAAAGTAGAATAAATGGAGTAGGAATGAAATCTATAATGAAGATTTAAAACAAAATGTAAAAAATCTTTTTAAAATACAATATATATTTAGTTACAATCCACCAGAAGACCAGAAGATGGCAGCGAGCTGCCGAAACCGATAGAAGTCACAAATATTAGTGGATTTTAACTAAATATACATTTAAAAAAGATTTTTTACATTTTATTTTTATTTTTATTATTAACAGCGAACTTCTACCATGAAATTTCAAATAAAAACATTTTTTTTTAATGAGATCTCTTAGACGAATGTGCGCAAAATCTGTGTATGATAGAGTGCTGCATGAAAATATAAGAAGTAAATGCGGTGCGAATGAAGTGTTATGAACAAAATAATGAAAGAACATTAAGATGGTTTGGACACATGTTAACGGTGTTAATGGAACTAGAAAAAAAGGAAGACCGAGGAAAATGTAGCACGATCAAATCAATCAAATATTGAATGTCGGCCACGTGAGGACTCCGAGAAATCAACGTGCGTGCATTACATGATGTTTGAATGTTGAGGAAGCGAGAGAAGTATGTCAAGAAAGAAATGTGTGGCAGTATATCCATTCTGCCTACCCCTTCGGACAGACGGCTTGATGGTAAGTTAGTTAGTTAGTTACATTTAATTTTTTTTATAACTTAAAAGATTTTACAAAAGAACGTACTTTACCAAGAATTGAATATATTCAAGAATAGAATATTTATATTTATTAAACAAAACATTGTACACACAGTCCAATGTCACATTTCGATTATTTGACTTGGTTGATATGCACATGGTCGTACTTCCCAATTTGTTTATATTGTAGTATATTCATACAACCATACTTATGTCATTTTCATTTGGTGTTATCAATAAACCTTATAATATAATTGTTAAATTAACGTATTTGTACTAAATCACAACCGCCACAACAGAGAGATAATTATCGTAAAATAATATGTTTTGAAATATATTTTGGTTGAGGCAAAGAGATTGTCAATAGTATCGAAACCGCCTTGAATATAAACACTCACCATAAAAAAACAACGAAATTTATTCGATTTAACAGGATACTAGTTCAACCTTTGACACAATCAAAATGTAAATTCAAAACGAAATATTCTTACAAACCTTCGCTTTTCATTTTTAATCACTTCACTTCACACTTAGCATAAATTCACAACACTAAAAAAAATATGGATCTATGAATTAAAACGATGAATAAAAACGGTGTTTTAATTCCAAATCACTGATTAAAATGTCGGTAAAACAATATCAACTTAATTTATTTCCGGCTAGAATGAGCTTGAGTCTTAGTATACTGTCAGCTGTATTGGATATCAATTCCAAAATCGGAAAATGCCTTGATGTTCTAGCATTTTGTCCGTACTGAGAGCGCGACCAGCGCCACGAGTGATAAGTCAACTACTGTTGAAAAATAATAGTTGAAGGCAGCGGCGCCTTTCTCCGTTGGGCTTGAATTACTACCGCTGAAGAGTAATCTTTCCTGAAATTCAGCATCCAACTAGTATAACCATGCATATTTTTGGATGTTTTAGAGTCCACTTGTATTTTTTGTTGAGCTTACTACACCGGAGCGGTTATTCGGATTTTTAAAATGAAGAATTCTCAGTACCTACCTGCTTTAATCAAACCAGAAATAATTTAAATGTTTGGTGCCTACTTTGTTCGCAACAAGACGAAGAGAAAGTATGTTATCGCGCTTGAGTTGTTTAGAATTAAAACGAAAACAACGGAAGAAGTAGAATTTTGTCTAAATGGCTTTAAATCGTATTTTGTATACATATATTGTATTATATTATGATATCATGCAAAATAGCGCAATATAGTCTAGTCACTTTTAAAACTGAATTATAACTAGTTTTTAGCTAATATTTGACCTGTAATTTAATGCAAAAATAAACCATCAGCTTTTTTAGCTATAATTATTATGCAAGATCAAAGGATATAAATTTTTGGTACATACCTACTTCCGGAATTGTGCTTTTTCTGCACCTAAATATATGATGAATGTATACTAACTAACTAACTAACCATCACGTCGTCTCTCCGAAAGGGTAAGCAGAAAGATGGACCGCCACACTGTTCTTTCCAGACATACTCGCGCTTCCTCAGCATTCATACATCGTGTCATGCACGCACGTTATATCTCCGACTCCTCACGTGGCCGACATTCAATATTGATTTTTTTTATCATGCCACGTTTTCCTCGGTCTTCCTCTATTTCTAGTTCCGTTTACATCGTATATTCTTAAATTCAGTTTAACCTCTTACGATAGTGTTTCCATCTCAACTAGAAAACGTATTAAATATATGATACCATTAGTCTTCTTGGAATATATAAAATATGTGAATTTTATTTTTATAAAATAAAAATAAAATCCTACGTAGTAAAACAGGCGATGTTGATATTTTATTTCTTATATGAAGAAAAATGTACGATATTTATTAATAAATTAAAAAAAGGATCGTGTTTTAATTTTACAGAGTAAACAAAGGAAACATTTTTTTAAAGCATTTTAAGAATTTTTAATTTTATTTTAATTTTAATTTAATTTTTCATTGACTGTAATAATTTATATACAGCAACGTTTTTATTTTTGCGGTAAAACAACGGGGGAACCTCAATTTTAATTAATGATTCGATAAACAAACCCTTGTCAATCAAGAACCTCCCTAAAACTGTGGCTTTATGTTCCAGTTTTAATGAAAGAATAATAAAAAGGAGATGTTTATGTAACTTCGTAAGTAAATTTAATTAAAGGGTCCCATACAAGTAACAGTGTACGAGCAATACCGGTTTTATATGTGTACCCGTGTCTCCTAAATTTGGGTCCAGAAACCTCTCTACTAACATTTTAAAAAGATAAATCCATTCTGGAATTTCAAAATTCATCTACTCGTATATGCTAAGGGCATAGCACGAAACAAGTCGACCTTGTCCGCGGGGTTCATCGACAGATGAATAGACCAATCCAGGGAGAAGAGCGTGCATATAAAATATTCATAGAATATTAGAAGGGATATAATTAATTGATAAAAAAATATATATTATACATTTTACAAACGTTTTATACACATACATACATTTACAAACGCGTATATATAAAATATACATTTTACAAACGCAAGAATTTTATTAATAATAATTTAAAACACTCGTGTAACTTGTTATAAAATATTTTTTTTATAAACGACCGGTTTTGCTCCCACCGTTCCTACGTTTCTAAAGAGACGCTGATTGTTTTATATCTCTGACGAAGCTCCGGTTGACTCGAAAAACAAATTAAAGTGGTGTGAAAACAAATCACACAAGTGTTATTTTTTACCCGTTTTATTATAACTACATGTTTCGCCTTGCAAAGGCATTATCAAAGGCAATGTCAAACATTTGAAAATGCCTTAGCATTATTAAATAAAGTTAGCTGATTTATATTTTTCTTTTTTATATACTTTGTAAATACAACACTTGCATTAAAAAAATAAAAATTACATAGACGTGTTTCGGACAACCAGTCCTTCTTCAGTGATACATATTATAAAGATACATATTTAAGATATTATAAAATTGTTTACAGATTTATTTTGGAGCTTTTGTTATAACAAATAAATTTAAAATAATTATTATCGTATTGGGATTCAGGTAATTACTTACAATAAAAGAAATAAATAAAAATTGGACTTGGCAATTTATTTATTTGATTATTTATAATATTTTCATTATTTTTAATTTCTTTTTTAATTTCTAAAATTTCTAGATTGCAAAAAAGTTATATTTCTATTATTAACATGCAAAATTTCAACGCTATTATCTTTATTAAATAAATTATCTTTTTCAATGAGGTGGTTAGCAAATTCAGAAAAAATATTATTAGAGAGACATCTTATGTGCTCTTTTATTCTTAATTTTAAATTATGCTTTGTTTTACCTATACACAAGATGAGCAATCATTACATAAATCCCCGATTAAGAAAATATATATTTGCTAAGTTGAAACATCGTCACCTGAGAGTAAGAGGGTTCCAACTAACAAAATTTCACATTTGTATTTTTTTCGTGAAAAAGGTTCTTACTAACCTTATCTATATGTACAATAAAAAAAAACATGTAATACTATCGTCATTTTGATGTTACGAAAATAATCTAGTTCCATCTGATCATTCAAAACACCCGATTCACTGAAGAAGGATTCATTTACACTTAGAACTTTATTATTCCAACTGTCGCCAGAGAAAATTTACACGCTTCTCGGTAAAAGAATTT
This sequence comes from Lepidostoma basale, assembly GCA_022606425.2. Taxonomy (NCBI): domain Eukaryota; kingdom Metazoa; phylum Arthropoda; class Insecta; order Trichoptera; family Lepidostomatidae; genus Lepidostoma; species Lepidostoma basale. The sequence goes on from JAHDVF020000768.1 coordinate 260,688, forward strand.
CATCTGCTTCAGATGGAACCCTTTTATTCCAAGATACACACCCGAAACCAACAAAACTTTGACTTCATTTTTCTCAGCTTTTTAGTGTTTGACAGTTGGAACCTTCTCACTCTCAGGTGACGACATGTTATTTCCATTTTTCAAAACAAATTTTTCATTCGAATTGCTGAAATACTTACTTCCTATGGCCATACAACTTATAGAAGACTTTTAGCCTCCTTGATGATTTTCCTCCAGGCTTCGCCATCCTGCGCCTTTTGCTCCCAGCAGTCAGAACATTATCCTTTAGGCGCTGTCTAGGCCTTCCTAGAGATCTTTAACAGGATTTAACTATATGTTATGTTATAACTTGAAAGTGGCAAACAAACAATTATTGTAATTAACTAATATTACCGTGATTGCGTCGCAGCGTTTGATAGCTGTATGGGTCATAAGTCATTAGCCCATTCCGTTATTGTTTGTGTGTACAGTTAATAATCCTAAGTATGTATTGTATGTACATATTTACATATCAAATAGCGGTGAAATGTCTCTCACAATACGCATGAAATTAACATTGCTTACTCCTACTCATTACAACCGCTTCCATTATATTCGTAAGGGCCGAAATATGTTCATATTCCAATAAATGATTATTCTGGGCTCCCTACTTAGCTTTTGTAGATAGACTTTTTGTTTGCGTTGAGCGCCCACTTGTCCAATCTACTATATATAACGAGTCGTTAGAACTGAGACTTAGAAAATTACTCGGGTTTCAAATGATAATTAGTCTCTCCGCAAATATAAACAATTCTGAGTTGACGGTACATAGGCGTGTGTGTTTGTTTATGCGATTTTAATAATTTCAATTTATTTTGAATATATATCTATATATTATGTAAATACAAATATGTATTTTTCTTCTTCTTCTTCTGCCTTCTTCCGTTTTCTTCTAGTCGTCCTTGTCTTCCGCATCCAGGTCGTTCCAGCTTTTCGGGAAATATTTTCAGTATCGATATATATTTAATATAACATATATAAAACATGCAATAAAATTTTGTACTCGAAAATGGTTTACATATCAAAACAGTATTTACAAAATAACGCTGATCGACGATTTGATTTTTACTTGTGTAACTTTAAAAACAATTGTGCAACATATTTAATAACATAAGAGATAATAAATAATGAAAAGGATGAAACTACATAGGATTAATGCCGTAGAAATGAGATCACTGAGAAGAATGTACGGAAAAACGATGTATGATAAAATACCGAACGACGAAATAAGGAAGAAATATATGTAAAGTTAAAAAAGGATCCCTGAGATAGTTTGTACGTATGGAGCGAATGGACAAGGTTAAAATGTTGTATTCAAGCAGTGTGAGCGAAAAGAGAAGCCGTGGAAGACCAAGGAAAGCATGGCATGACCAAATTAATCAAATACTGAAAGGCGGCCACATTCGAAGTTGGAAAAATCGACGAGTGTGTATGTTATGATGTATGAATGTGGAGGAATCTGGAGAGGTATGTCACAACAGAACGGTTTGGCGGTCAATCCTCTCTGCCTACGCCTCCGCAGAAACGGTGTAATGGTTAGTTAGTTAGTTAGTGATAATAAATATATATTTTTTTAAACTAGTGATTTGGATAATCTTCATTGCTAGTTTTAATCCAAGGGACTGGTTTGCATCAAAGTGTTAAAGTTTAGATTTTTCTTGGTATGTCACTTAGGCCTTTTAATGTGGTAGTTGCCCGTTGATTTGAACCCAATTACTGTACACAACTTATTAGCTATTGATTCTCATGACATGTGAAAGGTAGCTTATCTATCTTCACCAGAAGAAAAAAAGTGTGACAATCACACTCCCATGCTTCGGGTATCCGAACCTTCGGTATGGCAGTCATAACTCTTGCCACTCAACTACGAAGGGCGTAAATTAAGATTATATCGCGTAATAATTCGGAAAAGGCAAAAATAATCGAATATAAGAGGGTTTTATAATTTATATTAATGTTTGAACTTTAATGCAATACTTCTCTCTACTACCAGCGCTCAAATCAAGAAACGTACACTGGAAAACCAAAATCATCCGAACAGTAGTGACCTATGGATGTGAGGTGTGGACAATGACAGCGAAATCCGCAGAGCGACTGGATACTTTTCAGAGAAGGGTGCTGCGCAGAATTCTGGGACCTGTGAATGACGGTGAAGGCTGGAGAGTGCGGCATAATGACGAGCTGTACCATATTTACAAAGCTCCCAGTCTCTCCACCCAGGTCAGACTGAATAGACTGAGATGGGCCGGTCACGTGCAGAGGATGCCGTCATCGCTAACCCCAAAAAGATTGCTGGAGTGGCACCCAGGTTGTAGAAGACCATTTGGACGACCAAGGCTGCGATGGGAGGATGAAGTTGGGAGAGATGGGGCGAAATTGTTACGAGTATCAGATTGGAGGGTCGAAGCGGAGGACAGGAGGAGTTGGGGGCGAATAATAATGGAGGCTAAGGCTCGATATGGTCTGTAGGGCCATCGAAGAAGAAGTTTGAACATTATGTATAGCATCGTCTCGCTTACATTCAAAATGATAACTTCTAAGACTCTCCCTTCCGGCATCTCCAAGTAAAGGTGATTATGCCTGCAAGAATGTTTGGCTGACAATATTGTGGTCATATCTTAGATAACCACCAAAAGAACATAGTCTCATTTGCTAACGTTTTCAACGTAACCCTGAATCAAGTTCTAAAAAATGTGTGACAAGAAAGCTTTAAAATCTCAGGCAGTAAGAAACTGTATCTCAGCATACCAAAGTGAGGCATTAATGGAAACAAATAACTAGTGTTTCTACCTCGAAACAACAGTTGCTTTTTTCAGTTATTCGTGGCAAAAAATCGGCATTCTTACCACTTTATTTATCTACCTTATTTATTATTTCAGCTATACTATATATCCCACGCAAGTATCTGTTCGCTTTATTGCTACCGTTGGTAATCTTCTATTGTCCTGTGACCTTTATGTTCTATTTTAATTACAGAAAAATATGGCAATAAAAGTGGGTAAGCACGTTCATAATTTTTTTACGCTCATTCACAAAAAGATAATATAAATTTTATTAGTAAGGATAAAAAATATGATCATGGCTCAATTATCAGTGGCATTTTAAGAGTTTCATAATTGAAAGAACAATGCATAATCAAAATTATGCACGTCGATTCATTTTTTTAAAACTATATCTGCATAAAAGCATTGTATCAATTATCTGGCATATTTTTAATGCTGGAAATTGGTAAGATTGATAATATACAATATCTTATATTTATAATTTCAATATTAACGATTGTGAGATCATCTTTTTCTATAATCTATTGATATATACAATTTTCTACAACTTTTAATATAAATTTATGCATTTTACGAGTAATAAAAAAAATGTTACATTAAGGTGGTTTGGACACATGGAATGAATGAATGAAGAAATAATTGTAAAAAAAAGTATATGTCAACGATGTTAATGCAACTAGAAAAAGAGGAAGACCAAGGAAAACGTGGCACGATCAAATAAATCAAATATTGAATGTCGGCCACGTGAACAGTCGGAGAAATAACGTGCGTGCTTGACACGATGTATGAATGTCTAGGAAGCGAGAGAAGTATGTCAGGAAAGAAAAGTGTGGCAGTCTATTCATTCTGCCTACCCTTTCGGGACGAAAGCGTGATGTTAGTTTAAAAAGAGTAATAGTCAAAGTACGTAAATTTTACGTATGAATATTAATTAAATTTACTGATGTAGACCAACTACTAGTAATTCTTCAATTACGATAAATTATGTAGATTTGCGTGATACCCAAGAATTTTTCCAATCTATTATACAAGAATATGCATGCAAAAATCTAATCGTCTGGGTAGTGCATCAGGGGTTGCCATTCTTGAATTCGAAAAGTTTAACGAAAAACACGTTTTTTTCTGTATTTAAAATATTTTTTAATAACTAATTAGTTTATTTTGTTATCTAGATGAAGCCCCGCTCGGATTATAATCGGGTGGTGACAAAAAATCATTATAAAATGGTGTTAAAACAAATTATGTAAATATTAAAAAAAAAAATTAATTATTGATAGTTGGATGGGATCATGGAATGCCCTGGATGACCTTTTAGGTCAATGAAGGGTAGTTTTATATGTTAAATCCCATCCCTGTTGATGAGGCAGTATTTAATAATTTAGGGAGCTCCTTATTAAATATCATCATAGCATTGCAAGTTCAAACGATAAAATGGTTGGAGAACAAAATATATTTTTTCACCTATTTCATCAAGTGTAAATAAAATCACTATAACTACATCTACAAAGACACATTTCGGATACCAATTACTTATATATTATAAAAGAGATTTAAAGTGCTTCTGTGGGATAATTTGGAGCATCAAAAAGGCCTGACTGCTTGCTCTGTTGTAGAATGTATTAGTTTTGTTCTAGTAGTAAATATAATTTCATTTGGTCTGGAGGGTGCTAAAATTTATATCTGCTTCAGTTAAGTTACGTTACGAGGTTGTTGAAGAAATTTTAATAGAGATACTATAATCAACCTTCTATTATACTTTTTACGTCAGTCACCGCCCTTTTGTCGTGTCTGTAAATCTGTCATCAAGTAATTTTAGGGTCACAAAACCAGACCTTTATTGGAAATTTGTCAAAAATAATCTAGTTTGATAATTGAAAGAGTCGTACATAATTTTAATATATTGCAAGATAATCATTTTTATTTGAAACGCAGATGCTTTTAAATCAGCCATTTTGGAATTGATAATAAGTAAAGAAATTTGTCGTTTTTAAAGTTGCAATGATTAAAGGACGTATCAATAAAATTTTCAATATTTTCTATATTTGTGAAAATCAAATACACATTTTTTTTGTCTACTCTGACTTCACTCGGTGGGAGCGAAACCAGTTGGTTGTTTAAAAGACTGAATGAAGTGACGCAAAAACAACATATTTTATATCCGTATTATAATTCATTGCCGGTTTAGAATTCGTAACCTCAGTCTATACACATATATTGTCTTTAATCGTATGCCAAAACAGTGTTGTTGTCACAATTTTTTTCAGATAACATAACTAATTTCAGTATTGGCAAACACTTTAGGCGACTCGAAGTTTCTCCGGAAGGATTTGAATCAACGCTTTTTATCAGCATATATGGACAATTTGTTATATAATATATACATTGTGTTATATACTATTATATTTTTTGGGTTCCATGGAATACATTTAAATAACTTCGCAAGTTCCCACACGAGTGGTTTTGCTGAAAATACGAATCGTATAACACCCGGCGCCTCTGGAAACTACGCAAAATCGGCCTGATCTTCCACCACAATGGCAAGATGAGAGAAGATACAAGACCTTATCATTTACACGAAGAAGAATAACCATTTTTTGTTATAAAAAATACTAGGCAAGGAAGTACGACTTGAAAGAGGCCTGTCTATAGAAGGGAGGAAATTATGACCAGAAGAAGGCAGCGAGCTGCCGAAACCGGTCGGAGACAACAAAAATCATTGGATTTTAACTAAATATACATTAAATAGTCCATTGTTTTGGCCGAAACACTATGATACTTTAACATTATAAACTGTTAAATTAAAAAACTTTGTTTAATGTATCACAATTGTATTTTTATTTTACGCGACAACTGTTTCGTCAACCGATGTTGATAACATCATGTGTTACAATCGTAACACCTGATATTGTCAACATAGGTTGACGAAACAGTTGTCGCGTAAAACAAAAATACAATTGTGATACATTATACAAAGTTTTTTAATTTAACAGTTTATAAATTTACATTTTACAATTTGTTTTTATTTTCATGATTTGAAAATATGATTCATATTATGTCTACCAATAAACAACAACGATATAACAAAACAACTAACATATATAACATACGTGTATTACGAGAAGGATATACTATTTATATTTAATCTTGGAATATTTATTGTTTCTTCAACAATGATGTAAAACTCCATTTAAATAATTAATACGTCTGTTTACCTGAATTTTCACTATAATTTATGGGAACGAAACGTTTCGCCTACCTGGGGCAAAATTAAAAGACATTCGATTGTTTCAAGACAGGTGAAACATTTTATTCACATAAATTATAATATTATTTTAGAAAACAAACGTTTTCATTAGTATAAGTAATCTTGGAATATATCTCTACGAGTTATCCAACCGTGGTATAAGAGATTCAAGAATGGCCATTCATGGTGATTTATCGCACAATTGGCGAGTTGAGCACCATCCTTTCTGCAGATCTAACTTGCAAATTACAATGGGTGCGTGCGGCGACTGGACAATGAAATGGCTTTAACATTGGACCCCGCGGACGGTCATTGAGTAAATGATCAAAAATGTGTGTTTTATATTTGTTTATACAACGCGGATGCCGCCATTTAGTTCTCTCGCATCCTGCCACCATTCTCACAATAATCAATTTGTTCAGACTGCGGTTGACATTCGAGCGTTTCGAGTGTTTGAATTCTATAATGGAACATTCGTCACGACAATTATAATAGACTTGCGCCGGCTCTGCCGGTGTCGCCCCCCCCGGCCCCTCTGACGCCGCGGCCGAGTGATGCCGATACTTCCCGAGTGGGCCATTCGGCACCCGAACCGGCTCTGTGCAACACAGGACCAACAGAGCCGGCAAATGTTACAAGTGATACTAGCGCCGCGTCACATGCTGATGTAGCGGCTAGCGCACACGATGTGGGTGCGCGTACTTTGCCTCGCCCGGCTACACGGGCCTCGACACGTGCCGCTGCGCGTGTGGCATCATCCAATTCGCTCGCAGTACCCTCCACTTCCTACGCTGCTCAGGCATCACGGGTGGTTGTAGGGAGTGTCACCAAGGGAAAACGTCCTGTATCTGGTGTATCGGCTGCCAAGAAATCGAAGGACCCGACAACCGACGCATCGGGAGCTGCAGCAGTCAATACCCGTCCTCAGAATGATGGAGGGAATGGGAATATTGTCTCGCAGCCCAGTGTTCCGTGAGGGTGGAGTGTTGTTTCGGGAAGGCGTCGGCTCGCTGTCCGTGGTTCCCGCAAGGAGCAAACACCCACAACGTCCCAGAAAAACTTTCACTTTTATCCCTTCCATCCGGAAACCTCGGCGGAGGAGATGAAAACCTACTTAAATTCTCTGTGTAAGGCTTCGTATACGGTCCATAGAATGAAGCCCAGAGATGGTTCCTATGCGTCGTTCAAAATTGGCGTTCCTACGTCGGCCGTGTCGGAGGTCTTAAAGCCGAAACACTGGCCGCGACAGTCTTTCATTAAGGAGTGGCGGTCAAGTGTGGCGGCTCCTCGACTTCCGATGCTCAGCTGACGTGATAATTTTGGTATTCTGTATCAGAATGTTCGAGGATTGAAGACAAAATGCTCGACGTTTTACACCAGTGTTTTGGCGAGTGACGCAAATATAATTGCACTCTCCGAAACATGGCTTAATCCGAGTGTCTTCTCCTCTGAGCTTTTTGATACGGATTCATTCCTTGTTTTTAGGAGAGACAGAGACAACGGCAGTGGCCATAGGCAGGGTGGCGGTTGTCTTCTGGCTATCAGGAAAGAGGACGCGCTTATGGCCGAGCGCGTCCTCGGCCTTGAATCCGAAAATGAGGACTTATGGGTAAAACTGACTTACAACTCAAATGTCAATATTTTTTTATGCGTGGTATACATTCCACCGGGATCTTCTTGGGATGTCTACAAACGCTTTTTTGATTCAATGCATATGAACCACGGTCTGATAGGAGATCGGAATGTCATTGTGATGGGGGACTTCAATCTTCACTCCGCGCGTGGGAGCGACAGTGTTCAGCAGGACCTGGAGTTCTTGTGCGCGGTGTTTGGGCTCACCCAGTGCAATGGTATTCTGAACTCTGATCTCAGAGTTCTTGACTTGATTCTGAGCAACATGAAGTTGCAAGTTTTTCGGTCATTGTTTCCTCTGGTACCCGAAGATAGTTACCATCCATCGCTGGAGTTTGTGTGTGACGGTAAGATGGTCTCGGGGGTCACTAGAGTACCCAAACATGATGCCAGCACCTTCCGCGGTTGGAATTTTGGGCGAGGAAACTTTGACAAACTTTATCATTTAATGACTCAGATTGATTGGAGTAGCTTATACAACTTGAGTACCGTAAATGAAGCCTTACAATACTTTTACCGTATTTTATATAACATTTTTGATTTGTGCTTCCCCAGGAAACACATGAGCAATGGTGGACGGAGATATCCTAAGTGGTTTACTGAGGATATCATGCGAAATATAAGGATGAAGCATGCTCATCATAAGAAGTGGAAAGCTACTGGCTCTCGTGGTGAGTATGAACAATTCAGTCACTACCGCTCGATGGTGGTTCGCAGTGTCCGATTGGCCTTTCGAACATATGTGGGCACCATTGAGGGTAATCTCATGGACGATCCCAAATCTTTTTGGAACTACGTCAAAAGCTTACGCAAAGATGGTGGCATGATAAACACCATGATGCATGGGGATAGAGAGGTTCGAGGTGCCGATATAGCGAATGCATTCGCTAAGCACTTCCTATCTGTCTATAGCAATATTCCCCCGCGGCTAAATCATAACGATGTGACCAATTCGAGTGCCGATACTACTCATAGCTTCAATGGTGTCAGTCAAATTGACATCTCAGACATAAAAATTTCAATTCAAGCCATGAAAAATTCGCACTCAATTGGCCCTGATTTTCTTCCTATCTTCTTTTTAAAAGGATGCTCTGAATTTTTGGTACCTCCTCTCCACTTCATTTTCAACCTGTCAGTAAATACTGATACCTTTCCCGATTTGTGGAAAATCTCCAAGATCAGTCCCATCTTCAAGAGCGGCCCGAGAGAATCAGTTGAAAACTACAGACCTGTAGCAATACTGTCTGCTCCGGCCAAACTCTTCGAATCTATTATTTATAAAATGATTCTCCCTAGAGTTGAACCCTTCATAATTTCAGAACAACACGGATTCAGGAAGGGGCGCTCTACTGAAACCAATCTTATGATTTTCACAGAATATGTGACAAGGGCTTTGGACAATGGTCACCAGGTTGACTGCTCTTATAATGACTTTTCTAAAGCCTTTGATACCGTCAACCATGATGTACTTCTGCGAAAGCTGTCGGAAATTGGTTTCTCTTCTAAGTTGGTTTTATTTTTTATTAGCTACCTGAGGGAGAAGGAAACAGTTTGCCTCATACGGTATATTTCAATCTGCACTTTTTCCCGTATATTCCGGAGTGCCACAGGGCTCAAACCTTGGTCCACTCCTCTTCACCATCTTCATTAATGATGTCGCGAGGGTTATACAATTTTCGCGATTTCTTTTATTTGCAGATGATCTTAAATTATTCCTTGAGATAAAAAGCCCCGAAGATTGCCTCCATCTCCAGTCAGATATAAATAATATCGTCCGCTGGAGTAAAACCAATCAAATTTATTTCAATATCTCTAAATGCGTAATTTTATCTTTTACGAGAGCATTGCGTACTGTTTATTACAGATACACAATGGATAACCAGCAACTTAAGCGTGTTTCAACGATAAAGGATCTTGGTATCGTTTATGAAAGTAGGCTGACTTTCCATGCTCACATCGAGAGAATATGTGGAGTTGCACTGAAAATGTTGGGATTTATTCTCCGAACTGGTAGAGTTTTCAAGAATCCCTATGTTTTGCGAATTTTGTACAACTCATTGGTCCGGAGCCGGCTCGAGTGTGGCTCGGTGATATGGAGTCCCCACGAGGCGAGATACTCGCTCATGTTAGAGAGGGTTCAGAAAAGATTTCTGAGATATCTCTACATGAGGGAGTTTGGTAGCTATCCGTGGCTTTATCCCACTGCATTCCTCTTGGGCATGCTGGGGACCGATAGTTTACAGATAAGAAGGGATGGGTGCACACTTACCCATTTCTTCAGACTTATCAGGGGATTCTTTGAGAACTCCGTCATCTTGGAGGCTATCCATCTTTATGTTCCGGATGGCTATCTTCGACAGCGTCAGCACAGACTGTTTTATCTCCCAGCATGCAGAACCAACCTGCCTCTGGTGATGCCGGTGGGGAGAGCAATCAAACTGCTGAACATGATCGCTTCGGAGATCGATGTCTTTCATATTCGTGAAAGTACATTCAGAAGACAAATACTCTTGACTTTGGAGAGTATTTTGTATTCCTAATGTCGAACCATCTCTCATGCGTTCCTGGTATTATATATTCCTTATGTATTACCTGTTCTCAATAGATGCCTTAAACTATAAAAAATGTTTGTAATGTCTTTTGAGAAAATAAACTGATTTGATTTGATTTGATAGATACATACAATCTACCATTTACCTTTTTTTTAATTAGCATTAAATGATTAATATAAATGAAAACGATAAAACTCCTAGAAGACAGGCGTTTTCATTTATATAGGGTGTTTTTTTTTAGGTATACAATACATATTCTAAAATATAAAAAAAACACATTAATATAATGTTAATGTCTATGATATTATGTCTATTAACAACATATTTCGGGATTAATAACATAATTTATTTCGATGTTTGACCGATTTAATAAATATTTTCAATAATAACTTCGTTACTTAAATTTCACACTCGATGAAAGGCATCCCTTCTATTTGGAACTATCTTTATGCAACCCTCAAAAGAAATTGAGGATAGAATTTATTATAAATCACTAGTAAAAATAAACATTTTCCATATGTTTTCTTCTATGTACGCCATACTTTGTGTTGTTATGATGCTTTATTTCACTTTTTCTTTTTTATATACTTTGTATATACAACACTTTTATTAAAAAAAAATAATTACATAGACTTGTTTTGGACAACCAGTCCTTCTTCAGTGATACATATTATAAAGATATATTTTAAAAATATTATAAAATCTGATAGATGTTATGGACTGGTTGTCCGAAACATGTCTATGTAATTTTTTTTTTTAATATAGGTATTGTATATACAAAGTACATAAAAATGAAAAAATGAAATAAATTTTCAATATATCCAACACAACTACATTCCTTATTTTAAAATACTCACGTAAAAGCTCGTTTCTGGGCGTAAAATCAAATATAAAAATTGAACAATTACACAATGTTGAATTTTTATGAATTATCGATTAAATTTCAAAAGAAAACTTTTTAAATTGTGAAATTGTCACGGTTCGTATTAAATCAATGCAAGCTCGAGCTTGGATCTTCTAGCTTACAGATGTTCCAATATCACATTTTATATTAAAACAATGTTGGACGATCGGTACGAAACGGTTTTACAGTGAAAAACATAATATATTGTACCTATCTGGTATATTCTTGTGTTGTTGAACGTGAAAAGCATTCTAAAAATGGCGAGAAAAACCGTTTCGTACCGATCGTCCAACCGCGTTAAATTGGGTGAAAATATCCACTCGGATGCCCTGAAATGTAAGATAATATTTATGATGGTTATTACTGTTACTTTATTCTCATTACCGTCCCAGCCTCTACGGGAGTTAGCTGGAGTCCGATATCCGAGCCGTATGTACCTACTATATATACATAGGTACGTGTAGAGCTACATTATTATAATACGCTCCGACAGTTGATAGGCAAAAGGAATTAAGCACGAAAAATCTTTTCGCGCGAAAAAAAAAAGGTTTTTATATAAGGATTAATTGTATCTCCATAGAGACGAAGATGTAAATTGTTTTCTGGGAACAGAATATGGTAGTCGAGGCGCTTACAGGACTTATGACCTGTCATTGGTTGGGTTGCTTTATGTTTAACAACATTCCCCATTTCGCCCTTCTTACGACCACCACGTCTGACAAATTTTTGGAAATTGTATATATGCTAGAATGCTGCGCCTATCTTCACAGTTTTTAGTTTATACTACACTAGCGTCATCTATTAAGATTGGGAAGCATTAAGCAGAACATATTTATTAATGCATTGTGAAAGGCTCTGCAAATCATACAGTACTAGATTACGCCTGGAGATGTCTCTCCAATTTTTATGCCTTTAACTTGAACCAGTTATTTTACACAACATTTTGAATGTATACAAATTCTTGTAGACAAATACTGGATTTTATCCATTGCGGATAATTTTTTTTATAAGGATTAATTGTATCTCAATAGAGACGAAGATGTTAATTGTTTTCTGGGAACAGAATATGGTGGCCGAGGCGCTTACAGGACTTATGACCTGTCATTGGTTGGGTAGCGTTAATTCGAGAACGAACCGATTTCCCTAATTTTCAACATGATAAATTTGTATATTATTATTATTGTTATCCGTATGATCTCTCCACCTTTGCGATTTTCAAAACTTGTTCATAATAAACCCATAAAATTGGATCTAGCGAACATATTGTAGTAAATATCACTCTTTTTTATCTAAATACTTTAGGAATAAAAAATCGGGCTTGGAACGTTTGCTATTTTCCTATTGATAGGAATTTTCACATAAAACGGAAGTACGGAATAAAGAGGAAGGCACGCGCTTATAAGTACCGCACACACTACTTATAATAGCTTTTTGCACAAATAAAAAAAAACAAATTTAAATAATGGAATGCGTGTTCGCTTTATCAATTTATTTTCTAATTTGAATATCGTATATCGACGTGCAAAAAGCTATGCCCTTGTCACTTTGTATCAGGTGTTTGCCCTTCTTACAAATAAAAATAATTTTTGTTATTATTTTATAGAATATATCGTAATAACATACTCGTATACCCTGCAGCAACCGAACTTGTACTGGTACTTATTTAACTTTGAATACAATTTTCCGTATCATCTTACACGCATTAATTTAAGTTAATACACAAATAAAAACTTTTGTTATAATACATTAATGGACCAATACGGTATGGATCTGAAAAAAAAAATCATTTTTGAAGAGTGTCTAAATGAGTGGTTCCCAAAGTGGTCTATATCGACCCCCAGAGATCGATTTCGACTTGCAAGGGGTCTATGACAACTGGAAAAAAAATTGGGTGTCAATGAGATGTAAATGGGGGTCTACGAGATGGTTCAACTAAATTGAAGATGAATATTGAAATTTTGATAGTGTTTATCTTTTATGTAAAAATGTTGGATTTGCATGTTGTTTGTCGACCTTTTTTTTGCTCTTTCCTGAAAATCGGACCAGCCGCCGTCGTAGCATACTCAAAAAGTGTTGTCGCGACAGTTGTTCCGATTTTTCCAAACGAGCAAAAAACAAAAAACGTATACAACAAAAAAAACATGAAAAAAAGCCAGAATTTTTTGTCGCCCTTTTTTTGCACTTTCACGAATGAGCAAAAAAAGGTCGACAACGCTTTCCTTCTTCTTTTTTCTATTTTCAGCTTCAAAATTTATTTTTATAGTTATAGTTGAATTTGTAAAAAAATATATTACGAAAGCAGGGGGTCTGCACAAAATACAATAGAAGAAGTCGGCAAGGGGTCTACGGGACAAAAAAGTTTGGGAACCTCGGTCTAAAGTAACGGTGAATTTACGCTTTTATAAACGCAGGAATAAAAAATCAATCCTAACATTGAATTTACCCTTTTATGCCCAAGTGAGTATATGAAAGAAAAAGCATGTAAAAAGGGTAAAATAAATCGAAAAAATATCTCAATAATAATAAAGCATCACACTGGAGCCTAAACCTCTTTCTGTTTTAAAACATGATATATTTACTGTCGGTTGGTCGGTCTCGGTCATTATTCACATGCAAGGTCGCAAATATTTCTCATTTTCCATCCCACATGCCTTCACCCTATGATCCCAATAGCAGTGCGACTTTTTAAAGCCCTGCTGCTCGAATTTTACATTTTCATTTTCACATTTTCATCTCATGTATTGTTTGCACATGGATACGTGCCTGTGGTATATGTAATAACCAGCAACAGCATATATGTATATGTAGCCAGCCTGTATATGTAACATATGTAACAACTCTTCTTCTTCTCTGTATGTAGCATGTATGTATGCTCTATATGTATGTATGTATATGTGTATGTATGTATGTAATAATAGCCAACATGGCATAATATGTATACATATGCTCTTGTCTCTTGCCTTAATAATAACAATAATAATAATTATATATATATATATATATATATATATATATATATATATATATATATATATATATATAAAAACATACGTTCAAAAAGTATCGCGAATTTTGTGTTTTTTCAAAAATTATTTATAAATTCATGAATTTCTATTTTGTCCCCTGCAAAGTAATCCCAACCAGATATTATACACTTGTGCCAACGTTTTTTTCAATCCTCGAAGCACCCCAAAAAATCATTTTTTGTGATCTTGTTCAGCTCCTCCTTCGATACCGTCTTTATCTCCTCAATCGTAGCCTAGCGTCGTCCTTTCATGGGCCTCTTCAGTTTCGGGAACAAGAAAAAGTCACAGGGGGTCAGATATGGGAAATACGGTGGTTGCGGCATTATTGGTGTGTTGTTTTGGCCAAAAATTCGCGCACAAGCAGATGCGAAATTGAGCAATTTTGGTACGAATTTCGCGGCGACCGATCTCATGCCCAAATCATTGGTAAAAATCGAATGGCACGAGCCAAGCGATATGTTTAAGTCCTCAGCAACTTCTCTAGCGGTGATTCGACGATTGGCCAATACTATGTTATTCACTTCATCAATGTTTTCGTCTGTTGTTGACGTGCTCGGGCGTCCGGCAAGCTCTTTTTCGTTCACATCTTCTCGGTCCTCTGAGAACATTTTGTACCACCGATAAACGCTGCTTTGGTCCAAGATAGCTTCACTATATGCCACAGTCAACATTCGGAATGCGTCCGGGGACTTAATTTTGTTTTTCACTCAAAATTTGATACAGATTCATTGATCCATTTTTTTGGAGTGTGCAAAAATCGAAGACGAGCCAAAACACGTGCAAGCAAAGTGGCTCTCAAAAATTAACTGAACATTCAAACTGGCCGAACTTATCGGCATAAGTGAGAGACATGAGTACCAACATAACGCCATAAAAAAATCAAAAATCGAATATACGTAACCGGCGGAAATTCAAAATTCGCGATACTTTTTGAACATACCTCGTATATAGATATATATTATATATATAGCAACCTATATATATATATATATATATATATATATATATATATATATATATACAATATGTATGTATGTATGTAATAATAATATGTAGCCAATAATAATAATATGTATGTATGTCAACAACAACAACAGCCAATAATAACATATGTATATGTAATAACCAGCAATATATATGTATGTAGCATATGTAATAATATGTAATGTGTATATATATGTGTAGCAATAGCCAATAATATGTGTCAACTGCTCAACAACAACAATAACATATCTTAATAACAACAGCAATATGTCATGTATGTATGTATATGTATGTGTATGTGTATGTAATATATGTAATATGTAATAATAATAATAATATATATGTAATATGCTCATATGCGCCATGTAATAATATATATGCTCTTATATATAATATCATATGTAATAATAATAACAAATAATAATATATCAATATAGATTTTAATATGGAGCTTTTGAAAGTTTGAAAAACATATGATTTGTGAATATAAGAAAATTAGTGTTATCCTTTAGTCACCCTAAATATCCCTTTAACCCCTATCCAAATATTATCACCAAATTGCATGTGTTTTATACTTACTTGGTGATAATTTTTATTTCGCACGTGGTGACCACGCAAAAAAATGTGATAGAGAGCTGTGTTTATAATCAGATGCGATTTCTCTAAGTGTTCTATTTTTATGTGAGAATGACATATCTCGCCTTACTAGGGCATTACTAAGTAATATTAACCATTTGATAATGTTCTAGTTAGGCAAAACGAGACACTCTTGAAAATCTTTATACTTAAAAAAAACACATATACATATGAACAATTAATAAAGTATCTGGAGTATAAATGAATTATTTAACATTAAGAAATTTTCAAAATATATTTTGGACAAATATGTGATATAATATTAAACAATGTCTTGATAAAAAATGAAAATACTCAAAATATAAAAATGTTTTACTTTACTCTATTTTGTAACAGTGTGAACAAAGAAAGTTTTAAAATCTATTTATTCAAATATTAAATAACAACACAAAATGAAGGCGATTAAGTTATAAATTGATCACACGATTTAAATATTATAGTATTAATCTCATTAGTGCTTTAATCCCAATATTGTGCGGGTGGCTTCATTTGCAGTATAAAAACAATTTTATCTCGAACTGCGACTGACTGCATTTGCAGTTCAGAGAGATAATTCCAGTTCATCATAATATTACGTACAAATTAGTACAATGGTAAGGAACTAAAGTAAAAGAGATTATGAGATACACTCAAATATGAGCTGCAAATGTAGTTTGAAACAATTTTTTTGCACTGTAAATGTAGCTAACCGCACTGTATGGGTTAAAAACAAATTTAATGAATACATTTAGTTACAGTTTGGTAATACATTCGTCTTGTTTGATTGACATTTTTCGAGATTCTTTCTCCGTCATGCCGAACGCCTCACCATCCTCGATGGTAGTGGGAAGATCGCAACCTTTAGTTTCCGGGAGGAATATACAAAGAAAAGCAGCGACCACTGGCGCGGATCCAAACACCACAGGAGGAAGCCAAGAAGCCGTCGTGTTCATAGAAACCACAAACGGGGCTGTCATTGAACCCACTCTGGCCAACATCGAAGCGGTTCCTACCGCTGCATTTCTCACTACCGTCGGGAAGAGCTCCGAGGTATACAAGTAAACAACTACAAATACAACAAACATTCCAACATTCCCTGTACACGCTAAAACCACTTTGTAAATAGCCCCTTCCTTAGGTATTACGGCTATAGCGAACATGCACACAGACGTGATAATATGCATAGTGTACAAGGCTGGTTTCCTTCGAAGCAATTTAATGCATAGGTACGCCGTCAGGGTTCCGAAGAGATTTAAACAAGCAGAGATCGCTACATTTACGAAAATGTTTCCGTCTAGTTGGCCCACGTACTGAGACAGACCGAAAAATCCGAAACTGCATACAACCCAATTGATGGACATGCAAATAATGTTCCTCCGTAAATTTCTCGTTCGAAAGAGATCGAGGATGGTTCCTTTCTTGGCAGAGGACTTCGGTTTATTTTCTTGGTAGTTTTTGATGATCATCTCTATGTCATTTGTGGGGCGATTATTTCTGAAATAATAAATTTTAATATTTAAGATGTTTTCCTTACAGGTATATGAGATTTGCCTGAAATAATTACAAAATAAACATTTTTGTACAGTAGCACGTTGAGGACATTTTTTGTATTATACTATATTATTTGGAATACTTCTTTTATTCCACCAGGATCTTTTTAAGAAAGTAAAAGTTTGGAGATTTTTTTATGATATATTCAAATATTTTAAGATATAGGTACATTATACTATCAAGTCCAGCCAACATTGATCAAAGTCCGCAAGATTTCATATCTGGGTCGCGTTCTACGAGGAGAAAAATATCGCCTGCTGCATCTAATTTTGAAGGGAAAAACAGAGGGCCGCAGGGGGCAGGGAGAAGGCAGATCTCTTGGCTGCGCAATGTGAGGGAGTGGACGGGAATCGGAACTGTGGAGGAGTTATTCCGGACAGCGCAGCATAGGGAAGAGTTTACCAGAGTGATCGCCAACGTCGGGGGGACCTGACAGGGCACTTTAAGAAGAAGATAAAAATTTACAGTTTAGACGGTAAAACTATTATAGTTTAGAAGATAAAAACTCATTTATATTTTTCTCCAAAAATGTAGGTATACCATAAAACCTACGATACGTGTCGAGAAAATTGTGAAAAGTGGAAAAAACAGTGATTTAATTCTTAAAATATGTCATTTTGAAATTCTATGGTGTTACGCCTCCTTTTCCAAATGCCGTTTTTATACACCAGGTGTCTACCATCGCCCTCGCTCCAGAAATTGATCCCTTCACCGGTTTTTAGACACAATTAATTTATTGTGAATATCCTACACAAATTCGAAAAAAGGATATCCGGAGGATCACCGCAAATATATGCTGTCAAAAAATATTAAAACGATAATTGTTAAGAGTCTCACATTCGTGCTGCTTTTTTCAACACTTGGATAGCTCTGTCGGTGTTGCCCGTCGCAAGGAGCCAGCGAGGACTCTCCGGGATGAACCAGTAATTAACCAGCATGAGAACTTGAGCAAAGGAGAAGGCAAACTGAACCCACTGCCAACTCCTGATGTAGTACCCGACGACAGGGAGGAGAAGATAGCCCGTGTTGAAGGGCAGCTGCACCAGGCAGGCGACCAGCTCCCTGTACTGTTTCCCGGTGAATTCTACCAGCAGAACGAAGCACATAATCATGGTTCCTCCTATGGAACTCCCAATCAGGAAGCGAAGGACAATAAACGCCCAGTAGTTTGTCACGAAACTCGAAATTATACCCGCAACCATTTCCTGCAAGATTGGAACGATTATTGACTTCCGCCCGAATCTGAAAGAAAATAATTAAAATATGTAGGATGTTTAGAAGATAGCTTAAATAATACATTTATTATTAGATTTAAATTACGCGATTTTAAAAATCAAGCATAATTTTTATTTTAAAAAATTATTTTTGTTGTATAAAATATGTTAATTCTTAAAAATCTTACGATAACACGCAAAGTTATAAAAAAATCAATTGTTTTAATTAAACATGTAATTAAATTACTTATTTTATTTGAAATATAAACAGTTAATTTCTTGACTTATCGAGGAAAAAAATATAAAAAAGTTGAAAAGGCTATAAAGAAACAGTGTTAAAAAATGGATGACATATACTTTTATAAATATTGTAACATCCTGTATTTAAACTGTTAATTTGAATAGCTTTGTTTTTTGTATCACAATTGTATTTTATTTTACGCGACAGCTGTTTTCCTGTATTTAAATTACGTATTAATTTAAAGTTTATGCTAGGCCATTGAAGCATATAAATTGATCGTATTTGATTGTTGTATTTTTTAATGTATGAAATATAGGCATAACATAAAATTAAATCGATGGTTATTGTTTTTTTTTGTATAAGTAAATTGGAAATATTAAAAATAAAATTAAAATTATGAAATTCCTTTATGATATAATGTATATTTGGTTTTATTCCACTTTATATTTTAATTTCAATCAGTTTAAGTAGCTCACTGCCATCTTCTGGCAGATTTAGCAAACGAAAGGTTCAAATTTCAAGAAGATGGCAGCGTCTAAATTTGACTAATAAATGGAATATATTATAATAACAAAATATATGTATTTTAAATATTTTAAAAATTTATCAATGGTATTTTAAAAAATATTTTCATTTTTAATTGTTTTAATATAATATTTAAAAATTATGACTCACCGATCAGACATTGCACCAAAGACTAGACTACCAATTAGCATTCCAAGCATAAAAACCGTTTGGTTGAGGCTCACCATCCATTCCCTGTCACATATAAGGTTCCAGGACATTATAATAGTGTCCTGGAATACAGTCCTGTTGTAGATGGGATTATCACAAGGACACCTATTGAGTTCTCCCGCTGCGCCATCGATTGCATTATCCATGCACGTGTATTCGGCAGGAGGAGCGAGGAACACAATACCCAAAGGATGGAATGCAGTTGTGATTTTGCATGGAAGAATTAAAAATACAAGGAGAAGTTGGTATTTTCCCATTGGTCCAATACAGTTTTGAACTTCATCATCGATCAGGTCTTTATTTTCTTCTGCAACATAAATAAATATAATTCTATCCACTCTCTTATATAAAAGTTAGTACGTATTAAAAAATAAAATATTATAAATGAAGTGGATAAATTTTTTTTTGTGAATTAGATAGACAGAAAGTTCGAAACATTACGAGTGAAACCAAAAATTAGGACTTATAGATATAAAATAATAAAACACTTTGTATTTAACCACGATATGGTTATTATGTCTAACCACAAAGTGAGCGCTTCATAGGAAAACAAAACTTAGGATTACGAGTGTTGATTAACTGTTTGATATTATTTTTTATTTCCGAAAGATTTGCTCTTTAGTGTTTTTATAAAATTTAATTCGTTGAATAAAATAACTGACCGATGCTACACATTAAGCTTAAATATAATAACTGATTAGGAAAAATAAAACGATCCCAATACACAGGTGTGAAATTAATACTTCGAAATATTCAATACATATGGAATGTCGTTAAGAAAAAGTACGAGAATGTTTTGAATACATCACATGTCACAAGAATCAATATAATAGCTAAAAAATAAAATTGTATACAGTAATTGGGTCCAAACGACCTGTTGTGTACATAAAAAAAAAGAGAGCAAGAGAGGAATACTTCGATTCTCTCCGAGAGTGATTCGAAATGTACGCGATGTGCGTGCCCGAAAACGGTTATGGATTGTTTTGAATTGTTTTTCTGATTATTGTTGTATAACAGTAGAGTAGAAAAAATATATCAATTTGGGGTTGTTAATTGTGAAATTTTTAACGTGTGTAAAAAAAGGTTTTCATTAAAAGTATAAGAACTTTTTACTAATTACGATTGTAAAGTGAACCAAGATTTTAAAAGGTCGTGAATATTTCACGAATATTTTATTATATTTATTAATACTTCCCGCCAGTTCTCTTAGGTTAAGGCCACATCAAATGCTTCGATTGGCGCTTAGCTAGCTTATCAACTACAGAGTCATGTAGCGTGGCGCAAAGCGTTCAGTGTGGCCATCGTGATAGTATGGCGTGCGTTAGTCTACTAAGACATGTCACCTAGCTCGCATGGTAACTCTAGGCACCGAGCGAGGTTCCTACCTGTGTGGCCGTAGCCTTATGTACCGATTCCTAGACGAATTTCAAAATTAGTTTTAGTATAAACAATTCCATGGAAAATAATGATATGCAAATAAGGCATATTTTCCTCTTTAACTTTTAAATCGCCATCTTATTATGATTCTTTAGTAAAAAACATTGTTTTTTTTTTTTAATTTGGGAATTAGCCATAGATATATAATAATGTGCCATAGAAAAATTTCTTTCGGGAAGAACAATTGGATACAAAATATTGTACATGTTTTCTGTGAATAAATGTAAATATGAATATATTTACAATATTTTTATCGCTACTTTATATGTACGAATGCTATATTTAAACATGTTTTGAAGAATACGAGTATGTACGTATATATAGTTACACGAGCTTTACATACATACGTGAATACACATTTCTATGATTTGCACATGAATGAAATAACATAATTTATAACAACTACAAGTAAACTTATTTATAGATCCCCGGGAGAGCATTTTAAAATTTACTTGTATTTCACTTCCTTGTGAAATTAAATCACAATCGTGTCTAGAACACAGTGTTAAAAAAAAACGCATCAAACTTTTAATTATTCATGTATGTATGTAAATTGTTTTTTGTAGAACCAGTCCGCTGTGTTGATTGAAAAAATAAATACTGATGTTGCCTTGAAGTCATATGCTGGTGCTCAATTCTTTTGTATAATATTTGGCATTTGACAAAAATCTTTAAAGATCACAATAACTAAAACCAGTTTTGTTTCTAAATCGAAAGAACATAATTTTAAATACACGTTGTAAATATAAATATCTTAAAACAATAAAAAACACGTATTTTTTTTAGATATTGAAAGTTGTTACCTTCTTTCTTCATCTTCAGTGATGCACCTAATATTTCACTAGTGTAAAATTAATCCAATTATTAGCAGATACCTGACTCACATGTGACAGCGCTGTTTTATTAGCTTCTGTAATTAAATTTTGAACACTTGAGGAGCCGTGAGTTGTAAACATTATGGTCAGACTGCGGTACATGTCACATAAACATTGCTTCGCACAGCGGTAGGTGCCGGGAGCCTCGCCGGTTTCTCAATCATCATCAAACATTCTTATCAACAATCTCCAGGCCGCCTTACAATGTTTACATTATCTTAACTTCAATAATTAATATGCTCTTACAGCCAGACATATTAAATGTGCAAAATTCACAAATTTATACTTACATTATGTATACTAAATGTATGTAGTTAATATGTTAGTGCCCACTGTTGTTCTAATTAGCAAGTAGCATTAATACTATGCGTAAATATTTGTAAATGATCAAACTATCTACTAAATTAGCTAAAGTTTCTAGTAAATTTCAACAGATGGCCGCTTAATAATATGAACTATGGAATATCTGATGGATGAAAACTATTTGTTAAAATGTTTCGAAGGTTTTACGATATAATCAAAGTTCTAATCGTTCTTCCGATAATGAAGGTATGTAATATCTTCGAAACATGCGAAGAAAAATATGTTCAAAGGTGCAAAAAAAGGTGTTTTATTATAAAATATTATTTTATTCATTAAATAAATCGTCAGTATGGAATTTCACAGCATAAACGCCTAAAATTGACAAAGATTACAATGCATTTTATTTTTACTTTATTTATCAGAAAAAAATACTTTACCTAGACAAAAATAAAGTAGATTTTTTACACTCTGTCTACACCTAAATTATTCAAGATCATTAGATTACTTCGTTTGACTCTTAAGCCTTAAGTTTGAATCTTTACACATGTAAAAATCCATGACCAAGCTATTGAATTGAAATTCAGGTGAATATAAATAATTACATGATAATTATGCATATATTAATACGAATGATGATGAATAACTAAATTTTTAGCATATAAATTGTCTTACATATCCCTTTTCCATAATGGAAATAAAAAAATATTTCTTCTATGTTCGCCATACTTTGTGTTGTAGATGTTTTATTTGTCTTTTTCTATTTTTATACTTTGTATATACAACACTAACTTAAAAAAAAAACATATCAGACATGTTTCGGACAACCGGTCCTCCCTCAGTGTAATTATAAAGATACATACATAAAAACTACATACATATTCAGCATACATAAAAACACACCATTTTTTTATCGGTTAAAATAAATATTTTTACAAATCAAATAATATTACTGAAATCTCCTGGTGGAAGTTCATTTAATAATAATTAAATAAAACGATGTTTTTTTTAACTACTTCCACTTTTGTCTTTATTTCGTCAGCGACCGGTTTCGCCAGGCTCACTGGCATCGACAGACTGGTGACACTATTGCAAACTGAGTCATTTATGTACATTCAGATCAAACATAATTCTATTCAACAATAATCTTAAAATAATTATGTAAATTTACTGAATTTAAATATTGGTATTAAAGTTATTTAAGAGGATTCGTATTCAATATAACGGATTTAAAATTTTATTACAGCTGACATATTGATATGTAACGTTTGAAAAATTGATACTTTTGTTTTTAATATTACTGAATTTAAAATAATATTTAATATATCTGGGTCCGTTAGGTTGGCGTCTCCCTATTTTGGTTTTTCCATCCATTAGTCCATGTTTGAGCTGCTAAGGTTCAAATTTAAAAATCATTATATTGAATACGAACCCCTTAAATAACTTTAACACCAATATTTAAATTCAGTCAATTGTACATCATTATTTAAAGATTATTTACGTATACAATCATGTTTACCACCCCTTATATATATATACGAGTACATATACAAAGTTTGCAATAGTATCACCAGTCTGTTAAGACAAAAGTAGAAGTACCTAGTTAAAAATACATGGTTCTATTTGATTATTATTTATATTATTAATATTAAGTAATAAACTAAGACCGCAGTGTACGTATCAAAATCATTTTAAAGGAACAATTGATTGATTGCTAATATTCCACTAATATATTTAATACTGTGATTTTTTATTTACTAAATAAAAGCTCTTTGGGTT
Organism: Lepidostoma basale; assembly: GCA_022606425.2. NCBI lineage: Eukaryota > Metazoa > Arthropoda > Insecta > Trichoptera > Lepidostomatidae > Lepidostoma > Lepidostoma basale. The sequence continues at coordinate 284,599 of JAHDVF020000768.1, forward strand.
ATTCTGTACTCTTTTACATTGTTATAAAGCTACAATTTAAAATCACTATTACACAACGTCTATTTCAACAATAATCTTAAATATAATGACGATTTTTTATGAATTAAAACACTGTTTTTTCCACTTTTGAATTTTTTTTTCTCGACATGTTTCGAAGGCTTACACCTTCATCATCAGGAGAATGATATAAAACTGAACATTGATATTTTTTCGAACCGATGATATTTTTTCGAACCAGCCTTCGAAACATGTCGAGAAAAATATACTCAAAAGTGGAAAAAACAGTGTTTTAATTCATAAAAATTCGTCATTATGGAATTCCACAGTGTTAACGCCTTAAGTTTATCTAAACTTAAATATAATGAAACTGCGAATTTAATAGTAAGACTTGATTGTTAGTTTTCGGTATAATACACTATAATTCGATCTACTTAAGATTCTATACATTTATATACTATTTTTGGTAATGTTGTATAAAGGCCTACAAAATCAAAACTGCACACCGACCTTTATGTGCACATACTACATGTATATATGGCACTGATTAATGAAACTGGGAAACGCCCTACGAGTATTCAAATAAATGAAATCCGTGTATGGTAAAAGGGGTACGAAAAAATAAAACTTCTAAATGATAAGAGATTGCAAGCTAAATGAAAGGTTTGTGAAAAAATATATATAGGGAGATGGTTTGCACACTAGGAAAGCAATGCATAAAGAAAGTATACCCCAAAAGTGCGATTGCGTCACATAATCAAGAAGGACCGAGTATACCTAATATTATATGTCACGAACAAATCAGGTTGGAAAATGAAAATGACGTGGCGATATTTCTTTTGTGTACTTCTCCCTAGTAACGGCGTGATAGTAACCCATATTCATTACGTTATTTTACTTCCTCCATAATATGTACGTAAGTAGTACAAATAAAAATATATTTGTTTTCAGTAAACGTGTCCAAAAAAACAAAATAAATTGCTTTTAACTAGCCAAGTTATTTTTTTCTTCAATGTTATTTTCTTGTGATTTGTCCTTTCTCATTAATCCGAATTGTTCTCCTTCCACTAACGTATTCGGTAACTCCCGTCCTTTAGTTTCTGGTAACATCAGGCAAACGCAGGCTGCAAATAAAGGGGCGACTCCAAATATCACCGGAGGCAACCAGGGTATTGTGGAGTTCAAAGATACTACAAAAGGAGCTATCATGGAGCCGATTCTGGACAGCATTGATGCTACCCCTACTGCCGCGTTCCTGACAACAGTAGGAAACAATTCAGAACAATATAAATAAATCACAGAAATAAGTATAAACATTCCGAGGTTCCCTATACAAGCTAACACGACTCTTAAAACCGCATATTCTTGGGGAATTATTGCGATTACGAGCAAGCAACACGAAGTTGCAATGTGCATTCCGAGCATCGTTGTCCTTCTCCCCATTAAATTAAGCCCTACGTATGTGAATAGTGTTCCTAGAAACGTCATAGCTGCAGATACAGCTATGTTGAAGAATATATTGCCGCTGAGCTGCCCGATGTACTGGGAGAGTCCGAAGAAACCAAAGGCACAGATGATCCAATTGATGGACATGCATATGACGTTCTTCCTTAAGTTTCTTGTTCTGAATATATCTAACATTGTGGCCTTTTTCACAGTGTCTGCCGGTTTTGTTTCTTGATATCGTAAGATTTTTTCTCTGATGCCGTCTGTTGGGAGGTTATTCCTAGAAAAAAAACGCAAATATTGTAAAATGTCAGATTATAATTACTTCTTAGTGGGCCCTATTAAAAAAAGGGTCATCGGATAAGGTATGTGTGCAGATGAGGTGATGTCCACATCGTCTAAAAAGCCCCTACAACTAGACTCGGGATGGAGAGGACTGGTTCGGCCTCCGACAACCTGGCTGTCGACTGTGAAAAAATGGTATGAAAATACTCCCAATCGTCAAGAGCCTGGCGAAGTTTTATAAGGATACACTATTTTTAGGTTAGTATTAGGATCACTCGCAAGACTTGAGAGGTAGACTTCGGAATGGAACTTTGTAGGATTATACAATACTTCCCTCCTTATAACATATATGAGCCATAATGATAACTAATTTAAAAACATTAAAAACAAATAAATTTATAAAAGATTATATAGGAACCATATTCCTTAATATTCATCGTCGAATAACACACTGATAGTTTTAATATAATTAAATATAAATACAATAAAATTCTTAAATTTATAGATTTATTTGAAATATTTTTTTCACAACAAAAATATGGTCATATTAATGTCTTAATTTTTTTCTATTTATGAGCAGTTATTACAGCAGATATCTTTATCACGAACAGAAAAATACGAATTGGAAATTATACCCTTTTCCCGATAATGAAGGTATTACACGAGTACTTTCGAAGCATACATTAATAAATGGTTTCCTTAGTTGAGAAATAGTGTTAAAATTTCATAATTTTGGAATTCCACGGTATATCTATCAAAAAATATTATTATGTATAAAGTTAAAGATTTTGATATTGTGGTACATACATTTTAGCAGCTCTTTCAATAACGACGATCGCCTGTTCTGTTTTCCCCGTCGCCAAGAGCCATCTCGGGGCTTCGGGCAGCAGGCACGGAGTGAGCAGCAGCAGGGCTGGAGGAAGCGAGTAGGCCAAATTGATCATCTGCCATGTTCGGATGTAGTACCCCAAAACCGGCATTAGCAGGTAACCAAAGTTAAACGTCAGCTGAAGAAGGCACGACCCCAATTCTCGGTACTTTTTCCCGGTGACTTCTATCAGCAGAACGAAAGCCACGACGAAGATCCCACCGATGGAACATCCGATAAAAAAGCGGAGAACGAGGAAAAGCCAGTAGTTTTTCACTAGACTAGCTAATACGCCCGCTGCTACCTCTAATGCAGCTGCTGCTAACATGGAAACTTTTCTTCCATATCTGAAACATGGAACAAATCAAAAATATTATCTCACTTGATTCTCGTAGGACCCCAAACAAATATATTAACGGTAATTTTTAATCCAATTTTATATAAATTTATAATTATTACTCAGCTCATTGACCTCTTTAGAAAATTATTGGGAAGATATTTGTGGGAATTAAAGGGGATCCTATTGACTCTTCGAGCGGTGCATGGCCATCACCATGGTGATTTCAATGCTACGCTGGAGGATTGATCTGATCCCGAGTACCTATCCACACCTCCTCGACTTTGATCTCCCCTAGAAACTATGCGAAATGTCGAAGGCCATAGGTCATAGGCCAACGTGGAAGGACACTTCGTCAACCCGCCTGGCAAGCATGGCGTTGTAATGCCAACCATCTCCCGTATGACATGTCATACGTGGAGAAGTATGGGGGAGGCCTATGTCCAGCAGTAGACGACCACGGCTGTTTAAGAAGAAGAACATACGATATGTCTAAAATCAATTAAGGGCAGAAACATACGACGGAGCATGCTGACGTGACGGTGAGCGTGCACATCTATCTGTCGTGTCGGGGCGCGTTCTGGCGTTTTTATGAGTCAATATTAGTGACAGAAATATAATTTTACAAAATTATCAGGTATACCTACAAATAAGTTTCCGCCGTTTGGCAAAATTGGGCGCCGCCTTAAGTTATGGTTAAAATTGTCAGATGTTAAACATCATTATCGGAAGGTTGTACTTCCGTCAGAAACATAATCTTAAATATTCGTTAATTTTTATCAGTATAATATACTCTTTTGTGAGCGGAAATGTCAAGATTTTACGGGAACATTAGATTTATTTATTCAATTTGAATAAATCTGCAGGTGAGGCGCATTGATTGTTTTTAGAATCATATAGTGAGGTTTTCCTAAGTGAGAGAAGTTATCGCGAGTGATTTCAAAAGTTTAAGTAGTGAGTGATTTCAAAAGTTTTATCGAAGGCAAAGAACATAGTGGAAAACCGAAAGTGTACTAATAATTCATAAATAGGGCACTTATGAATCTTCCAATTTATTAATAAATCCATTATACACAATAGTATGGTGAATAATGATTGTAATCATATTGGCGAACAAGTTCTCGAACAACGCGCTCACAACGGCCAACTGTCGAGTTAATAGTTCTAGAACTTGACGTGTCGTATCGCGCCGTAACCTCAGCTACTCGCCGTCACGACACGGAGCGTTGCGACACGCGGCTCAAGAGTAATGTGATTCTAACAATACAAATTGTGTGGTTCTTATACAATTGTGGCGCATCACGACACACTATGCCTCGTGAGTATGTATTCGCTATCAGTCATTTTGCAATAGTCATATTTTCTGGTGTTCTTATCTATATTTATTTTAAATATTCACTGGTGCCAAAAAACACTATAAAATTTCACTTTTGCTATCACAATTTATTCCTTCTTCCAAATTGTGTTTAATCAAAAATAATAATTCATTCATAACATTCGCCATAGGTTACACTTAAAAACAGTTAGCTTTAGATGTTTCAAAATATTTACCCGTCAGACAGCGATCCAAAGACCATGCTGCCAACCAGAAGTCCCAGCATGAAAATAGTCTGATTCAGACTGACCAGCCACTCTCTTTCACATATAAGATCCCAAGTCATAGTGATGGTTTCTTTAAACAGGGTGGTATCGTATTCAGGGTGGTTGCATGGGCAAGTGTTGTGGGCTGTGACATTAGACGTATTGTTCCACGTGTCCATGCACGTGTAGTGCACCGGTGGCGCCAGAAACACGATACCCAGGGGCTGGAAGCAAGTGGAGGCCTTACTGGAGAAGAGTAGGAGAATGACGAAGAGCTGGAATTTGCCCATTGCTCCCATGCAGTCTTGAACGACATCGTCATCTTGGCTGACAGGTTTTTTCTCTCCTAAAATTGAATTCGAATAACATGTTACAATCATGTAAGTATAGGTATACCTATCGTTCTGTAATCCAATGAATGGCTAAGAATAAAATGGAAAAGGTCTTTCACAGAATAAAGTTATGATGAGAGAATTGTGTCATTTTTTTTTTTGGTATTTCACCATATAAGTTCTCTAAAAGAAATATCATCATAACCAAATAAATGGGGTTCTTTTAATGTTTTGTTATATTCGTTTCGTACAAAAATATTTTGTTTTTATATTTATATTTTAGTTCATATGTTTGAAATGTGCAATATTTATTCTTATGATGCAAACGTCGTATAATAATAATCAAATGCATACAGTCACTTAAAAGGTTTAAAAATATTTACATATTGCTTTAAAATCGGAAACCAAAGAAAGAAGATTTTAAGATTGCAAATGTCACTGTCTCTTTTCATTTAAATAATGTGTTATACATGAACTAGATCCTCTTAGGTTGTAAATTTTGTAAGTAAATAAATAAAATAATATATTATTATTATTTCATAATGTTACGAAATACAAACACAATAATCGTTTAATATAGCAAAATCAAAAACATCACGTGTCAAATGTTAATGTGTCAATAAAACTGAATTGATGCGTTTGCTAGACGAAACATTTTAAATATAAAAAAATGTTAAATAAAATGATTTTTAATATTACAATGTTCAATAATCATTGTTTTATTGAATAATAATGAAGAAATTTAGCTAATATTATTAGTATTAATATAGTTACAATATTTAATGATAGATTATATACACACATTAACTAAGTTATATTTTTAAATATAAGTATACCCTTACCGTCATTTTTGTTATCATTTTCCATAGCACTAACCTTATTCATGAAAAATAAATTTCATACAAAAAACAACTTTAATGGAAGCGCTCGAAACACATCTAGACATCACTAAAATTCTTCTCACAATGAAATCGCTTCGTACACTTCAAATTAATCAAGAGTAATTGGTGCTGGCTATATTCATTAAAATAATTTAGGAATATGTTATTTCGTCTGGCAATGCATACAAGTTGGAGTCACTCATTCAAAAACTGAATGAATTTCGGAAAGTTGGTACACTGAATGTTTTAATACTTTACTTGGTTACCTTTGTTCGTTCTGTCGCATAATTTTATTTAGTGTTTGTGAGTTGAGTATAAATATTATGCGAGAAAACTAGATGGAGTACATCCATGAATTTCGATGTACATAAAATTAATGTACCTACATTTAACAATTTCTCCAAAAAACTTAAACAAATATACATAATTGTCTATAAATTTGTTAATAGATTCATTGATTCAAAGATTTATGCATATTAAGTTATCCTGCTATAATTAAAAGGGAATTTTCCATGTAAAATGAAAGTATTACCATTGACTATTACGTAAACAAATTCACAATATTATAATTGCGTAGATTTTCACGGTTGGCAGCAATATGTTTGATGTGTTTTTGGGTAACACCTGAAGATGGAAACTCCAACGATCTCCAAAACGTCGGTCGAGAAGGAGTTATCACACGGTGTTACCCAAAAACACATCAAACATATCACAATATGATTATTATTTATGTTATGTTGTTTTGGGAGATCGTCTGTCGCAAAATCTCTGAAACGTGTTTTTTGTAAGATTTTGGTTTAATAATTTATTCTAGCCATTTATTGAATTAAATATTCACGACTCTAGGCGGTATCTATATTCTCTCTCAAGTTAAAACTCGAGCAACAAAGCAAAGCCAGCAAATTTTCACCTAGTAAGTTAACCTAGAATGCGGCAAGGGCATAGACGCGTCGCGCTGATTTCTTTAGTAATGTATCGTATTATTTATTATATGATAACTCTGGAAGCGATTCGATGAGTTTCCGTAAATTTAACTATCTAGTCATAATATTCTGCACTCTGTGAACGTGGTGTTATACCTATGTCGTTCGATAGTTTTTTAAATACAAAAGAAGCCGTTTGAATAGCTTTGAAATGCAAAAGTAAGTTACTGTAGTTATAAGAGCTTTGACCCTAAAATTTCATTTAATCGTACAATGAAGCTTGGCCAATAATTTGGAGAAAATATTAACGATTTTTTTTAAAAATAGTCCATTGTTTTGGCCGAAACACTATAATACTTCAACATTATTACTGTTAAAATTTATAACACTGTTACCATCCTCATCATATTGGCATCATCAGGTGTTACAATAAACTGAGTTTATTTTAACACCTGATGATGCCAACATCGGTTGGCGAAACAGGTGTCGCGACACTCTCAGTGAATAAAAAGAAATTGAGATATTATAGCAGTGTTATAAATTTTAACAGTAATGATTTTTTCTTTAATAAAAAAAAAGTTTTAGTATTAAACTAAATATCTTTCGCATTATGTATTTCTTTAATAATATGATTTTATTTATTTACTTCATATTACTTCATATGAAATACGAAAGAATGAAATTATTGAATTAGAGTAGTTATTTAAAAAAATTCAATTCTGGATTTAAAGTGCCATCTTTCGTCTGTAAACATTGTAAGTCATATATTATGTACTATAATTTTATATGCCATAATACAGTGGTTTCACGTATAAAACAAGCTGCTAAAAATAGGTACGAGTGTAAAAAAACGTAAATAGTTAAAAAAAAAAAAAAAATTATAGTGCTGTTTTATTTTCTCGCTATTTTCAATATTTGAAATTCAATAATTGGTCAATGTTAAAATCTTTCACCGTACAAGGTTGAATGTGAAATCGATTATTCTTCTATGAATTGAAAGCTTCAATTTTTATCTAATCATCGTGTGTGTAATTGAGTGTAATCTTATCTACAAAATAGTGTATTTTTTTAAATGATCAAAATATATGTGGTTTTGATTTGGTAAAATTTAGATAAACTTACTATTTAAACTTATTACATAGAAAAAACGATCGCCAGTAGAACGATTGAAAGTAAAAAAGCAATCAATTATATGTATTTTTTTCTTCAAATAATTCAATACACTGTTAAACAAAAAATGTATTGTTTCATTGAAATATCAAATGAATGCTTTTTTTTTTAAAAAAGTAAGGCACTATTGTTACCTAAAACCGGCCGAGAATAATTATGTTATAAAAGGATTACATATTCAAAGTTACATTCATTGAAATTTTATTAAAAATTAAATTAAATAACTTGTACTACGAGTATGTTACTAGATTTAAATAACGTAAGGAAATTTACCGAATACATAATTAAACAATACATCAAACGAATATGGGTTTGAATATTAAAAAAAGTCTAACACTACCAAATAATTTCCGAATTTTGGATGCCCGGATTCGAATTTTATAAAGTTTTCGAAATAAAAAGTTTATGTAAGTCTTCCTTAATTAATATGAAAAAACGTGTACATTTTTTGAAGTTATTTATAATTAATGGGAATGGCATATTTCGCTTTCTTTAGGCGTTATAAAATGATTGAATTTTTCAGCAAACGAAACATTACATTTCCATAAAATGTAATAAAACTTTTAGAAAACAGACTTTTCATTAATGTTAAATGTGTGTAATATGGAGTTTAGCACAATTGTTACTGAAATAATGAACTTTTCGTATATGATAAAATAACTAAATCTGAACACATGATTTATTTTTAATTGTAATACTAACGTAATAACCCCAAACACCCCTCCCTGAATAATAGCATAGGGACATGTTGTCATGGTTATTGTTATTCTTTTAAACAACCGCCCAATTAGCAACTCTACGAACTGGCAACATCGAAAATGAAAACGTCAACTTTATGCTGTGAATAGTCTTTATCCCTGAACGTTATGTTTTGTTTATTTTAACTCCTTGCCTGCCTGTCCTATGTAATGAGATAAGTTGTCTTTGGCACACAGTGTGTTAAATGATAGAACTACATAATGATTCACATGTAAAGTAATAAAATTCAGTCACTAAATTTTCCGTAATTCTCTTAAGCATTAATAAATTCCTACCAGATATTCTATTACGTACACCGCCAAAAAAACATGGTCTTACGCAAGATGCTTTCCTACTACAACTCTATCAAGACATTGTTCCTTTTCTCTTACCTTCTGAAACAGCCTTCTTTCTTAAATAATAGGACTGATATCATCATACCCTACAATGCGAACTAACTGATCTTCCATGAAAGCAGCCCTGGGTGAGAAAAAGCAGCCTTCGTCTTCTCTCGGAGGAGCACTCCGGGCCACCTAGCTTCACATAAAACAACCACCAAATCATATTTCCAACAATATTAGAGCTGAATCTCTATATGCCAGAAGATCCAAGTCCAAGGGAATTAACCTGTACGTACATACTGCATTGACAAACAAGATTTAAAAGTGTCTGGTTGCTAAGCAACCGGCCCTAACAGTAGTCAAGCGCTGCACGATAAAAATGTTTTTATTTGATAAGATTATTGCGATAAAGGTTATACAATTTAAACACAAAATAAAGAGAACAAAATATGCAGTCTCACCTTCATTTTCGCTGTCACTCGTTTCGTCCATAAATAATGATGCCAAGAAATACAAATATTAGTATATTTCTCTCTACATGCACGTCTACTCTATACTCTCGAATATCTCAACTGGTTGCTGATACGCCAAAGTGAGAGAATGTTACTCTTACATGTTGTTAGTAAAAAATCTGAAATCGTACACCATGTTCCGAAATTAGTTCCTCATTATTTCAGCAAGCATAAAAGTTATACCACATTCCGAAACATTTTAATTCTTATTTATTGTTATGAGATGGTGTTAAGCATTCCACAAATAAGAATAATTTAAGAAAAATAATTATTTAAATATCTTTTCAATACATTTAATTAACTTTTTTTATCATCATTACTTGATAAACAATTTAAAAAAAAAATTAATAAAATAATAGAGAGACACAAAACCCGATAACCATAATATTTTTTATTTTATTTTTATATTTTTATTTTACTTTTACATGTCATACATTAATTTGCCAAAAAAAGTTTATGGACTGTAGTTGTCACACTAGGCATGGCCTGTATTGTGGCAACTACATAAAATAGCATGTTAGTAGAATTGTTAGTAAAATGGCGGTTGTTAGTAATCTTATGCTAACATTGGTAATCGCAACATGATGATATAATTAAAATTACTAAATCTAAAAGCAAAAAAACATTTTCTATGTCTATGGTTGACCCCTTTATATATTTGGTTAGAGCACGTTTACAACACCACAATTAAAAGCTAAATTGACAAACTGACTGTATTCATGAAAAAAAATTTTTTTAAATACAAATCTACAACACAAAGTGATGGTTAGCATTAAATTATTATTATTCTATTTTTAATAGATCTGATGATCTGAGGCACAAAAACCGTGTCTCCTTGGATTATGAGGACCAGCTTTCCCTCCATATCTTAAGTGGTCTTCCAGATTTTCAATAATTATAAATAATGTTTAAAGAAAAAGAATATAACTTTTATCTCGACTCTTATATCTTCGAAAGATATACGAGTACTTAACATTCTAAATATTTGAGCTTGCTAGCTTAAATAATTGTTTAACATAAGTAGGTAAAGTTAAAATGTTAAAATGAAGTCATCATAAGACAAATCTTTTAGTTTTTTAGGGATTAAAAAATATTTCTGATCACTCTGTACTTGTATATAATTGAGACTGAGCAGTTGGATGCTGGTGGGTACAAACTTTAATGTACTTTAACGTTGATTGTTTCTGTTTATGAAGGATGTCTATGAATAGATAGGAGTATTTATAAATATACGGAGGACTCCTACCGAGTTCAACACATTTTACAGTTAATAGAATATAATAAATATTAAAAACAAGACATTTATTCAAAATAACAAATTAATAATTTAAAACCCAGAATTGAAAAAAATCTGTTTGATGGATTAGAGGCACCAAAATATTATTAATATCAAATTGTAATAATAGTGTTTTATTTACCGTCAAAATACATGTTCTTTGATTATTTATTAAGAATATACTTTTTTTACATAAATATATTTAAAATTTATTATATCTGTAAATAATATTTGCTGCTTTCGTTGTATGTGTTTTGCATCTTTCAGCATTTATTTATTTTCTTGAATTTTTTTTAACATTCTTTTTATGTCAGTTCTATCATATTGATATTATAATATTTTTTACTATACTAATATAGAAATATTGAACCTCTGTAAACCAGAAGATCCAAGTCCAAGTCCAAGTCCAGTACGATCTAATAGCGTGATAAATTGGTTTTCGCTTATTTGTATAGATGGCAGTAATGTACTATTGATATTTTAAAAGAACGCTTAACCGTCGCGTTGCCATGTGGTCAATTGAGTTTCCACTGCCAATTTAAAGTTGATTTTCTTAAAACCTATGGACCCTAATATTATAAAAAAAATTGTAATCCTCCATTGAAGTGTTCTCAATATTTCGTAATAAAAAAAAAGCAAAAAATTACTTCCTTCATCCCAAAAAAAAATATTTTCTAAGACTGCCCTCACCTTCATTCGTGTTAAGGTAGAATTTGTTTTGCTAATATTTACAACTTTATCAAAAGTGACAAATACTTACTCGCTGTTTTGAACGTATTATAAATTATATGTTTGACCTTTTCATAGGTACGTAATAATATCGACTGTGGAGAAAACGCAGCACGCAACTTAATAATATCAGAACTGTGAAAATATTAACACTTTACCAAAAGGGACAAATATTAATACGTACTCGTTGTCTTGAACGTACTATACATTTTGCCTAGGTGCCTTTATCATACGTAAAATCTCGTAAAGTTTCGCCCCGCCGGCCGCCGGCCGCAAGACATGTGTATTCTTGATGTCAGTCGCTCGTATGCTGTGACGCATTCCATATCAGAAATCGCATGGTTCCAGAAAAAAATTAATAATATGTTTTTCAAATAATTCATGTATGTTATAGATATCGATCTATTCCTAATGAAATTCCCTACAAGATGACATAAATTAAATTTTGATTCATCGAGTCATATGCTTGATATTAAGATAAAGTTAGCGGTAAACTGAATTTACCACATGGGAGCGAGCGTTTTGTTTTGAACACGGTACGTTAAGGGTTAAAAGGGTTTCCCTCGTGATTACTTCCGAATGATTTTAATTTTTAAAGCAAAATTGCGTTTGACGATTTATATCGTTGTGTTTCTTCTTAAACTATTCACTAAATGCGTAATAGTGTTAATTGTAATAACTTTTAAGAATTAAAAAAATCTTGATGATTTGTGTTCCTTTTTTGTTCGTATCTTTGAATTATCAGCATTGTTCCAATACTATGTTTTTTAAGGTGAACACAAATTAATTAAATCTATGGTGTTAGAATTTATTTTAAAAAAAATTATGTGAGCCGAAAAAATAGCTTATTGTAATGAAAAGGGAATCGGGTCGTGTCCTGGACTGAACTCAAGCTCTCTGAATAAGATATTCCCACAGACCACAATTTAGTTCGTTTATATATATTATTTTTATCATCAATATCGTGAAGATTCAAAATGATTACTTATTTGTATTAAATAAAAAGGAACATAAACTATGCGCTTTGAGATTTTTAGTAATAAAAGTAAAAAAAAATACGATTAATGATATTAAAATATATGAGACAATTGTCTAATACTTATGTAACTTTAGGTTGAACGAAATTCTAATGTAAGGTCAGTAGATTGAGTTTTAATATCCCCTTATATCAAAAGTAGATCATTTATTGATCAAACATTCCGTGGTTTCTAAAATAACTAGTCAACAAGCGCCTTGATTGTACGGATTCTACTATTAAGCGCGCGCTGACTAACAATAAATGTTACATACCTGTATTACCGGAACTTGGAATTTGATATTTTGGTAAACATAGGGATATTCAGCTCTTGTGGCTTTTCCTCTTACGTCTGACGGGAACATTGATGGGAATGTGATTCGGTAGGTTGTTGAATTATCAACAGGAACATTCCAGACCACACAGATCAAGCTGTGTGGTCTGGAATGTTCCACTAAATGGTGATCGATTTTGAGAGCTCGTGGTTCAGAAAATGATGGGAATGTTAGGGTTGTAATTAAAAAGATTTTCTATATCATATGTAATAAATTTGCCATGTATTCCATAAGGCTCACCGCTAAGTAAGGAAAAAGCAAATTCTTTTCTTAATCTGATGTTATGAAAAGATTAAAAAAAAAATTATTTGTACATAGTGACAATGATGTCATCGCTGACTTTTCTGTAACTAGGAAAACAATTTTTTAATGGCTTTTCAGTAATTTATAGGTACAAAGACGATACTTCACATACTCAGTTGAAAATGTGTTATTGATGAATGGATTTGTCAAGGTATGAATTGAAATATGTATTATATGTATATGATGTTAGATGGGAGTAAAATTATTGGATGATTTATAAAGCTCCGTTTTTGAAAATATCCTATTCTATAAAATATATTTAAAATGAACATGTTCAATTGAGGAAAATGTAGAAAATAATATGTTAACTCATATTAAATAACAAATTGGATAATTTATACAGGGCCTTTTAAAGAATTAATCATCTCAAGGGCGCTATAGAAAATAATCTATGATATGTTAACCTAGTTATAAAATATAATGTTGAGCATGAGGGCTGCGCTTTGCGCAGTTGATCAACATATAATTTGAAATTACGAAGACACATTTCTTTTTCTGTCTAACAAACTGTACATTTTTTAAAAATATCCATGGAAAGTTTGCAGAGTCTAATTTAAGAGTTTCAAGAGAGAGTCTAATTCATGGAAGAAAAAATATTTTAAGAGAAAAAAAGAAAAATGGCCAGACTGCATGGAAGAAGACTGGAAGAAAATGGAAAGAGCTGGGGAATGGAGAAAGATAGCCAGGGACAGAAGCCAGCGGAGGACTATTGTGTTGAGTAGTAGTAGTGGTATGTTGTAAAGGTGTGTAAAAACACGGACGGATGAGAAAATTAAAAATACTGACAAAGAAGTTTTTTCTTACATTACTTTATTTACAAATTTTATTGAAGTTATTTCGTTATATGTTTATACGAGTACTTATTAATTAATTTGGATAAGACCTATTAATTAGTTTTTTGGTATTCAAATCATGCCTACTAATATTTATGTTAAAAATAATCATATCATATGAGTAGATATTTTTACTACTAAGTTACTAATAAATATGTCAATTTTAGTAAAATAGTAAAAAAGACTGGACTGAATATCTACAATACATAAACAAATAAGCTGCTACGTTTATTCAATTTATTGTTTATCTTTTATAGCTAAATATATTGTTTAATTATCAATGGTCATTTTATGAATGGCTATGCATGCGTATTCGAGTGGCGAATTTATATCATACGCGCAAGAAGATTTTGGAGGTATAACTCATCAAATGATCTTCTGGAAGAATTGTATGTGACAAGTACGAGGGATGTTTAAAAAATAATAAATAAACGCTTTTTCGAACAATATGAATGTCACATTATTGAGGCAGTTGTCACAAAAAACATGTGTTTTAAGTTCAAACCACAAGTCTCCTAAATGATTACAATATCCTTGTACGTTTGATTCTTACTTAGGGTAATACTATGTTTTACATTCTCGGCGTCTCGAATGCGCTGATCACGCTGCTCTTCCGTCTTCTGCCGAAGTATTCCGCTTCTTTGAGGGTGTCTGGAAGTGCTTTACCGTGGGTTTCTGGCAAGAGCATCGTCAGGAACGCTGCCAAAATCGGTAACCCGCCGAAAATAGCCGGTGGCAACCAGTCCTGGTACAGTCCGAGTCCGGCCACAAACGGAGCAAGCATGGAGCCCACACGCGCAATCATGGAACAAAGCCCGATACCCGTGTTGCGTAAAACTGTGGGGAATATTTCTCCAGCAAACACGTAAACGGTCGGGAAAGAGATGCTCATACCCAAGATACCGATTGAGGCAAGAACTATCTTAGCAGTGGTGGCTCCATGCGGAATGATTGCTATAGCGATCAATGTGCTGCCTGATAGGATGTACGAATAAAACAATGTTTTCTTTCTACCGAAGATTCTGTTAAACAAAATTGAAGATAATGTTCCCGGCACCTGGATAGCCGCGGATAAGGCAACGTTCATGTAAATATTGCCTCCTATTTGACCGATGTACTGGGAGACTCCGAAGAAGCACAGTCCGCAAGCCAACCAGTCGAAGCACATGTAAATTGTCTTCATACGCATGTTCGCCGTGTTGAATAAGCTAAGCATGTTTTCTCTTGGCTCTGTGTTGTCACCCAACATATCACTAGAATCCTTCAGTCGTTTGCCAATGTTCTCAGTCTGCATGTTGTTTCTTAAAACAAAAATGGACAATTTAAGATAATACTGTCGTATGAAGTACTTAATTTGTAGTTTGTCAATTTTTGGAAAAAAATATACTTATACACTTTATATTTTGTTTTAAAAAAACACCATAATCCGATATTACTCCAAGTATAGCTTCATCAAGGCAATAAAACTAACAAAAAAATATTTTTTATTTTGTTTTGGTAGTGTAAAAAACAGTGTTGTTAAAAAAATACATAAATGTTGTCATTTATCAAAAAAATACATATAGTATTATTTGAAGTATGAAACAGTATTTTTTTGTAATACACAACCAATTATACTATTATATAATATAATATAGGTACCATAATAGGTAAAAGATACCTAAAAAAAATAATTTGCTGTGTTTTCATTATTTTTGACAGTTTGAATCTTTAATTTTTTATACTAATTATTAAGTTAAGTAGAACTCACGCTCTTGCTCCCTTTTCCAGGACTTCAGCTGCTTGTTCGTGTCTTCCTACTGCCAGGAGCCATCGCGGAGACTCTGGCAGGATCCAATAATACACGATTAGGACAATAGAGGGCAAGGATACCCACAGCTGCAAACTGCTCCACGAATTACTAGTCAAATAACCAATGCCCACCAAAGTCAAATGGCCCAAGTTAAATGGAATCTGAAAGAGAAATCAATGGTGTTATATTTGGTTATTATTTCATCGTTAATTATTTATAAATAAGTATAATAAGAAATACGTCACACGTTGATGATAAGAAATAATCCTGTTTCACTATTCGATCTTGATTCTTAATATTTACGTTCACCCATTGCCAAACAAAACATGCACTGAACTGTGTATACTCTTACTTTTTCACAAAGACCCAAACAGTCTAACACCTATATACCCCACAGACCTCTGTAAGCTGTCATGAATAAATTCTTTTTCTATGATATTGTATAATTTCATTAATAATTTGAGAAGGCAATTAAAAAAGTGATAAACTTACTTGAAAGAGTATCCCAGCCACCTCCCTGTACTTGACTCCGATGAGCTCCATGATGAGGACGAAGGAAGTGACCATGGTGCCTCCTGTGGCGACAGCCACCACGAACCTGATGATGGTGAAGGAGTACCAATCGGGGCAGAAAGCGGCCAAGGTTCCAGATGCTGCCTGGAGGATCACCGACACGATGAGAGGCCAGCGTCGTCCATATCTAGAATGCATCGCGGATACTAAGTTTTGTAACAAAATAAGCCGCTTCTCTCATTTACTCTAATGTTGGAAAATGTAAAGGGAGACAGAAAACAAAAGAATATTGTACCGTAGGTTAAAACTTAACATTAAGTATTTAATATTAAGGCAAAGGAGAACTTTTCTTAATATTCTTATTTTTCAAACACTATAACTTAAGACTTACTTAGAAACATTCGTCACGAGGTCACTATTATTGCATATTTTGTATATTTTTAATACTAAGTCTTGTAGATCTTCTGTACCGTCAGCAACCGTTCTTATAAGCTTTATGAACACTCCATACTTGGCCAAAGCCTTCCATAGTTTTATTTATCGACTCGATCCAACGCTTTTTGGAGACAATTCACAAATTTGGAGAAAAGTTTTCGATCTCTTTTTTCGATTGAACCAAATATTTCTCTGTTAGATTGCGGAGTGCGTGGTCCATACATCCAATCCACTCATAAAAGCTATCCGTACTTTCCAAATATTTCCAGACGTCATATTTTTTACTCTTTGCATCAATATACTATCGTATATCTTGCTAATAGAGCTCCACAGACTGATTGTTCTGTGATTTCCACAGTCCTACTGACATCCCGTATCCTTACTTAGATTGTAAAAATGTATTTTTTCTTATGATCGATTATATAGTCCGATAATCGTTTAAAAATAACGCGGTAGGTTTAAATGTTCTTCTCATTACAGGTTGGAATTAAATACAGTCAATGTATTTAAATTTAAAAATACTGTATTCATATCTTGGAGGTCGAAGAAATGTATGGTTATTTTTTTCTTGGCATCGCACATTAATAATGTAAATAAGCATGCATGGGTAATTATAATGAGGAATACTAGACCATTAATTTATCCCATCACCTATAGTGCACATGTAATGCTCACTAGAGATCTATGAAGAATCTCGATTATGCATATGCATTACTCTCAGATGAGTACTTGCAAGCGTAGTAAGGTCCAAGAATTCCTCAAATTTTATAACTAAAAAACTTCAAGAATGGTTTAGTTGCAGTATAACATTCTTGTTTAGTTTTGCTGTACCAAAAGTAAAAATAACCATGATGCAATGCAAACTCCGATAAGAGAAAGAAGTTGTAGAATTTTTTTTCTTCTTAAAAACACAATTTGTGACATTGTATTTTCAAAAATGCAGAAATGAGGTTCGCAACCCGTCACACCGCGTCTCTCGTGATGGCGAAAAGAGAAGGATGGAGTACCGCATCGATTAAAGTGTGGCAGTCCATTCTTTCTGCCTACCCTTTCGGGGAGACGGCGTGATGGTTAGTTAGTTAGTTAGTCAGAAATGAAAACACTACGACATATCGTGGGGAACCCTTAGATATAGGATACCCAACGAAGAGATTCGCAGATCATACAAAATTGATGACATAGTGAGATGGAGTAGGCAGAGAAGACAATTCTAGAAGGACCACATAGAGAGGATAGATCCAGAGAGGATTCCTAAGATCGTGATGCACGAGACTCGAGAGGGCCGTCGACCACCAGGACGACCACCAAAGAGATGGAAAGAAGACTGATCATCTTCATCACAAAAATAAAGTTGATATTATAAGTATTTTCACAATGCTTTATTGCACTTTTCACAGACATGTTTCGGGCCATAGGCAACCTTAAAAAAATAATCATATATGATTCCACGACACAAATGATGACGAATATAGAAGGACTATTAATGTTTAGCTATCCAAACGGGTAAATAATCTAAATATCCTTATTCTAAAAATAAAGCTAATAATAACATAAATTATTTAATACACAGGTCCGACTTTAATTCACGAATCGCTAGTGGGTGGATTGCGACTAACTAACTAACTAATTAACCATCACATCGCTTCCCTGGAGGAGTAGGCAGAGAGGATGGACCGCCACATTGTTCTATACTGATCTAACTCTGTCTCACGCCTCTTCTACATTTGCACACCGTAACACGCACGCGTAATTGATTAATTTGGTCATGATATGTGTTCCTAGGCCTTCTTCGATTTCTTTTTACATTTACACTATTTGTACACATCTTTAAAGCATTATTCCCCAATCTATTCGTTCCATATACCTAAACCATCTTAGACCTTCGTGACCGAGTGGTAAGTGCTTTGACTATCACACCGTAGGTCCCTGGTTCGATTCCCGGTGATGGCAGTGTGATTGTCACACTGTCTTTGGTCTGGTGTAGAATTCACGTGACAATAAAATGACGAGAGATAAGCTACCTATCATATTACGAGAATCAATATGATAGCCATGCTATTCCGTTTAAATAGATTTGGCCAGCGCTGTAATGATGTAAAGAGCGATTTAACAAAATAATAATAAGAATAATCATTTTATTTCGGACGCATTCATCCGCCATATAAAGATGGAAACCAAATTGCCGATTGATGTGCATCACACCAACTTTAGTGCGTATAATACGAGTATAATGACAATGACATTACAAGGGGGAGTAAGGGGGATCCTATTGACTCTTCGAGCGGTGCATGGCCATCACCGTGGTGATGGCCATGCTACGCTGGAGGATTGATCTGATCCCAAGTACCTATTCACACCTCCTCGACTTTGGTCTCCCCTGGAAACTATGCGAAATGTCAGAGGTCGAGTGTGAATAACCTCGGTGGATAATATGGATGCATAGGCTAACGTGGAAGGACACCTCGCCAACCCGTCTGGCAAGCGTGGCGTTGTAATGCCAACCACCCCCCGTATGACATGTCATACGTGGAGAAGTATGGGGGAGGCCTATGTCCAGCAGTGGACGACAATGGCTGTTAAAGAAGAATAAGTATGACATTACTTCACAAAAACTTTATTTTGAGGTATCATTTGTTGAATTAATAATGAATTTTACTCAGCGAGGAAAGATTTTAGTTTCTTGTCAAAAAAGCAATCCCCGGAAACTTTCTGACTCTACCACGCAGTTCCTCTTAATAGCATTCACATGCGGTGTAACACAAGACGCCAAGCCGAGTGGCAATGAAGCGGTATAAATTTTAACTATAAATAAAGAGATATAATATTACATACTATAAATGCAAAGAGCTAATAAAGCAAGTATTTTAATTGTTCAGCGGCCATTATTTACATTAATCTAATTAGTCTTAATAAACGAATATATCACCAGCGATGGAAGGTTACATAAATAGTAATTTATATAGGAGATGGCATACAAATAAATATTAAATTCCTCAGTTTTAACGAATGATAAGATGTGTTATTTATAAGTTATATTTTATTTTATGGAAATAACATATTTCACCTTGTTAAGGCATCAAATGTGTCAAAACACTATAAAAGTAAATAAGGATATACTCGTAGGTATATCGCCTCTTTGCAAGAATAACGTGTAATCTCGAAAAATTTAAAAATTGATAAATGAAACAAGATACCCGTCTGAAAGAGACAACGAGACAACACAATATACCACTGTGTGTTGTCTCTTTTCCTCAATAATTCTATATTTTTCACTTTAAAAATACCATGTGTTTGTAAAAAATAAAGTTGAACACGGCGGTTTGGATTTTCGAAATGTCACGTTATTCTCGCAAAGAGGCGATATGTACCTACTTCATTGCTCAAGGAACAATAAATTTTAATGCTTTATTTAGAAGGTTCACTGGAGTTATAATATAATATATAAATATATTCTCTTGTCGTATTGAATAATATCTCGTACTATTCAGCGAAGTAGAACGAATAAATGATCGAGAGAGTAGTCAAAATATCAAAAATGTGATATCATATAATAATATAATATAAGTAGGCAAAAACCCAGATATTGTCAAGAAAGAGTACGAGAATATTTTGAATACAAGAGAGCGAAAGAGGAATACTTCACTCCGAAAATAATTTAAAATACACACGATCTGCATGCCCGAGAAGGTTTCTGAATTATTTTGAATTTCAGTCTGATTTTTGTTTTATGATAGTAGTGTAGAAAGCAAAAGGAGAACAATTTTGTGTTGGGTTAATTGTGAATTTTTTAACGTGTGCAAAAAAAATACATTAAAAGTTAAAACTTATTACTGATTACGATTTTACAGTGAAAAAAAATTTAAATAGAAAATCTTTACTTCCGTGAATATTTCACGTATTGCAACTACAATGGTATATGCCCTATTTGCCATATTGATATGTTTGCATAAAAATAGACACTTTTATTTATAAAAAATCAAACATTTGCGTAGATTTTAAAGGTTGGCAGCAATATGTTTTGTGTGATTTTGGGTAACAACGTGTGATTTCTCCTTCTCGACCGACGTTTCGGAGATCGTTGCAGTCTCCATCTTCAGGGTAATGACCCATAAGGGTGGTGGTAATGACCCATTACCACCACCACAGAGTAATGACCCATAAGGGTGGTGGTAATGACCCATTACCACCACCACATTACCCTGAAGATGGAGACTGCAACGATCTCCGAAACGTCGGCCGAGAAGGATAAATCACACGTTGTTACTCAAAATCACACAAAACAGAATCAAACATTCTTCATCTAAAATTTTGATTTCGTACAATTTCCATTAATTTCTAACACGAACCCATTTTTCGTATCATTTTGGCGATAATGTCAGTTTTCCAGAAGTTATAATATATGTTTATGGAGATTTGTATTTCGACTTTGCTAGGGCATTTCATAATGCTGGCGTTTCTGAGATATTTTCAGTTTTTATGGGTACTGATAATACTTACGCTATTTGCCCTAATGATGAAGGCTTTAAAAATATGCAAATTTTATTTGTTCCAATTCTAGGAATTGGTATGCAGAAAAGTGTAACATTTTTGCTGGTTCTTGGAATGGTATAAATATTCTAGTGTGGTAGTTTCCTGTTGCTTTCCCCAAATTCTAGTATATTTTTGTATATTATAAGCGACCTTCGTGGCAGAGTGGCAAGAGCTATGACTGCCACACCAAACGTCTCGGGTTTAATCCCCGGCGATTGTAGTGTGATTGTCACACCGTCTTTGGTCTTGTGTAGAATTCACATGAAAATTAAATGGCGATAAATTTTCATATCATGAGAATCAATAGATAAAATTTTGTATACAGTGATAGGGTTCAAACAACTTACTGTATACAAATGTGGAAAGTAACGGGAAACTTACACATTAAAGGCCGAAGTGGCTACCCAAGAACCATAAAAAATGTTACTCTTTGTTGCAAACCAATCTCTTGGATCAAAACTAGCAATGTATGTAACCTATGTGTTATATAGCATATCATATTTTATTTGTGTTTTATAAAATAGGTATCAAAGATACTATAATACTCGAATGAAAGCTAGAGCTCCAGAGTGTTGCTTCTCCTGTGACATAGACTCCCAGCTGTCCTTCCATCTTTTAGGAGGTCTTCCACGAGGACGATTCCCATGAGACTGATTATGCAATGCAATATAGGGGAGTCTGGTGGTGTCCGTTCTTTGAACAAGACCGTACCAGTCCCCTTTTCGCTGTTTACTCCATCTTATAATATCCTCAACCTTACATATCTAACTGATTGTCAGGCAACTAACCGGTCAGCAAAGAATCCAAATATCATGTTCCCGACTAGGATCCCAAACATGAACACAGTCTGCGTGAAGTCCTTCATCCAACCCCTGCCGCAAGAGAGGTCCCATTGCATTACAATGGTGTTCCCGAAGGTGTCTCTGTTGTATTCTCTTGAACTGCAGTTGGTAGAGCAGGCTTCTACCTCAGGTCCAGGGTCGGCACAGATCACCTACAGAGCATAAGATCTAATTAATTAATATTAATATTTTTGCTTTTTTTAATGTATACAAATACTTGTGGAAAAATACTGGATTTTACCCATTACGGGTTATCCATTACGGGTAATCATTAAGAATTAATTGTATCTCAATACAGACGAAGATGTAAATTATTTGGAAACAGAATATGGTGGTCGAGGCGTTGACAGGACTTATGACTTGTCATTGGTTGGGTTAAGCGCACACTCTATGTAATGCAACATTCCCCATTCCACACTTCTTACGAGCACCATGTCTGACAATTTTTTGGGAGTTGTATATATACTACTATATAACACCACACTTCACATATTCTATTTCAATCTACACACTAGCTTTTATTCTGTTTCCAATTTGCATCTTCGTCTCTATTGATATACAATTAATCCTTGAAATGATAAACCGCAATGGGTGAAATCCAGTATTTGTATACATTCAAAATGTTGTTAATATTTTGTTTTATGTATTATACACAAGTAAAAGATAAACAACGCAACTGGAACTAGTAGCTATCGCACCAGGTACATTGAAGATATTATAATATAATATATCATATAGGTACATAATGTAGCTTCTTACTATGTTGTAAATCCAATCCAATCTCTTTGTAAGTCGTTGCAGTAATGTATTTCGTAGGAAAGTAAAAGAGAAGGCATGATTGTGCCGTGTACAGCTTGAGAGCAGTAGTATACGAAGTGAAAGCATTTTAATAAATAAACAACTAACTTAAAGGTTTACGTGTATTATTGCGTCCAGTTCAGTTGACGCAAGGTTTATGAACTCTTTTTGGACCGATGAACCTCCCAAACATCTCGATTACTGTTTTGTCAAACCCTTTTATATCATTCCACGCACCAATATATTAAATTATTTAAATTTGTTAAAAGTTACTAACTAAATTAAGGCAAACTTAAAATATTTACAAATTCGTTATTTTTGTTTCATAACATAAAATTGTTATTATTTTGTTGAATAGCCTCTTTACATAATTACAGTGTCCTCTTTTAGCGCACATTTTTACATTTTATTTATTTATTTCCATTATTTAAAAAAAATCACAAACATTACAGACATATAATTCCATATCTAGGATCAATTTAAAAGAGAAGCATAAAAAAATAAGCTTAACAATTAGAAAAAATCATAACATTGATATTGCATCTCTGAGGCAACTCACACTATCACGAAATATGTCAACCTCCGAGGCGACCCGATTAAGCAATAAGATTGCCCTACCCACAGGCATAATCATTGGCAGGTTTCTGATGCTGTCATTGACGAATGTAATTATCAACGTAAAGGGTTTAGGTATTATATTGATTCTCTTGACATGTGATAGGTAGGTAATCTATCGCCATTTTATTGTCACGTGAATTCTTCACCAGACTAAAGACAGAGTGGGAATAACACAAGGTAAAATTAACAGGAAACGAAGTGTCAGGAGAAGATGAAAATCCTGACTTGAAAACTATCGAGAACGGTTCAGTTGCAGCACAACATCCCTGTCTAGAGTTGCTGTATCAAGGGTAGAAATAGCTATGATGTTGTCGAACCTCCGATAGAAGAGGATCAAGAAGAATAAGAAGGGGGAAATTGAATGGAATCGTCTGTTTTCTAGAAGTTTTATTATAATTTAATGGAATGACATGTTTCGCCTTTCTAACGAATTATCAAACATTTAATAATGTCTTAGAAATGCGAAACATATTTATTTGTAAAGTATTGACTTAATCAAACACTTACTCTCTAAACAACAAGATTAAAAGGGATGAACTAAAAGTCATTAGAAAAATAACCCTCTAAAGCAAAAAAAACTCGTTAGGTGGTTGGTTACACTTGAATGGAGATAAGTGGAACATCTTCGAGGTCTGCCACATATAATATATTAAAACTTCGTGGCAGAGAAAACAGCTACAACAGCCACACTGAAGGACCCGGGTTTGATTCTCAGCGATGACAGTGTGATTCTCACACTGTTTTTGGTCTGATGTAGAATTCACGTACGATAAAATGGGCATAGATTAGTTACCTATCACATATTATGAGAATCAGTATAATAGCTAAACACTTCGATTTGGTGCGTGCTGTACTCACGTTAAGAGCTATTCAACAAAATAATAATAATAATAATAATAATATGTAACACGACATCAACAAAAATATACACGGTGTTGTCTTTGTTTTACCTCTGAAGGGGGAGCCAGGAAGATGATTCCCATTTGATGCCAAGCAACTCCAAATTTGACCAGCATGATGGCCAGACAAGTCCAGAACTGCCACTTCCCTATGGCTCCTATACTGTCCTCGATAGGGTCGCCTGGAGCCGGGAAGGGATTGGATTTCTTTTTCTCGAGGGATTCTTCCTCTGAAACGAAAATGCATTTAACATTCACATTGATTTCATTTAAACAACTTCTTAGACATACTCAGTTTCAACCACTTTAATTGTGCGAGTAAGTAAAGCCATGACGTTTTAATTAACTTTTATCTCCGAAGTGTGGTTAATCGAAGTAGTTTCGTATTAAATATTTTGTATTGTATTAATACATTAAACATACAGTTTACATTTTGATTTACTAATGAGGCTGAATACTTTCCAATATTTGGAGTATTTCCCTTTTGAACATTGTTTCATCAATATGCAAAATAAATGTCGACCTCCGAAGTGATCATGTTCAGCAGTTTGATTACTCCCCCCAGCGGCATAACCAGAGGCAGGTTGGGTCTGCATGTTGGGAGATAAAATAGTATGTGCTGACGCTGTCAAAGATAACCATCAGGAACTTAAAGATGGATATCCTCTTAGACGGCGGAGTTCCCTCTAATAAGTCTTAAGAAATTGAAATGGAAGAATCCCTTAATAATTTAATAAGTCTTAAGAAATGGGTAAGTGACCCATCCCTTATTATTTGAAGACTATTGATCCCAAGCATGCCCAAGAGAAATGTGGAGAAACGTGCTGTTATCAGCCAAATATTGCTCGAATTTAAATACTTTCTGTAAGACAAATAGTGCATCTCTCTCGCACGCCCGTCGTAACAAGCAAGACACAAAGTGATATCGCACGTGGAATAGACAGACGGCCCGCGCGTTATCTTTTTCATGCACGAACAATGAATTGTGTATTTTTTAAATAAATTACGGATGGTAGTGTTTCTTACTAATATTTTGAAAAACATCATAGCGGCTACAGCATCAACAATAAGATGAACAATGATCGATGGTGTGTCACTTAATAATAATAATAATATAATAACATTTAAGGCGCCGTTTTTGTGATGTAATCACCTCAAGGGCGCATTAACACGTGTTTTAAATATAAATATGAACGCTGCAACTGATATTCGCGACCGGTTAGAAGTACTTAGAAAGTATTATAATATACAAATTTTGTTTAATCTAGGTATGAAATATGAAAAGATGGGGTTTTTAAGCTTAGATCTGTCCGATTATTGATGCATCTAAGGTATGAAGGGAGATTTTTTCAAACTGGTGGGCCGGCCATAAAGGCAACGCTTCGGCTTAACTAATCTTGCAGTGCAGTTTGCCTAGTGTGTGGACTTCCTTTAATTTAGGTTTCTCGTTATACAGAGTTCGAATATATAACTTGGTGCCATTTCATGTAGCGCTTTGAAGACTCAGCAGAGTTTATACTGAATTCTTTCTAGACTTGTGAAGTTCTTTGAGATGTTGTGTTATGTGGGACTTTTTTGAAATAATTTTAATGAGTCTTGCTGCTGCATTGAACGCAGATTGAAGTTTGTTTAATTGTTATTTTGGAATATTTGCATAAATTCCATTACAATAGTCAAGTCGTGACATAACGAATAAATTTACAAGGGTTTTGAAAGTGTCATAGGTAATATTTCTATTGACGGATTTTAATCGTCGTAGGTTGAAGAAACTAGTGCTAAGATGTTAAGTGTCATCAGGGCTGAAGAAAGGATAATGTTGCTGATCAAAGCAATGTGAGAGGAGGCCAAATGATTCTATTATTTTGGCGACATCATTCGTAAATATGATAAATAAAAGGGGTCCTAGTACAGAGCCCTGTGTCACACCAGATTGGATATTGATAAATGGGGATTTTTCAACTACAAGATGCACAGTTTGTGAATAATAATTGCCGTCGGGTAAGTAAGTTAGCTGATGATTTTTATAACAACTACGCTTTGGTCGCAAGTCACGCGAATATTTCACAAAAATGTGCTTGGGCAGTGGGCTACCTTTATTGCACGCTTTGTAAATTGATTTGTAGAGTAAGAAGTAGAACGAAAAATAACTACTTGTATTGGTTAACTGGGAAAGGTTTTTGAGTACTGTCTATAACGTGACAACTGAACAAGTTTAAGAACTAACAAAAGATACAAACACTGCAATGCTCTTATTTATGATAAAACTGAAAATGTGTAATTTGAAACATGGAGGTCGATACATAAAAAGCTTAAGGCCAGAATGTCCAATTGTAATATAATGACTTTGATTTTTCCAAACAAACTGTGAACTTTAACAAATAACGCGAATTCTACAAATTGCATTATATATTATATACTCGTATAAATAAAAAAAACCATTAGTAAATAGCGTGCCGAAGCATGGAAGCATAACTTGTTTGTTAGACTTAAATATGTTAATTAATACAGATATAAACGCCAGCTTTCTAGAAGTTTTGTCGTATTTTATGGAAGAGTGCAGAAAAGATGTTATACAGAAATATTGGGACATATTATTCTCTTAGTTTTTCAGTAACCAACCAAATGAAGGTTATAATATAATAATAAAAATAATTCTTTCAAATTGGGATTATCTTAGAAGTATAAAATAAATTAGTAATAAAAAGTCAAATAATTTCAACCGAATGTCACGGTTTGAAGAATCATATTTTGTGAAGATAGAGTCGAGATGCAGTTAAGAAGATACCACGACATTTGATCACATATTATATGGATGATTTATTTTTGTATCCATATGTTTTGTAATATTGTAATTTTTGAGAACTAGTTCATGAAATATGTTGATAGAAATATTGTTAACGTGAGAATTGAATTAACCTTTAAAATCGTACTAAAAAATACAAATATAGGTACATTTATTCACATAAATATATATTTTTTGGAAAACGCGTTTTGTTCCAATTCGGATAAATTGTTATAGATTATTGAACATTTTTTTTTTTTATAAAGAAAACTTTATTATTTTGGACGATTTCAATTGTGGATGCATTTTCAATCTAGTAAAACAATATAAGATTTTGAAATGACTTTATTCACTGAATGGGATTCCATAAAAATTAATCGAAAAGATCCTTCGCTCCACGTATAGGTTTATTAATCTCACCATATTTATACCCTCATCTTCGGGATATGATATTCAAGTTTGAAATTATGTTTATTTCGTATTAATTGTCTTATTAGTTTAAAATAATTATCTTAATCACTTACTTATAAATACAGTTTTCTCACGGTTAGGGAGATATGAAACATGTTGAGAAAAATGAACTTTGTTTGTTATAAAAAAAATTGAAGACGTTTAAAAATATTTATCTTTATTCTTACAATAATCTCTAGGCGCGTGGCAAAGCTATCTTGAAAAATATACTTATTTATTAAATTCAAAAACCGGGGCGAGTTTATCACATATTTATCACTCAATATTGTTGGCTTGTTGCAACACCACATTAGTTTACAACAGAAATTATAATAATCATTGCAAATTATTAGAACACCCGGAGATTATAGTTTGAATGTATTTTGAATTATTAATTATACAATTTTTCACTTATACAGGTAATTTTTATTAAAATATATGTAAAAAGGGTAATTTGTGAGTTACGAGAGGTTAATTATTTTAATGATACACATACGCAATAGTAGTATTATATAATTTTCCGATTTATTTTTAAGTGTGATTTATTGTTTGTTATCTAGTTCGAGGTTTACTCGTGAATATGAGCATTTTGATGTATTATAAAAAAAATATATAGTGTTGAATCATGGACCTTAAATGTTGGCCTCATGAAACGGTTGAAGTCATTTAAAATGCGATTGCACCGCAAAATGTTGCACATTCCTTGGACCGATAAGGACAGCAACATAAATGTTCTCCAGAGAGCTAGAGCTGATAGAATATTTTGGGCCAATATTAAAGCCCGTAATGTGGCATATTTGAGTCATTTGAATATAGAAGGAAAATATCAATGGCTGCTCCTGATCATTGAGGAAAAAATACAGAATCAACGAAGTGTTCGTAGGAGGCGAATCTCCACAATATAAG
Source organism: Lepidostoma basale (assembly GCA_022606425.2). Taxonomy (NCBI): domain Eukaryota; kingdom Metazoa; phylum Arthropoda; class Insecta; order Trichoptera; family Lepidostomatidae; genus Lepidostoma; species Lepidostoma basale. The sequence continues at coordinate 313,066 of JAHDVF020000768.1, forward strand.
GGACTGGACTGGCTCACATACGACTGTAGATAGTCAACGTCGGGGAGAAGTGACATGACACCGGAAGAAGAAGAAGAAGACAAAACATATTTCTAATTGAAAGATTATAGCCAACCCTATCCATAATGCGTTTTTGTTTTTAGTTTATTTATAAGACACGCTTAATTATGAAGTTTACTCGTATATCGAGATCAACATATTTTACAACAAATCATATTGTAGTGGCTAGCGTGTGCCCTTTCAACCCTACTGATAGCATCTTCTGAATTAATCTGAACGAATTATTATTCATGTTCTGATTTTAACATACGCATTAGAAATAATTTTTAAATACTATTGATGAGTGATGATATTTAATGCGTTTTAAACATCAAACAAATTATGCAATTTAGCGTGTCATTGTAATAATATTATTGAACTCTGATGTCAAGCGTAAAAAATACGTCTGTTTTATATAAGTTTTATTTTATTTTGTGAATTGACATGTTTCGTTATCAAATGGGGCAAGTCCTTAAAAAACGGATGTTTTAATTCATACTAATTATACGTTTTATACATCATTGTTTATGAAACAATAAATATACTATTCAATTTTTTTAAATTTATTTTGTTTGGTTTTTTTCGTTTCACTGATGAAACGCTATTTTGCTAAACACAATTTATCGCAAATGAAGATTTATTTTGATTGATGATTGATTTACTTTATTTCCTTTGTAAACAATTTTTAATAACTCAATGTTCTAAAATCATATTACGATTTTAAACGCAACATTTCATAAAATAATTATATTTTTATACTATTGTGTAATTGCAATCTCTCTCTGTTGTGGATTCGCAATTGAATAACTTTTTTGTACTTTCCACAAACGTGTTTTGGACTGCAGACATCCATCCTCAGTGTACATTTTTATTATAATTTCCACACTTACTAATGACATCTGCGATCGATATGTTTGTTAAAAGTTCAAAAATGTGTTGTGTAAATACAATGCTTTTCTAAAGTTATTCATTCAACATAATAATTATATTTGATGTAATTTTAAATATTAAGCAATGAATTAATAAAATGATTTTATTATTACATGATTAACATTGCATTATAATCATTTTTCATTGCATTATAAGCATTATAATCATTATAATCATGTCTGTACATATGTTATGTATTATATTATAAAATATAATATTATGTAGTCCACATAGTTACATTATATCATGCGAATCATACATTTTGTCTACGGTATATAAAAAAGAGGTGATTGAGACACTCGTAAAGCAATTAAAAAAGTAATAAAAGACGTTAAAAACGATATTTAATTGTTATTTTAAGAATAATTGCTCGAACACATAATTTAACGACTAAAAATGTATGTAACTTGCCCTCTTATCAAAAGTTCAGAGCAAATTATATAAATTTAAGTGTCAGATGAGCCACAATCTTCAAAGAAATTTTCTAATTATAAAATAACCACGTTTTTTTTTAAATAATATACAGAGTAATATAATTTTATATGTATTATGTATCATTGTAGACGAACTAAAAATGACATCTCCCAATCAGTGAAACGATTAGACGACTAAGTGTGAAGATAGTGTATCTAATGTTAGAATAGCTGCATCGGCTCCTCACGTATGAAGACGTGTTGGTTACTTTTCAAATAAATAAAATTGAAGATAAGATGCCACTGGCAGGTTAAAGGTTACACTCGTAGATAGAATGTTGATACACAAACCATTAATATGAAACAATATTTATGAATTACGTGTACACATTTTGTTTTGTATTTCTCTATTTCTTCTTTGACCCCGTATGCATATTCATATTTCACCTTAATATATTTTTAGACTTGGTATTTTTCTATATTATTAAGCGTATTTGTAATTTATATAAACATTTTTTAGATAGCTTTATTAACTTTAACTTTGTGGTTATACATAACTAAATAATTAACTAACCATCACGCCGTTTCCCCTGAGAGGTAGGCAGAGAGAATGGATATGGCGATACTGCTCTGTCCTTGACATACCTCTTAAGATTCCTCTACATTCATACATCGTAACATTAACGCTCGTCGATTTTTCCGACTTCGAAATATTATTATTATTATTATTGTTATTTTGTTGAATCGCTCTTTACATTATGACAGCATGAGCCATATCGATGTCAAGGGTATTATAGCTATCATAGGGATTCCCGTAACATGTGATAGGTAGCTAATCTATCGCCATTTTATTGTTACGTGAATTCTACACCAGACCATAGACAGTGTAACAATCACACTGCCCTCGCCGGGAATCGAACTTCGGGGTGGCAGTCAACGCAATTTCCACTCGGCCACGAAGGTCGTCAATGTGGTTGCCTTTTAATATTTAATAATTTTTGTCATGCCATGCTTTCCTTGGTCATGCATTCCTTGGTGGTTAATAATACATTACATACGTAACTACACTTTGGTTATCACATTATTTGTTTTTAAATTTTGTAAAACTCTATATTTAGTCATTCATATTGATGAAAACGTTAGTTTTCTAGAAGCTTTATTTTATTTTCACCAGTCACGTAACATATGTTGCCTTATTAAGCCAATATCAAATGTGACTATTATCATATTAGAGAGACAACTAATAATTAAAAAATCTTCTAGAATTTTACACAATTGTTACAGAACAATCAAAAAATATATTGTACGTATAATACATTTTATGATTATATAAAAAATGCGATCTTTTCCGATTTGATGATGTTCTCGAATATTTCTTGAGAATGGTAAATATATATTATAAAATTTATTTATTTAGTATAACAATTGTTTTTTTTTTTAAGAGTTAAACCGGCTTTTGCAGGGATCTTATTCTAAAAGCAGAGTGATACACTATCAATTGCAATGCCGCCTTCATTCTGGTATATGAAAGTTATTTGACTTATTTCAGAAGTCATTAACATGATTATAAAATTCGCTATATATAATTTTGCCTCCTCAATGCTAACGTTGATTTATTTTCCACACATGTGTTCATGCTGGGTACACTGTGTAATATAGGTACAGCATCACAGATGGGTGAAAGTGAGGCATACAGGTTATATTTGGTATATTTAATTCTGAATTATCTAGGTTTCGAGATAAGGTAAATGGTTATTTCGGTTTCCGATCTTCGTAACAGAGAATACGACAATCAAATTGAGATCAGTAAACATCTTTCGCCTACCAGTCAACACGTCCAGACGTCTAGTCAGATTTTATTTTTTTGGAAATTTAAAACATAATTAGAATCAATGAATAACAGTTTAAGATATGATTTACTATCTGAAATTATTTTATAATACGCAATAGTAGAATTGAATTTAATTTGTTTATGTTAAATAGTGACCGATATTCAGATTTTACAGTGGTAATATCTTAACTAATTTTCCATGAGCCAGGGGTTTTTCTCTTAAGGGGTAAGCGGTAAGGAACCCCACGCTCATCTATTATTTAGGACATCTTATATATATTATGTTTACTGTTTCTCGAACATAACGCAAAACTCCATATTTACTATTGAATATTAATGAAAACATCAAGTTTCTTAGAAGTTTTATAAATGTTATGGAAGTGTCATGTTTCACCTTGCTAAGGCAATATCCATCCTTTGATATTGCCTTAGCAAGGGGAAGACTATGTTCAATGCTGGACGACTAATGGCTGATGATGATAAAACGACATGTGTAAGTAATCAATGGTAAAAAATGCGATGTTCCCGAGTGTAAACAAGTAATTACGTTACTGCCTTAAGTTAATTTTCATGGGCATCAAAAGCATCCTCTTGGGCATGCTGGGGACCAATAGTCTACAGATACGGAGGGATGGGTTCACACTTACCCATTTCTTCAGACTTATTAGGGGATTCTTTGAGAATTCTGCCACCTTGGAGGGTATACATCTTTATGTTCCGGATGGTTATCTTCGACAGCGTCAGCACAGACTGTTTTATGTCCCAACATGCAGAACCAACCTGCCTCTGGTGATGCCGGTGGGGAGAGCAATCAAACTGCTGAACATGATAGCTTCGGAAATCGACGTCTTTCATATTAGTGAAAGCACGTTCAGAAGACAAATACTCTTGACTTTAGAGAGTATCTTGTATTCCTAAAGTCGAACCATCTCTCATGCGTTCCTGGTATTATATATTTTATTTTTACCTGTTCTCAATAGATGCCTTAAATTATAATTGTTGTTTGTAATATCTTTTGAGAAAATAAACTGATTTGATTGATTGATTGACTGATTGATTGATAACACAAAGAAATTACGTATATCTATAACAGGCATTTTATGAAATGTTACCTTCACATAAAGTCATGATCAAAATATTATCTCATTTATCTCCACATGCCGATTCTTGTAGAATGTATTGTGTGAATACCACTTTCTCATTCTTCACAAAGTGCCGCAGGCAGGAACTACAAATATAATTATAGCATGCAAATTACCTTCACTAGTTTTACCGTCTTTAAGCTCCATTTTAAGTTCCTTGTTTTCTTCACCGTTTTCCGACATTTTATTTTATATTCTTACACACGTACGCGATTCGAAAAATATTGTTCGTAATTCAAAAGGTCGTTAAACTATTTTTTTAAATACGTTATCTGTAATTAAATAATTAAGTTTGAAATAATAATAAACATTAAACGTATTTAAGGCAGGCCTTTTATTTGTTATTTTGTTAACTTATTCTTGTAAATATATTTTTTAAAAGCTTTCATAATATGAATCTAAAAAACGTTTTTTTTTCAATGAAAACATTAACATATTTATTGAAAGTAATCTACTTTGGGAATTAAAAAAACCTTGTTTAAACCACTTTTTAATAAAAAAAATATTAAAATACACGACATGTTTCAGAGGATATCTCCATCTTCAGGTGTAAAAATATAACAAAAACTAAACATTTAAAACATTTTTTATTAGTCTTTTATTGTTTAGTTTTTGTTATATTTTTACACCTGAAGATGGAGGTATCCTCTGAAACATGTCGTGTATTTTAATATTTTTTTATTAAAAAGTGGTTTAAACAATGTTTTTTTTAATTCCCAAAGTAGATTAGCATAGTTATATTAACATATATGCATTATAAAATAAGGGTATTAAAAAAATATATTTATGTATCTGGGATGTTTAAGTTTTAAAAAAAGTTATGTGATTTTTAAAATGATACTGAACTATCAAAATTACAAAAGTTAATGTTTTTGAAATTTCAAACATAAAATTTTAATAATAAATCGTGTGAATTGAAATTATGTTTAAATTATATCTAAAGCACTGTTATTTTCATATTGTTTTTATTGTATTGTATATTATTCCGCATAAAATAAAATTAAAGTTTTCATTCACGTTTTCGTATACACAAAAAATATTCGATTCACTAAGTCACTATGTTCTTCGCCACTCGCGCTGCCTGATAAACTAAGTGCCGCCGAAGACTGAGCACTGTGGACCGCTCCCAGCCTCTCAGATCGACTACTCAGCCTCACAATTGTTTAATGAAATGCTCTCCGCTGCGTTTTGATAGTGCGGACGTAGGGAGGAACTGCAAATTGTACAGCCGTATATCTAGAACAGAACAGACCCGAAAAACTTCTCTATGTATTACGAGTACATACTCGTACGTAATACCAAATTTCTTGAGTTTCTGGGCGTGTGGGTGCCATTGCCGGCTAGTGATTTTTATGTCAACACATTTTTGTCAACACATTTTTTTAAACTGATTCGGGTCTCTGTTGAGAACCCCTATGTTCTGAAGCAAATAGGTCTTTTTATTCCTGATAACTACCTGCGACAACGCCGACATCAATTGTTCTTTACTCCGTCACGCAGAACCAACCTGCCTTTGGTGATGCCAGTAGGAAGAGCAATTCGGACGCTGAATCTAATCATCTCGGACCTGGACATTTTCAGTGTCAGTGAGGCAGTATTCATAAAAAAAATATTGCAAATTCTGGAAAGAGTATTGCCTCACTGACGTCGACATATTTGGATTCCTTCTGATATGTATGATTTTTTGGAATCATGTTGTTTTGTTTTATTTTATCTTTGTAAAACCGTTTTGTGTCCAAATGAGTCGTCTAAATGTTTTATCGTTTGTAATGTCTCATTTTTGTATAATCTATAATATAAATAAATAACCAACTAACTAACTAACCATCACGCTGTCTCCCCGGAGAAGTACGCAGAAATAATGGAACGCCACACTTTTCTGCCCTGACATACTTCTCTCGATTCCTCTACATTCATACATCTTGTCATGCACGCACGTCGATTTCTCCGACTCCTCACGTGACCGACATTCAATATTTGATTGATTTGATCGTGCCACGTTTTCCTCGGCCTTCCTCTATTTTTAGCTCCGTTCACGCCGTTTACATATACCTTCTTTACCATTCTGTCTTCACTCATTCTTTCCATGTGTCCAAACCATCTAAATGACCCTTTCCTTACTTTGTTCATAACACTTTTATTCGCACCACATTCACTTCTTATACTTGCATTTGTCACCTTATCATATACAGATTTGCCACAAATTCGTCTTAGAGATCTCATTTCTACTGCATTTATTCTACTTTCATCCTTCTTTTGCCAGTTCCATGCTTCACTTCCATACATAAGGGTCGGCACAAGAACACCATTATGCACTGCCATTTTAGCTTTTTGGATAGGCTTTTGTTTGCAATGACAACTTTAAGTGCATTTTTTTATAAATGTTATTATAAATATTTTATTATAATGACATGCTAAGACATTATTAAGTGTATTATCATGTGTATATTTGATAATGCCTAAGCAAGGCGAAACATGTCATTCCCATAAAACAGACGTTTTAATCCATTATTCTCCTTCTTCAGTTTCTTGTTCCTCTTCAATCGGAGGTTGGACAACATCATGGCTATTTCTACCTTTGATACAGCAGCTCTAAATAGAGATGTTGTGCTGCAACTGAACTATTCGCGAAGGTTTTCTAGACAGGATTTTCTTCTTCTCCCAGCACTTCGTTTACTGTTAATTTTACCTTGGATAATCGCTTTGTATTTATCGTTTCTCATAATGTGCCTAAAATATTCCTGGTTCCTGCATTTTATGGTCATGCGAATTTCTCTTTGTTTCTTTAGCTGCAGTAGTTCCTCGTCTGTGAGCCTTTCTGTCCATGATATTTTAAATATATACTTTAAATATTTGAGGGGGGGGGGGTGGAGAGGGTTGAAGAAGGTGGAGGTTTCGACGTTTATTGTAGATCACAAGTGATTATACATTAATAGTATTATGTACTCGTAATGGAGCATGGATGGATGGCGGAGTCACTTCACAGGGTGTCATGTCACAGGATAGCAACGGGGCGGAGTCCGGGCGGCGAGCAGCTGAGGACGATGTTACGCTGGGCAGTAGTGTCGGTCAGCAGAAGCGAAGACTCGCCAGAAGCTGCGTGACGTACTAGCGTGGCTTCGTAGGTTGGCGGGAGGGAGTCCGAGATCCCTCGTGACGTAGACTTGATAACGTAGACTCGTGTCGGTTGGAAGTCGGAATAATGACTGACGTGTAGAGTAGATTGCTGTACGGCTTTTATATGTTTTGCTTCCTTTGCACACGATACTCTGCCGGACAACCTCTAGTAACCTTTGTGTATGAACCCGGGCCCTGATTCATCATTTTTCGCACACGGTCCCCTTCGATCATTTGCATCGTTAGGCTGAGAATCTATTGTGTCAGATATTTTGCTTGTTCATGCAATGTATTTCGCCATCGTAATATGCTGGTACAGCAGTCTGAGTCCATTGCCTCCACTCGTGTGGTCTCAAAGTCCTGCATGGTTTGTTAACCCCACATATCCTTATTGCAATGGGATTTAGCTTTTTGGTGATAGCTTTTGTCAAGGTCCATGTTTCCATAGGACATAGCAGCGGTCTCATTTTAAAGAAGCTATTTCAGGCCATTTCTATTCGGATTATTATATCCTGACAGCGGTCCCATTAATCATTCAGCCAACAGCGTAAGTACTCGTATTTGCATCGATTAACCTGCTCCATCTTATTGTTTTAAATTTTTGGTGTTGGTACCGGATTTATTCGCTTCGTGCTGATGATAGTGTATTTTGTTTTCATTCGTATTATTTCTTTAAGATGGAGTTATACATATTTTTAAAAACAATTAAAAGAAACCTCTATATTGTTATTACATCACATCGGGTGGTAGTTTTGGGATCAGACCTATTAGTTTCATATCCAGGGACTAGGGTCCTTTTTCATAGTATAAATGTTTTTTTTTATAGCTTAATTTGATGAATGCAAAAATAATTTATTATTAATTAATTAATAAAAAACTATCACAACACTCCCATGATTAATACATACAAATGTTTTACTAATACATTCTTGATTTGGGCGTTCCAACATAAAATATTAGATTTTCGAATACTAGTTTAGCAAATGGGTGTTTAGCATATAACTTTCTAAAAAGATTTTTCATTGTATACATTATATTATGCATACGTAACATAAACACTAATAAATCACATGCCGTGAGAATATATACAACACATAATAAATTAGATTAATAAATGAAACACGATAAATATACATATTTATTTAAACGGCGTTGTATTTCGCAATACTACGTAACGAATTCCATTAATGTCACATGCATTATCGTGTAATTATGGAAAATATTTGAATAACACTATTATGTGGGCATATAGGCACCTAACACATCCTGTACATTCATTGATACATACGAATGTTACATTCATTTTGACGGCAAATATTAGGTCCTTACATATGAAATTGGCGTTTTGTATGGGAGGAACATAAAGTTGATTTGTTTTAAATATAATATATTTATTTAATCAAAGTATGTACCATTGCTATCTATGCACTTTTGCCATCTCATAGGTAGTTCATCGATCCCTTTACTAAAAATACCATTCGGACGGGAATCAATAAAATCTTTGAAGTCGGTTTGGACTGCCCCATCGGAGTTGAATTTTTTCCCTTGCAAGAAGTTATCCAAATTTCGAAAAAAATAGTAATCTGTTGGGGCAAGGTCCGGAGAGTACGGTGGATGTCTTAGACATTCCAATTGAAGCTCTTCTAATTTGGTAGCCGTCTGTTGTGCAGTGTGTGGTCTAGCGTTATCATGAAGCAGCAGTGGCCTAGAGCGATTAACCAGCCTCGGTTGTTTAGCAGCTAGCTTTTCCATCATAGTTAGCAGTTGCTGACAATAGACATCTGCCGTAATCGTCTGGCCAGATTTAACAAAGTTGTAGTGAACGACACCAGCACTAGTCCACCAAACGCTCACAAGTAACTTTTTTGGAGTCAATTTTCGCTTGGGGCATGGTTTGGCTGGTTCGGCAGGGTTCAGCCATTGCGATGAGTGCTTCCGATTATCATACAGGATCCACTTTTCATCACAGGTAATGATTCGATTCAAAATCTCTTCATTTTGTAAACTGAGTGACGCAAAGAAAAAAAAATAATTGAGGAAAAAACAAATGAATTATAATTTTCGAAACACAAATACTTTAGTAAATAGCTGTATAAATTTGAATTTGGAATTCCTAACCAAAGAGAAGATATTTGAGATCAAAGTTGCCAGTACGGCAAAACGCCAATTTCATATGTAAGGACCTAATATTAAGTGAGTAAAGTGAACACCCTTTTCTATATTATTTATTACGTCAGTAAAAAAAACTTTGCCTTAGTAATTTATAATCTTCGTCTTCATCTTCCTTATTGTAGACCTATGTGGTCTGTTTTCTAGAGTGTTGCTCCTCCTGTGTGGTAGATTTCCAGCTGTTCTTCCATCTTTTAGGAGGTCTTTTACGAGGACGAGTTCCATGAGGTTGATTTTGCAATGCAATATAGGGGAGTCTGTTGGTGTCCATTCTTTGAACATGACCGTACCGGTCCCTTTTTCGCTGTCTGATCCATCTTATAATATCCTCAACCTTACATATCTCTCTTATTCTGGTGTTCTTCACGCGATCCCTCAGTGTCTTGCCTGCTATCGTCCTCAGTTTCCTTATTTCGTAAGTCCTCAAAATTTTATAAAATTATAATTTATTATATACAAGGATTTTAATAATATACTTTGCGAAAATAATGTTTAATATAATTTTCGTATCTTTTTTGGGAGATTTAAAAAATTATATTTCTTGATTTAATATAACTCCGTGCTTAGTGATATTCGCATCGACTGAGTGACGACTGACGATTGCAGATTACATATTCCAAATATTTATGGTGGAGCAGGAGAGTGGAGGCAGTCTAAAATCCTGAAAACTTTGGTCGAAGAGGATGATACCACGAGACATTAACCCAAAGAGCTAAATGTTTTATGATAATTTTATTTGTATTTAAATTAAGTGTACTCGTATAGGACAACTCCATGGATGACGACCCTCAGCAATGAGGAAAAGAAGGAAGAAAGTCATTGTGATTTGATGCTACTTCTATTTGATTTTCAGAATATATACGAGTATGATTACGTTATGGTAACATAGATAAATATTTGTTTACCGATGTCAATCTGATAAGTTCTATATTAATGATGCTGTGACCTAACCTGTGATTACAATTACTATGAATTAAAACAAAATAAACTCTTGTACGTTAAATAGACGACCTTCGTGGCCGAGTGGCATGACTGCCACACCGAAGGTCTCGGGTTCGATTAACCGGTTATGGCAGTATGTTTGTCATACAGTCTGTGATCTGGTGTAGAATTTACGCGACAATAAAATGGCGATAGATTAGCTACCTATCACATGTCATGAGAATCAATATGATTGCTTACACAATTTACATCGATTTGGCTCCCGCTGTAATAACGTAATGAGCGATTCAACAAAATAATAATGATAAAAACTAACTAAATAACCATCACGTCGTCTCCCCGAAAGGGTAGGCAGAAAGAATGGATAGCCACACTTTAACCGATGCGACACTCCATCCTTCTCTTTCCGCCCCCGCGAGAAACGCGGTGTGATGGGTTGCGAACCTCATCGTCACAAATAATAATAATAATAATAATATTATTATTATTATTAAATGCGTATTTTACGTAGCGACAATTTCATAGAAATGAAATAAATATGTAAATTGTGATACTATAAGTGTTTCGCGCAAGATGGCCGCAACCCTCAAGTGGCGGACAAGGCGACAGCTGTGCTGGTGGCCAAGGACGGCAAAGCGTGGAGTTGGGCGCCCACAGTTGCGTTGGCGCGACGATATCCGGAGAAGTGCGGGAAGTGCCTGGATGCGGATCGCTCAGAATAGAAGAGAATGGAAATTGCGAGAGGAGGCCTACGTCCAGGAGTGGACGGTCAATACGGACTGAAGAAGAAGAAGAAGTGTTTCGCATTCAACAGTCAATATTGTTAAAGTATGTATGATAGTGTTTGGGCCAAAACAATGGTTTATTTGAAAATAGTAAATAAACTATTTATGCTTTTTCTATATTCGCCATAACCTTGTGTTGCGGATTCATTGAACAATGTTTTTAAACTTTGTAAACTTTTAAAACCTATAATATTAAAAAAAAAAAAAAAAAAACTAAAATTAAAAAACACATGTTTCGGACACAAAAGCCCTTCATGAGCGTTTTGTGTATACAATATAAATATTTAAACCAATTTTATAATAATGTGGTCAGTTTAGAAATATATTAAAATGTTTTTTTTTCTTTCTTATTGGGGTCCAGGAAATAAATAAATTATTGAACTTGTTAAATTTATTTGATTATTTGTAATATTTTCATTATTTTTAACTGATTTTTTAATTTCTAAAATTTCTAGATTATTCAAAGTTATATTCTATTATTAACATGCAAAATTTCAACGAATGAAATGATATTTTTCAATGAGATGATTCAGTTTAATATTTATTGAATAATTAAATGTTTGTGTGAATGTGTCAATGAGATAAATTTAAACCGTCTTGTAATATTTTATAATTCTGTAAAGTGTCATTAATTTTGGAACAGCGTAACTTATGAGACGGATACAAGATTAGTTCAACCGCATGACCTACAATGGTAAGGTTATTACGCTATGAAAACATCATGTTGGCATCGCATCGTCTGTTCACCATTGATGTTATGATGTATGTTGTATTTCACATTGTATTAGTGTCTAATGAACCGTATGCGATATCAGTAAAGAAATCATTAAATGGGTATAAATAGACGATTAGAATTGAGCTAAGCAGTAAATATCATTTATAATACAGAGTGTTTCCAAATTACTGATGTTTCTATAATCAAATCAATCGAACCTATTGCAATAAATATAACTGCACTTAGTATTTTTACAAAAAAATAAAAAAACATTTAAAGACATGTTTTGGTTATGAGGTTTTGACATAACCTTTTTCAATGTACAAAATTTTAACTTTGTACCTATATTGAATAAGGTTATGTCATAAGTCATAACCTAAACATGTCTGTGAAAAGCGTAATAAGTTTATTTATTCAATTATGAATCTGCAACACAATAGAAGACAATCGAGGATATTTTATAATTATTTAACCGAATTATTTTTTAAAATAATATGTAAATTTCCACATTTAATAATCGCAAATCACGATTTTTATTTAAGATTTAAAAAAAGAATAATGCATCCATAATAAATATTTAATGTAGCTTGAATGGCGGTGGTAATTTTCAAGGAAATATGTATATTATTATTATTTTGTTGAATCGCTCTTTACATTATTACAGCGCGAGCCAAATTGATGTAAAGGGTATAGCTATCATATTGATTCTCGTGACATGTGATAAAAAGTAATTTTCATGTGATAGGAAGCTATTTTTTGTCAAGTGAATTCTACACCAGACCAAAGTCAGTGTAACAATCACACTACCATCGTCAGGAATCGAACCCGAAACCATCGGTGTGATAGTCAACGTAAGTACCTACCTCTCGGCCACGAAAGTCGCCATGACAAAATAGTAAACATGACATAATAAATATGTCTATTTCTATTGTAAAAAGTAATTTTCTGATTTTTCGTCGAATTTGTAGGAAGGTTTGGACAAATGGAAAAAATGAATGAAGAAAGAATGGTAAACAAATTATATGTTAACGATGTAAATCGAACTAGAAATAGAAGAAGACCGAGGAAAACGTGGCACGATCAAATAAATCAAATATTGAATGTCGGCCATGTGAGGAGTCAGAGAAATCGACGCGCGTGCATGACACGATGTATGAATGTTGAGGAAGCGAGAGAAATATGTCAGGAAAGAAAAGTGTGGCAGTCCATTCTTTCTGCCTACCCCTTCGGGGAGACGGCGTGACGGTTAGTTAGTTAGTTTTGTAGGAAGTATATTGCTAAATATTATATTATATCACAACATTGTTATATAGTATCGTTTAAAATTGCATTTATTTTTAGAATCGTTGTAAAAAATAGCGCGAATGTGAAGAATGTTTGTCTTTATTATAATATTTGCCATTTACGCACTAAAAATTTTCACAATCTTTCTTCACAGATAGGGATAAATGCGCCGTTTCCTTCAGTGTTTCCAAAAACGGTACTATAAAGCTTCTATACTCTTTGTCTTGTGGATTTATATTTGAATAAATATAACAACACTTCGTATTTTTGCAACACTTTATTACATTATTCAGACATGTTTCGGTTGTGACACAACCTTTACGAATGTACAAATGTTAACAATACAATAAAGCAGAGAAGAAGTCTCGGTGACCACCTACGATAGCCCTAAAACGATTATATCACTGTTGTGAGCATGAGAAAAAATGTGGTGCATGCTATACTTGCATTCAAAGTTGCAAATGTTCATGTGACTAACCGCGGCGACCGCGACGGCGACGGCGGTATCATCAGTGCGCGGATACCCCCGAATCTAATCATTTTTACGACACTTTCAACTTCTTCATCCACGGTTCATAGGAACATTGATTGGATAATCTGATGGCAGATGGCCTGTGGGCGGGACGTGTCTCCGGAGTCGCGAAACATCACGCGAATTACAATCTTCCAGGCCTGAATTAGGTAGGCAGCTCACTAATTTATTTCGTGAAAGATGTCACCCGTAGCGGATGTCATAAATTGGCAAGATAAACGGCTCACTATTCAAAGGCACAAGGCATAATTTGGTGACTGTGGGATGGTCAGATCACCTCAATTAGGATATCATTCTAACTAAATAAGATTAAGGATTATAACTATAGGTCGAGTATATTACATACCCGTGTTTTTATCGGATACCCTTGAAGGTCACATTGAGGAGAGTTCAATTTGAAGCCTAGGACAATCCTAAAAGAATTCTTCGTTGATTGGTTTTCCAATATATTTATTAAATCTTTCATCTTGTTCTATACTATCAAAAGGGAATCATATTTAATAACTTGCTTTTTGTTTTCAAATAATTGAATCGTTTTAATATTTTTAATAATTATTTCAACTTTAGCAAATAATATTCTTCTTCTTCTTATTGTTGATATTGCGATCGATTTATGCAGGATATTAACTTTCTTCCTGTGATGAAGACGACCAGCCTTCTCTCCATCTCTTTGGTGGTCGTCCTGGTGGTCGATGGCCCTCTGGAGTCTCGTGTATCACGATCTTAGGAATCTCTCGCTGGATCCAACCTCTCGATGTGGTCCCCCCAGAACCATCAATCCAGCGTCCTCTCTGCCTACTCCATCTCCATCCATCTTGTTATTTAATAATATCGTAAATTTTAATATTTTAATAAGAATTAACGGAAGGTGAGGCTAAAAAGTTTTTGAATAGAGCTTTCATGTGCTAATGTAATAACATATTGTCCCGCTGATAAATGCTATCAATAAACTAAAAGGAACAAAAATACTAAATAAATAGCGTATCTCGGATGATAAATCTATTAAATAATACCTAGACTCCGATTGATAATTATTTCAAAGAAGTCTAAAATATACATGACATTAAAGTGATAAAGAATTGTACACTAAATATCAAACAATTATAAATTGATTGAATTACGAGTTTCTCAATATTATATGGCGATAGATTAGCTACCCATCACATGTTACAAGAATCAAAATTATACATATACCCTTTACATGGATTTGGCTCGCGCTGTAATGATATAAAGAGCGATTCAACAAAATAATAATGATAATGTGAGGGGATAAAAATAATGCATTAAAAAAATTTAATTATTTAAACGTTCTGTATTAACATGATGTATATTATTAATATATCAATTAGGCTAAATATCTTTAAGCTGGTTTAGACATATGGAGCTAATGGATGAGTGAAGAATGGTTAAAAAGAAGTACGAGTATACAAGTAGTGTGAGTGGAAAGAAAGGCCGTAGATGACCAAGAAAAGCATGGCAAAACTAAATTCATAAATTATTAAAATACGGATACATTCGAAGTCGGAAAAATCGAAGAACGTATATTTAATAGTAATGTATGAACGTTGAGGAAGCCTGATAGGTATGTCAGAACAGAGCAGAATGGCGGTCCATCCTCTCTGCCTACTCCTCCGGAAAACGGCGTGATGGTTAGTTAGTTCCATACGGCTATTTTAATTTTAATCAAGAAACTATAGAACAAATAAATACTTTATGACAGGCGCAGGCGTTTTAATAAAAATATGTTTTTTTTAGGCTAGTAACTATTCGTCTAGCAACACTTGATTTGCTGTTCCAAACAATGACTAACTTCATGTAACACACTTCTGTGGTGAGTCTCACGTGGTCGTGCGTCTTGTCAGTTTTAGTGTCAATATTTGAGGTTATTTTATCAGTGTTATATTTTGACTTTAAGTTATTTGTTTGCATCTACAAACATGCCTTTCATGCAAAGAGTCAGGTAACTCCTTCTGTAATTTATTAAGGATCTTTCAACTATAATTTTAGCTCGAACGAATTTCACCCTACATTTTTTGATTTTACATACATGTGCATAGCAAACGTTATTTCATTCTCATACAGATTATCATATTTTTTTACAAGTTCGAAATTGAAAGCGTCCTGTTCGCTGATATTGCCGTGAACAAGTTATTGTATACATTTATGATAATACTCCACTTGATTTTAATACCAATAAATATATTTTTAATTTAACTGGTTTTTATAATTTCTTTTTTAATTTTATACCTTAATTCGTTTTCAGGAAAGCCTCAACGCGCAAAGGAAAGAAGGCGTTGATTGCACTCGAGCCAAAATTAATCGAAGAAGCAAAACAAATGTTCTTAGTTCAAGGAAGAAGGACATCTGAAATGACGAAAGGGATATTAAAAGACCTCTACACACTAAAGAAGCCGAATGCGGTTATGTTTCAAAGGAAAAATGATATCACGCCTTTTGAAGATGCCACCCTTTTAGAAAAGTTAGTATTTTATTTAGTTGTATTTTTAAAATTGCACTTACTAGTAAATTTATGCTTAATAATAATAATAATATGCTAACTTTTAAAGCGCCGTTTTTGTGATGTAATCACCTCAAGGGCGCATTAAGACGTGTTTTAAATCTAAAAATCTAAATGGGACCGCTTAAAAAACGATCGGTTTAAAAGTATAGTAGAACAAAGTATAAATGTTTAAATTGGGTATGAAATATGAAAAAGATGGGTTTTCAATTTAGATCTGAAATCTGTCGGATCATTTATGCATCTAAGGTGTGAAGGGAGATTGTTCCAAGCTGATGGACCGGCTACCGCGAACGCTCGATCCCCGAAATTTGTACTGGGGCAACGCTTCGGCTCAACTAATCTTCCTATTGCTGAGGAGTTTGCCGAGCGAAGTGTGGATTTCCGTGAATTTAGGCTGTCCGTTATACAGAGTTCAGATATATAACTTGGCGCCATTCCATGTAGAGCTTTGAAGACTGTCCAGCAGAGTTTATACTGGATTCTTTCTGGACTTTTAAGCCAGTGAAGTTCTTTGAGATGTTGTGTTATATGTGACTTTTTTGGAATGCCTTTAATGAGCCTTGCTGCTGCATTGAACTTGCTTATTTTTAAATATATAATAATCTCGTTACTGTTACCATATTATACTTACTCACTTCCTATGGCCATACAACTCTTGAAGAGTTTTAGCCTCCTTGATGATTTTTCGCCAAGCTCCTCGATCCTGCGCCTTTTGCTCCCAGCAGCCCGATTTGCCCAACCTTGCCAGATCAGTCAGAACATTGTCCATTAGGCGCTGTCTAGGCCTTCCTAGAGGTCTTACTCCAGTCGGTCTAGACGCGTACAAGGTCTTGATTGCTCTGGTCTCTTCGGCTCGGCATACATGCCCAATCCATGCTAGGCGACCGGTTACCATATTTATTTGTTACCATATTTATTTACACAAAATTAATTTATCACATATTGGGTTATTTCAATTCTTGTATAAAACAGTAAACATTTGAATTATGATGCGTTGAATTCTTTTGAATCGCCTTGTGAGATTACTATAGATTTTTTATTTAATATACGGCCCCTTTTTAATTCATCACGATATTAACAATTGAAAGCTGGTTATTATAAATATGATTTAAATATAAAACAAAGAAAAAGAGAAGAAAAAAAATGTTCTTTTGGTTATTTATATTGTTGATTGAAATTTCTTGGTAGAAGTTCATTGTAAATAATGAAAATAAAAAAAAATTATTAAGAATTTTTCTATGTTTATTTTTAGTGTAAAATCTACTTATTAATTTTCGTCTTGTTCTTTTGGTCATATTGCACGGGTGGCATCTGTGGGAGGAAGATTGAACTGCACTATACACATTCATCATTTTACACCTTTCCACAGTTATTGGCCTTTATGCCAATTTGTATCATTAAACTCATTTTTGATACTTGGCACCTTTGTAATGATTATACCTCGATTATTTACGCATGTTGTAATGATGATTGTTAAGATTATGAACAAATAAAACATATTTATTGATTGTTCAATTTAGTAATCAGATATATTCTATTTCACCCCATAATACTATGAATCAAAATGCAATATTTGACTACCATTCACTAGATGTAAGCTCCATCTTCCATCATCCCATTGGCATACATGTCTAGCGTATGTTTATAATGTTTTTATTTTTAAAATTGCTTACAGGTTTTCAAGATCTAAAAACGCAGCCCTATTCTCCGTTGCATCTCACAGTAAAAAGCGTCCTAATAACTTGATTCTCGGCCGAACATTTGACTTTACCTTACTGGACATGGTTGAACTGGGAGTTGATGACTTTAAGAAATTGATAGACTTCAAAGTTGAAAAGATCGCCACGTATACCAAACCCTGTCTGATATTCAACGGCCCGGCTTGGGATCAAAGTCAAGATCTCATTAGACTTAAATCACTCTTTATTGATTTCTTCCAGTGGGAAAAGGTAATTATTTTTGTTTATTTAAGGTAGTTACTGTAAAAAAAAAAGTATTACACCTTCATTCGCAAGCTGAATTTATATACAGAATTCATTATTCCTATCGGTGTATTTTTTAAATATGTTAAGTGATTTTAAGATGATAAGAATTGCATAAGTATTTGTGAAATTTATTCTTCAATCCGAAAGTCACTGATGTAGCTAATATTATAATTGAATTTATTGTATTGATATAATTTTAGGCTAGCGTGATAAGATTGCAGGGCTTAGAACATATCTTGAGTTTTACTGCCACCCTGGATTCAAAGATATATCTTCGCTCCTACAAATCTCTGCTAAAAAAAAGTGGACAAAGGACCCCTCGAGTTGAACTAGTTGAAATAGGTATGTGCCCGTTTATGTTGATCCAAAATTGATAATTTTTTAAAAGCTTTTTACACGACTTAAATCATATGCATGCAATAATATAAACTTAATGGTTTTTATTATTATATTTTCTTGTACAACAATATAAATCTCTATTTTAACTAAGCGTCTGTTTCCTAGAATTTTTATTATATTTTGTGGGAGTGACATGTTTCACCTTGACATGTCAATACCACAAAATATAATAAAAACCTCTAGAAAACACATGTTTAGCCATTAACCATAAGGCCATTAATTGTTCATTTTTAGTAGTAATATTTTGATTTGTTTTCCAAAATGTTAGCGCTATATATTACGAAAACTTTTTAAAAAAAAATTCTCATTTTGAAAGGGATGTTCTTTCAAATATTATGTATCTGATTTTGTATGAATTAAAATTAAGAATATTTAAAACAAAAATATGTAATAAGTAAATTGGTACCCCCAAAATATTTTATATATTTATTTATGTATTAAAAAATAGTGCATTATTGTAATGTGTAGATCTGCAAATATATTTGCTTCAATATGTTATTTTACTAATTATTTTTTTATAGGTCCTTCAATAGACTTCAGTCTACGTCGGACAAAACTGGCTTCGGAAGATCTGATGAGTCAAGCCTGTCGCAAGCCCAAGGAACTTAAAGCTGGCGTTAAAAAGAATATTTCAAAGGATTCCTTTGGTTCTCAACATGGTCGCATTCATCTGGGAAGACAGGATGTGTCTAAGCTGCAGACTAGGAAAATGAAAGGGCTTAAGAGGACACCAGAGGAAAAGAAATTGAAGAGGAAGGAAAAGAAAGATGCGGCAAGGTCTGCAAAATCCCAAGAAACACCCATGATTACGGAGTGACTCTAGTAGTATGGTTATTGTATTTAAATATAAATATATCTTTTTCCCACACATTTTTATGTTATTTTAACTAACTAACTAACTAACCATCACGCCGTCTCCCCGAAAGGGTAGGCAGAAAGAATGGACTCCCACACTTTAATCGATGCGGCACTCCATCCTTCTCTTTTCGCCATCGCGAGAGACGCGGTGTGATGGGTTGCGAACCTCATCGCCACTATGTTATTTTATATATTCCAATTATGTTATATGATTATTGTAATAACTCGCATTAAAAATTATCATTCATAGATTTATTTAGATATATTTAAAAAATAAATACATGATTTTTTATCTAGCATCAATGAGAAATAAGGTAGGTATTTAAACTGGTAAAAGTTTAAACAAACAATTTTTTTTCTGAACAGTTATAATCTTTTGGTTATTACCAACTACCAACTATAGTGCTAATTTTATTATGTTACTTCATCAATAGATGGGGCTAATACATCCATAACATTTCATCAAACTAAAAAATATATTTTATCCACGTATTTAATATATTTAAAATAATGTTATATCGAATAATTTACTTTGTTGACGAGAAATGTTTTTAATTATTAACCCGTTAACTGCGTATGATGAAATATCACATCATCCCAAGAAGGCAACTGTAGCGGCTATGACAAAATATTCCGCCAAGATTTATAATATTACTCTAATGGGGTTTACGATCTACAGCTTAAATTTTTCCGTATCATATATAAAATATATCTAGTAACCGAGTGGATTCACTGAATGTTTTTATTGTGTTTAACTTCATATTTTCCAACAACAAAAAACCCGGTTAACGGGTTAATATTCCATATAGTCGAACAACTTCTCTTAGTCTTACGATTAGTGTATGAAGATCAGGATTTAAACGATAGTTGCAATTTAAAAATATATATATAGTATTATATATAAAAATATTCATATCTACTATTTTATCAAATATATTGATTAGAATAACTGGTAAAGTAATTTTTTTATTTATTATTTTTTTAACACCTAGTTAAAACTTGTATAAAATTAAAAAATTAATACAAATGAAAACATCTGTTTTCTAAATGCTTTATTTTATTTTATAGGAATGGCATATTTTGCCTTGCTAAGCGCATTATCAGTAGTTTTAGTAAATATTATTTGATAATATTACCTTTACAAGGCGAAATAAAAAAAAAACATAAATATATTTTCAAAAAATATTGATAACATAAGTTTTCTGGGACTTTTATTATATTATATGGAAGTGACATGTTTCACATTGACTTGTCACTCCCACATAATACTCAGTTAATAAAACTTCTAGAAGACAGAATATTTCAATTGTATTTATTACTTTGGTTTACTGAACAATCGGGAAAATGCAATGCAAAGTTATAAAATTTTAATAATGTCTCCATTACTTGATCGGCAGTCCGTCACATTTCAAATGGTTTGTAAACAGAATAAGCATTAACCTTTTGAAAATGAAGAGCCACATTCTGGCAGAAGAACAGTTTGAATTTGGTGTACTTTGGCTACCTGTAGACAACACATAAAATAAAGAGAACACAAGCGTTAGGCTATACCCAGAGAAAGACAGGTTTTATGATTGTAGTAAATAGAAACAAACATTACAGTTGTTAATACACAGACATGCACAAAAAAATCTGATGTATTAGGATCATGTGCAAGCTATCAGTGAGATAATAATCTATCTAGAAACAAGAGAATCTGCTCAGTGAACTTGGAATCTCTTGATCCTATACACATTAAT
This sequence comes from Lepidostoma basale, assembly GCA_022606425.2. Taxonomy (NCBI): domain Eukaryota; kingdom Metazoa; phylum Arthropoda; class Insecta; order Trichoptera; family Lepidostomatidae; genus Lepidostoma; species Lepidostoma basale. Next base: position 334,467 of record JAHDVF020000768.1, read on the forward strand.
ACATATTCCCCCTGAAGGTAAATTATAATTTGAAGCTTCCTTCGCCTCCAATTATCACATACTTCTAAACAGGTTAGCAATTATATTGTATCTATTCAAATGTGATATTAAACTGTTGCAAGATTATGTAGAAGATCATAATTGAAGGTTCTTTTTTAAATGATGAGGCTATTTATTTATTTTGTTAGTACACCAACAAAGTATTTTATGTATTATAAATACATTGGTGATAAATAACAAAAAACATATATTATATCAGATTAGACATTTCACTTAAATATGTACACTAAGTTTGTTATACTAGCATGGCAATTGTTTAGCAAAGCAACTGTAAGATAAAGACACAAATCAATTAAAATAAGGCAATAGCAGCAGATAAAGAAGAAACATACAAATCAGGTAAAATAAGACAATAGCATATAGTCTATATAAGTCCTATTATCGCAATATAAATCAGTTCAAGGGTGCTCGGTATTTGGGTAATTAACCTGAGAAAGATTCGTAAAAATATTTTTCATTTTAATTTCAATATGACTTGATATTACTCAAATATTCAAAGAAGCCATTTTCTATGATACTGAATAAAATATGCTACAGTCGTTATTTAATACTTATGAGATTGGGTGTAATTTTAATATGTTTGCAAAATAGGTGATAAAAAAGTTATAGTTATAGAACGCTAAGAAAGCTAGTTACAGCAATTAGATAATGTTTGTTGTGTTACCCAAAAACACAACAAACGTATTGCTGCCAACTGTGAAAATCTACGCAATTAATTAGATAATGCATTGTTTTGATGGAAACGCTATGACTCTTTAACGTTATTACCTAACTGTTTAATTTGGAACACTGCTATAATATCACAGTTTATTTATTGAAACTCTATGAAATTGTCGCGACAGCTATTTCGGCAACCAATGTTGGCATCATGAGGTGTTACAAACAACAATTGAATAAAATGTAACACTCGACGATGCCAACATTGTTTAGCGTAACATCTGTCGTTTTTTTGTGGGAAGCGTGTTAGAAAGACGTATTTACCATGTATTTTAACGGGGATGTTTTTTCTTATTTGTTTCATATTTCACTTCGTAATTTTATAAAACAATGTTTCAATTTCCAAATTTAAACGTCATGTAAATAAAAAAAGTGAATTTTGTGCGAATGAAAGTGTTAGTGAAAAACAATGAGAGGACCATTAAGATGGTTTGGACACATGGAAAGAATGGCAAAGAAATTATATACCTATTTTATGTAAACGCCGTAAACGGAACTAGAAATAGAAGAAGGCCGAGGAAAACGTGGCACGATCAAAATTAAATGTCGGCCACGTGTGAGTGGTCAGAGAAATCATGCATGAATCATGTCTGGAAAGAACAGTGCGGCGATTCATTATTTCTTCCTACCCCTTCGGGAGACGACGTGATGGTTACTTAGATAGTAAGTTTTTATGTGTCAGTTTAAAAATAAAGATAGATTTCCTAAAGAACTCTCTTGTGTTTGAAAACTGTTCATGTATACGAAAGGGTAAAGAAATGATCGACGTAAGTGCGGGACAACCTAAGTCGAGACGACGTTACTCGGGGTACCTATCGTTACACTCGCATGGGAGGGGACGTACGCGAGAAGAGGATTGTAATAAATATAAGCCCGTGTACGTTGCAAAGCGAACGGATATAAGATTAGTAGCCATAAACTTAGATTAATAATCGGCGATTATGTAAATCCGACCACGCCCATTCAGAACCTATAATAACTGCAAGGCCAGGAGTAAACCGTTTTTACTGATAATCATTCTCATTATCGTTTGTCGTGAATAACGCTCCACGGTTTCCTCTTAAAAAACCGTGTCGGTCGCTGAGATTAATAAGAACTTCTCATTTTTGTAATTTGCCACACGAAGGACACATTATTCTGCTAGTCATAGAGGTGCATTCTTTCCGCACGGATTAATATAATCGAAATGAAAAGGTTTACATCTTATAACATGATTTCAAAATATACGAGTACCTACTATTTTATTTATCAATGTATTAAATTAATCTAGATTTTTATAGAAGAGAATAAAATCGATTTCAAAACAAGTGTGAACTTTTTGTATTCGTTACTGCAATGTGTCAACAAATTAATTTGGTATTGTTGTATTTTGTAAATAATTCATCCGATTTAAAACCTTGGTTTTCTAGGAATTTTATTATATTTTATGGGAACGACATGTTTCGCCTTTATAAGGCATTATCAAATGTATTCGCATTTAAAATTCGCTTTTCTAAGGCATTTGATTCAAACAGGCGAAACATTATAATAAAATTTCTAGAAAACAGACACTTCCATTCGTATTAATTATTTAAAATAGAGTTTTACATCATTGTTCAAGAAACAATGAAACAAACAATTTGCATTCAAAAAGATACTCAATAGCATGACATGATAAAAATTAAAATCAAAACCAATTATACCTACTATATTATGAATATGATTGGTTTCGGGAGTTCGCTCCCATTCGACAGGCAGTGGTGATTACGAGTTATATAATTAAGCCTTTAAATTCGTGTTTTTTTTTTATTCCACAGTTTTCCTGTTTGTCGTTAAGGATGGATGTCCGCATATGGTCACCTTATCACCAATACAATCCGCGGGACGTGCTAAATAACTAACAGGGATATAAAAACAATAATGTGATTTCGCACGTACTCCATTTGCGGGGCTTGTGACGGGAAAAATGAAGGAAACAATTATGTAAGTGTTACATTTATACTTTGGTATAATAATGTGCATATAAAGTGTGCTTAATCATTTCAAAACATTGTTTATATATCTACAGGAGCCATAAATTATAATTACGAATAATTCGACATTTAGACATTCTTATTAAATAGCACATTTTTTTATTTAATAATTTTAGATAGCCGTTTTTAATATCTTCATTTCTCATCTTCAGTCCTGTTGCTCCCAAATTTTGTAGGCATCATAATATGATATAATATATTATATAATATGGTAATAGATATCTGGGGCATTTCGTACACTTTATTTGTATTGAATAATCGTTTGCTGACTTGGAGACCGTGGACGGCGAAGAGACGTGCAGGGCGACTGTAACTACGGTGGAAGGATGATCTAAACAGACACGTCGGAATAACCTGGATGCAGTCTGCACAGGACCGAATGACATGGAAGCAAATGGAGGAGGCCTTTGTCCAGGAGTGGACGGGAATAGGCTGAGGAAGAAGAAGAAGAAGAATCGTGAGTTTTTATACTATACATATTTTAACGAGTTCTACACCATTGTACAAGCAACAATATATCACAGTTATAACTCCATACCACATTTTAACACTTTAAGTTTATAAAAAACAATGTCTTAATGACTAAACAAACATTTAACAATCAGAAAGGATGAATTAAGAAAAAAATCGCTTTTTTTCGATCTCCTAATCTAAATTTCCTGTGCATCCATACATCACTTCAGCCATATTCGTTGATTCTTACGACTCCGAACAAAGTTTCATTTTAATGTTTAATTTATTTGGTAGAATCTTATATTCCTAGGCATAGAAAAAAATAATATGTAAAACAATGTTCTTTTAAATACGTTGTTCGTCAACCATGACCGGTTTCAGACAAGAATTGTTCCCATGGAGTAAAATAGTTGAAGTAACATGCAAGTTAAATGACATTATTAAAACCGACAGGATTGACCCCCACACTGTTATCTCCTGAAATACCTCTTGCGAATCTTCTACATTCATACACGTCCTACGCACGCTCGTCGATTGTTCCGATTTCGAATGTAATCACCTTTTAGTAATTGATTAATTTGGTCATGCCATCTCTTCCTTGGCCTTCCTCGACATCTTTTTTCTATTCACACTACTTGGATCTTTTTATCTTTTTAACCATTCTAGCCCATCCATTTGTTTCATATGTTCAAACTATCTTAGTGACTCTGTCTTAATTTTATTGAGGATGCGTTCATCCGCCTTACATTAATTTCTTACCTTTTCGTTCGGTATTTTATCATACATTGTTCAATCATGCGTTGTTACTGCACAATATTTTTATTTACTGATAAACCTCAGAAATGTATAATTTTATTTTGATTTCAAGATTGGAACATTCGGATTGTCAAAGCTTTCTTAACTTTCTTTTAGTCAAGTACCATATAATTAAGCAAATAGATTTCTACACTTGTTCACGTAAACTCGTCACCTCATTGGTCTAACCACTACTTGTAGTTCCACTCGATAGTAACATTCTTTGATTTAAATAACGTCCATTGATTTCGTAATATTATTTGGTTTAAATTCCTGTCAAGTTACTCAAAGTTCTAAAAAACTTATATAATTATCTATTTATAATAAGTAGGTAAAATATCGCAAATAAATTTCCGACATATTTTTCTTGTTCGATAATCTAACTGCTAAAAAGATTAATCGTTTTTTTATTTGTCATGCCTATTTTCGATATAGCCAAAACATTTTTTTTGTGAAGTTGAAAAATGTATGCGCTTTTGTTAAATATATATTAATTACTTGGGAAGATTTGGCACATTTACAATTCCATGTTGTTTTAGTGATGAATACGATTTATACGAATCGATTGTAAATCAGGCAACTCACGCATTGTTTATTTTACGAGTGAAAATCAACACGGAAACTGTTTGAACTTCACAAAATTAATTTATGGGATTAGGTAAACCATTGAAAAATACAGGAGTAAAAATATTAAAATACGAGTATTTTATACGTATTAAATATTAAAGATTTTTACATCGGCGAAGGATGAGAACCATCCGAAACATGCTTTGTTAAACAATAAATAAAATGTTTTGAAAAATCAATACTTTTAAATATCTATTCGAATGGAGTAAACAACACAAAGTGAATGCAAAATATAGAAGGACATGCAGCGTTTTGTTTTATTTATTTAATCAAAGTAACCAACAGTGAGTTTTTCATATATTTTACATACATATTGTATATAAATACAAAAAGAAATAATTCAGTAGGGCCAATTTCATATTACGACATATAATATACTAACATATATATCACACATGTTTAAAATAATAATGATAATAACGAAAGTAATAATAATAATTGTAAAATAACAATTGAACATTTATGGCACTTGAAAAATAGATTTAAAAATGCAAATTTTATGTGTTTTTAGTTTTCATCCACTATTTATAATTATTTTATTTTCAATATGATATTACAGGAAAAATGAAAATTACATCAAAAAGAGGCTCTAACCCTTACTCTAAAAGCTGCTGCGTTTCGATGAAAAATATCAATATTACTAAAACATTTGCTGTAACTCTCACATATCCAGTACATCGCCGCGCTTTGAGCTTAGTTGGTGCGATAAGTAGTAAGATGAAATACTTGGATCACGGTGTATCTTATACGAAATAAAGGGGTATTAAAAATCAATTTGCTATGTAGCAATATATATTTCCTCTCGTTTTTCCATCGGTTATAATATTATCGTTCGGGTGTCTTGTCGGACAGAACGCTTGGCTCCTGATTCAGGGGACTTTGGTTCAAGGCTGGACATGATCAGATTCCTTTTCCGTATTAATGAGCTATTTTCTGCTCATATTAAAGATTATGAAATAAATTCGAATGCAATTGATTCTAATTCTTCTTCTTTTTTCTTCTTCCTCTTAGTTTAGGTCGTATGACCTATTTCTGACGGTGGGCTGTCCTGGGATGATGATGTCCAGCCATCTTTCCAACCCTTTGGCGGCCTTTCTGGTAATCTCTGGCTGCTTGGGTTTTCATCTTTAACAATTTTTGAAATTCTTGTATTCTCCATGCGGTCCACGTGGTCTTTCCAAAAGCGCCTTCTGTATTATATATTTCATAAATGCGATTCTAATTCGTATTCATAAAATATAATAAAAGTCAATTTTATTTATATATGGTATATTATATTATACATCGCACGCTTAATAAAACACTGGCTTAACTCAAAAAAGCAAGTTTTGCTCAATCTGACATGAGTCGGTGTTTTAACAAAAACAGTCGAAAAACACGTACGAATGGATAGCGTTAACATTGTGAACGATTATCGTACTACGAATGGATAGCGTTAACATTGTGAAAAATAGATGGATAGCGTTAAAACAAGCCTCTATCTAATGTTAACTCAATTATGACCATAATCGGCCAGTTTACTATTAAGCGTGCGACATCTTAATATAGCGTAGTGGAGTAAACCACATACAATGTTATAAAATCTTAGAATACTTTATCAATTTGGATTTAATTTTACCATCGGATCGAGTATCTTACTATAGTAGAAGATCATTGGAAAAAGCTTCCAAGCTTCCAATGGGCACTCAAGTAATTATTTAATGCAATCATTGCAAACATTTTACTCAAGGTCAGTTTGGTCGATGTTTTTGTCAAACAACAAATGAAACTTTAAAGTGTGCGCCTATTCATTAAACAAAACAGCATTTGTCGTTTTTTTATGATGAATAAAATCGTAATTATCTGTTGATTGATAAAGTCCATATTCACAATACGCAAGTGACTTAAGTGATTTGTTATTACGTATTTAAAAACTAAAAAAAATCTGTAAGTTATTGCGAACCTGTTTGATAATAAACGCATTATGACATAACCAACGTAACTGACTATAAATCAAAAATACCCGTTTTAAAAATATTCTTAAATATGTGAGTCTGCAACTCCTTGTGAGACTGCGAATTTGACGACCTGCAAATGTTTGTGAAAAGTGGGGTCTGTTTGGAAGGCGATTCAAAAATAAATTTTCAGATTTGAAATTTCACAATGAAAATGATATGTGACGCCATTAACCACCCCATCAATGTCATAGTTTTTTTTACGAAAAGTACGCAAGCCCTCCCACCGCGGCAAGGTTATAGACCGTAGGGAAGGTCTAGATATAACGATAGATTAGCTACCTATTTATTACATGTCTCGAGAATCAATATGATAGCTATTAATTATCATTTACATCGATTTGGCTCGTGCTGTAAAGAGCGTTCGTAAAGAGCAATTCAGCAAAAAAAATATATAAAAATAATTAATCATCTCTGATGTCTCTTATTCTTATTTTTCTTATCTTGTCTTTAACACCGTAATGCACAGGGCCTCGAAAATTCTTCTCTGTTGTACGTATAATGTTTAACACCATCGTAAGCGAGGCCTGGCGTCTTAACCTCCTGAAGAGATATACAAAAGATTTCCAAATTTCTAAAAGACAAAGGGACCGAGTGTACCATCTTGTGGATCAGAGGTCACAATAGACTGGAAGGGATCGAAAGAGGAGATGAGCAGGCTAAAGCGGCCGCCCTTAGGGTAAAAACTGCCAAGCTCTACTCCGAGTTACTTCACAGCTACGCAAAATGCAAGATCCGAGAACACATGAATACATTGTGGGAAGAAAGATACGAGAGAAGCATTACCTGAAGCGAGATCAAAGAGTTTCTCTCCTTCGTAAAAGATGCGGAAGCTGAGGAAGAGAATTACACCTTTGTTCCAGCTTTCACAAATTCTCACTGGGATTCAATTCGCATGGAGCCACCCTTTCGTATCTACACAGATTCAAAATTAAGGATTCATCCTTCTGTCCCTGCGACAAACAAACAGACCAAACAATTGAACACATCAGCATTCACCGCCCCATCTACACGCGTGAGAGATGATAACTAAAGATGGAAGAATATCAACGGAGAGACATTCACATCACAGACCTCTGCAACAAAGAAACACTCAACATATTCAGGATCGGTTGCGGCAGGCCAACAAATAATTGTAAATATATTATACATATTTTCTTCACAGGTACGCTGCGTCCCGACTGAAATTTTCCATGGTTCCCTCAATTGTAAAGCGAATGCCGGAATGCCTTTTAGTTAGCCCATGGAACCACAAGACAGGCACACTTACAAACACGTAGTTAAAATCGCACACAGAATCACTAATAATAAAGTTCATACCACCTTGAAAATTTAAAAATCAAGGTATCAGCTTTTAAAGACAACACAATAATAATAAAAACATTCCTGTAGAGGTTTTCTCCAGGTGGCTCTAGGTCTGCCCCACATCGTCTGTCTGCTACAGTAGACCAATACTGTGTATGTAGGTATATTTAGTTTCTTTCCAATTATAGTTTTAGTTTTGATCAGTTTCTGACGATGAAAACTAAAATAATAAGTGGTTTCTGGCATCTTCTGGCCTGAAGATAGTAACAGCGAACTGCCGAAACTGGTTGGAACTGTTATAGAAGAACTTATAGTGCCGTATCAGATCCCCCCAACGTTAGCATTCACTGTGGCAAATGCTTTCTTGCCATAGTAATTTCCTGTGAAGTGTTTCTGGAGTGGTTTTCTGTTGATTTCTCCGGGGATTATCTATTCGGGTTACTTTTTTTTAGCTGGTAGGTGTTGATTTATCTTGCTGTTGTCATGCAAGATGGTCTTTTACGGCATTTTATATGTATTATATCTTCCAGCGGGATATGTTCCTCCGTGGCATTTCAAATCACGAGACCATATAGAAGAACAAGTGGAATAATAATAATTCTTCTTCTTCTTCTTCTGATCGTAGATCTTGCGATCTGTTTATGCAGGATATCAACTTTCTTCCTGTGATGAAGACGACCAGCCTTCTCTCCATCTCTTTGATGGTCGTCCCGGTAATCGACGGGCCTCTGGAGTCTCGTGCATCACGATATTAGGAATTCTTACTGGATCCATTCTCTCGATATGGTCCTTCCAGAATCGTCTTTTCTGTCTCTGCATCTCACTATGTCTTCAATTTTGCAGGATTTCGGAATTTCTTCATTGGGTATCCTATATCTAAGGGTTCTCCCCACAATAGGTCGCAATGTTCTCATTTTTGCTACTCTTAAGAGATAGAAGAATAATTGTATATGTATATTATAAATAATTTTTCATTACTTGTTTATTTTTATTATCGTTCGCCATGACCACATACTTCATATTTTATGTATTCTAGTATGTATTAAACAATAATTAAGCATTTCGGTTTTCCATCGGATCGAGCGTAATTTGAAAAAAACGCTCACAACAACCTTTCGGCGTAGATGAGACCATAATGTTACTTTTTTTATTCCACTATTATATTTTTATAAACTATTTTGTTTGTATTAGTTTAACTTCAATTTCGTTTTATACTCTCGTCTGTTAATTATTTAATTAATTTATAATTATTATTATTATTTATTTGTTGTATGAATGTGGAGGAAGCTAGAGGGGTGTGCCAGGATAGAGTAGTGTGGTGGTCCATTCTTTCTGCCTACCCCTTCGGGGAAACGGCGTGATGGTTTGTTGTTGTTGTTATTATTATTTTCTTGAATCGCTCTTTACATCATTACAGCGTGAGTCAAATCGATGTAAAGGATATAGCTATCATACTGATTCTCGTAACATGTTATAGGTAGCTAATCTATCACCATTTTATTGTCACGTGAATTCTTCAACAGACCAAAAACAGTGTGACAATCACACTGCCATCGCCGGGAATCGAACCCGGGACCTTCGGGGTGGCTGTCAAAGAACTTACAAAGGTCGTCATATTTATGATAGCATGTATACTCGTACATTGACCTTACTTTATTTGTGTTTTTTTATATGTATTAAAATCGTTTTATGTTTCCCTTAATAAATAAATAAACATAATTCTTTGATAATCGCTTCAAAATAATAGGATTAAATTTATTGTTTCTGCACGAGAGTTTATTTTTACTTGTAGTAATGTTCTACATACCTACACACTTGCCTAACGGCTACAATGCGAAGAGGTTCTGTGGCAAGCGCTGTGCACACAGAAGTGGGTGTGGGTGGGTCAACGCTCGCGGTAAATTAGTAGACGAGAAAAAAACAACGACGCTCTTATTATATGCTATGTTATGTACTGACATAGCTAAACTTATACCTGAATTGGCAAATTTTTCCAGTGAAACTAAGCTAGCCAGCTCACGAACAACATACTTTGGGATCTTATTGGAATATGATTATAAATTATTGATGTGTGTGTACTAACAAAATTATCAAAAATCAAATCAAATCAAATCAGTTTATTTCATCAACAAACATTACAAAATTAATTATAAGGCATCTATTGAGAACAGGTAAAATAATATATTGTATATATAATAGTATACTACCAGAAATGCATGAGAGATGGTTCAACATTAGGAAGACAGGATACTCTCCGGAATTTAGAGTATTTGCATTCTGAACGTACTTTCACTGATATGAAAAACGTCGATCTCCGAGGTGACCGCGTTCAGCAGATTAACTACTCTTCCCACCGTTGTCACCAGAGGCAGGTTGGTTCTGGGGGCCGGTAGGTAAAACAATCTATGCTGCAAAAAAGCAATATCTTCCACGAAAATGTTCCCACTGATGCATTAAAAACACTTATGAATTCCTTCGTCGTATCTCGACTCGACTATTGCAACGGCATTTAATCCAACATATCCAAGAAACAAACAAATAAACTTCAATCTGTTTTCAATGCGGCAGCACGACTTATAAAAGGTGTTCCAAGAAACTCACATCTAAAAGATCTTCACTGGCTCAAGTCTCCTGAAAGAATCCAGTAAAAACTATGCTGGACGGTTTTTAAAGCGCTTCACGGAATGGCACCAGCCTATATATCTGTACTTTGTGTTGCCGATAGCCCTAACTTGCGGCAATCTACGCTTCGATCAGCAAACACCTCGGCAATAGGCAGATTAGTTGAGCCAAAGCGCAACCCCCGGACAAATTTCGGAGATCGGGCTTTCGCAGTTGCAGGTCCGTCCGCCTGGAATATGCTTCCTGCACGCCTCAGATGCATAGAAAATCTGTCAGATTTTAAATCTCACCTAAAAACCCACTTCTCAAAATATCGCATAAAATGTAAAAATATTATAATAAATAATTTATAATAAAATAAATATTTAATATTTAATAATAAAATAAAACGGTTAATCTGATTGCTGGTGTCACATACAGCTCTCATGAACATTGTCAAAGCGCCCTTGAGGTGAGTTATTCACGAAAATGGCGCTATTCAAATTTGCCTAATTATTATTATTATTATTATATAGATACTTCGTCTTCATTCATTCAAATTTACCGATTCTAGGATATAACGTATCCCTGTCTTGTGCCTTTTGCGTCCAATCGCCAGCAATTCTTCCAATGTCATAGGACCATCGTGTGGGGGGTCTTCCTCGTTTCGTGGATACGTGGAGAAGTATGGGGGAGGCCTATGTCCAGCGGTGGACGAGAACGGCTGTCTAAGTAAGTAAGTATGGATATAACGAGTAATGCTTATAACGAGTAAATTTATTCGGTCCCATCTTCCTGAAGCTATATAAATTGTTTTATCATGAATTAATCATCTAACAATAGAAAAAATATAAATAACAAGTGTAAGAAATCTACACATGCAACTTGCGTGCATACGTTATTCGTGCCTAGTCACGACAAGAATGAACTTGCCTGTCACAAATCTTCTTATTCAACCTGTTGTGACCGTCCACTCCTGGACTCTCGTATTTTCCACTCCCTTCTATCCCGCACTCTTCCGGATATCGTCGCGCCAACGCAACTGTAGACACCCAACTTTGCCGTCCTCGGGCACCAGTACTGCGTCACTGATCACGCGGTATCAATTATAAATTATGTTCATAAATTATTTAATATTTATCATCATTATCGTAATCCGATATTATTATAATTATTTTGTTGAATCGCTCTTTACATCATTACAGCGCGAGCCAAATCGATGCAAAGGGTACAGCTATCATATTGATTCTCGTGACATTTGATAGGTAGCTAATTTATCGCCATTTTATTATCACGTGAATTCTACACCAGACCAAATACAGTGTAATAATCACAATGCTATCGCCGGGAATCGAACCCGTGGCCTTCGGTGTGGCAATCAAAGCACTTACTACTCGACCACGAAGGTAGTAATCATCGTGCGGCGAGTGTTAAACACAGACTAAAGGTCCATTTACACTGGACAGTCATCAGCCGATACCGACACGTCTCACTGACTCGTTATCTCAAATTAGGGGTAGCCGAAGAAAGAACCTACCTGCATAAAATTGACACTAAATAAAAAGCATCAATATTTTTCAGGATGTGTTTCCTACAGTATATAATTAATTTTTACAGAATACCGTTTTTACTTCCATTTAAATTCGCCGTGGAAAAGGCGATTGGACTTGGATCTTCTGGCTTACCTCTGTTCAGCTCATGTGGCTATTCCTCTTACGTCTGATGGGAGTATTGTTGGAAGGTGATTTGGTGGGTTGTTGGTTTATGCGAGGGCATGATTTGTGTGGCCCGGAGTGTTCTTCTGAAGGTTGACCGATTTTGGGCGCTTGTGGCGGCTGGAGGTGTTTGGGTCGTAATTTGAGAGGTCTTTTACTGTGTAAAAACGTTCGGCAAGTTTCAGAATGAATTCATCTATCATCGGGATTCCCGATTCTATGGTAGGTGCAGTTGTGTGATCCTGGTCCATGAAGGCGCACCAAGCGATAAACGGATAACCTTATTTTATCTCGGGTATTTAAATATAATATGAACGGAATCGGCATTAATTAAAAGTAACAAGGCACCATAAAAATAAATAAAAAACGATTATTATCGACTGATGACTGTCCAGTGTAAATGGACCTTAAGGGTTAAAAAAAAAACTTTAAAATATACATGTATTTGTATAAAAACATTTCACAACTGTGATAACTTAGTGATTACCATAATCCCGTTTTATAATGATCAGTATTCAAGTGGTCAGCAGGCTTGCGCTACCAAATACATATGATGTCCCTCGCAAAATGCATGCAAATGTATGCTGTTAGACTTGTCCATAAAGCGGATTGAAAACAGCGCCATAGACGGAATATATTACCACGATCATCACTCGCGAGGACTTTACCACACGTTTTTACAGTTATCATCTCCGGTGTTATGATACCTACTTAATACAAAACACAGAGTCTAGCTGACCATGGAATGTTTCTAAGTTGCAATACAAAAATTCCTAGCGAAATGATTTTTATCTAAGTATGTCTTCTTCATGATTAAAATCCCGAGGATGGTCAGCCCATCATGGTTTGCAACAAGTCATTTAATTTATTTAAATAAAAATCACAAACATACAGATATTTAATTCTTCTTCTTCTTCTCCGGCGCTAGAACCCTTGGTGGGTCTTGGCCTCCTCCAAGAAACGTCTCCATCCCGTCCTATCTCTGGCCGTCACCTCCCATCCTTGCTGCTCCAGGACTCGACAAACTGCCACGGCACCATCCAGCCATCGCAGTCTCGGCCTACCGATGCTTCTTCGCCTGCTGGATTGTCATACAACACTCTTTTGATCTCCCTAGATCTCCCATGCGGTGCAAGTGCCCTAGCCAGCGCAGTCTGTTAATCTTTATAAACTTGACCACGCTGACGTCCTGGTATAGATCGTAGAGCTCTGTGTTGTATCTCCTTCTCCATGTCTGACCATCCTTAATGGGTCCGAAGATTCTGCGGAGGATCTTCCCTTCGAAGCAGTTTATTTTGTTTTCATCCCGTTTAGTGAGCGTCCAAGTCTCCGAAGCATATGTTAGGATTAGTCTAATCAGCGTTTTATATATTGTGGTCTTTGTCTTATCTCAGATATTTATAAGTATATTTATAAATAATTTATAAGTAATAATAAATAATAAGTAATAATAAAGTAATAATTATTTATAAGAGAAACACCAAAAAAATCATAAAGAATAACTAGAAAAAAACAATAACATTGATATTGCAACCCCGCGCCAACCCCTAATATCACGAAATATGTCGACTTCCAAGGCGACCCGATTAAGCAAAGAGATTGCACTACGCACAGGGCTAACCATTGGCTAGTTGGTCCTGCAGCAAGTAAAATAAAACAATTTGTATTGTCTTTGACGAACGTAATTATCAAGAAATAATAAACACTCAAACATCCCTCAAGACATCCAAGTTATGTTTACGGCCGCCAAACAGCTGAAAGAAGTGAACTCCCAAGTGGATATTTCTCCTTTTCTCCAATGATTGATAGCTTAGCACGCAAGAATTCAGTTGGAAAAAGCCACGGGCCGCGATTATTAAACCGCGCTCCCTGAGGTAAAGAAATCCCATACATTTTTGCAGTATTCGCTCCACCATCGGAGAATATCGGATCTTATGTGGAATAAATAATGGAATTATATTCCAGCCGACTTCTTACCACAGAATTATAAAATAACCGATTACCCGAGATTTCGAAAATATTGTATCTTGGCATTCCTAAAAACGAATCCAAGCATTTTAATGGAACTATTTGCTGTCTCCATATACTATATTCTCTGTATAGCTACCACAGCGCATGTCTCTAATCACTTGGCCCATATAGGATAGAAGATCTCAGACGCCGGGCTAAAGTTGTCGACATAATGGACTGCATTTCTGGACTGCATTTAAAATGGCAATGCCAGGTCATTTTGCGAGACTAGGAACTAAAAGATGGACGTGAGATGACAAAAATGCAGTGGGACGTCCTCAGAAAAGGTGGGCTGATATTTATTACTTACTTTTTGTTCCTTAGACTCTCGAAAATAGGCGAACAATTAACGATATGATGTTGCTTCACAAAATTATAATCTTCAAAATAAACAACTCTGAACTTCTTAGCAAATCATTAGTATTATTACAAATTATTACCCCTATGCTTCGCACAAGGCACACTGCGAACCAAATATTTCACAGATATGCGGCATTTATAATAAGTGTTTTAATAACATCGATGTGTTACATCTTAATGAAAGTAATTTAAAAAATGGTTGGAGCAACCCTTCGGGGCGAATGAAACTATGTTACTCTAGTTTTTCTTATTTTTTTACATTTTTATATTATATTTTATATTTATATTTATTATAATTAGTATTACTATTATTCTCTTTGACTTACTAAAATATTATGTTACTTTATTATTCTTATATATTTATATACATATGTCAGTTGTTCATACATTTATACATCGTTTCATTCACTCGCGTCGATTTCTCTGACTCCTCACGTGGCCGACATTCAATATTTAATTTATTTGATCGTGCCACGTTTTCCTCGGCCTTCCTCTATTTCTGGTTCCAATTACATCGTTAACATATATATGTTTTACCATTCTTTCTTCATTCATTCTTTCCATATGTCCAAATCATCTTAATGACCCTTTCCTTATTTTGTTCATAACACTTTCATTCGCACCAGATTTGCGACACATTCGTCTTAGAGATCTCATTTCTACTGGATTTATTCTACTTTCATCCCTCTTTTGTCAGTTCCATGCTTTGCTTCCACACACAAGGGTCGGTACAAGAGCACTATTGTGCACTGCTATTTTAGCTTTTTTGGATAGGTTTAAAAATAAAAATAGTTTTCACAAAAATAAAATAAAATATTTTTCCTGTTAAAGTGGACAATAGAAGATGTCTATATCCTGCAGTATAGAAATAACTGATAAAGATTTTGAAAACATGTTCTTCTTCTTCTTCAATATTATACTCGTGATGTAAAAATAATTAAGGTTAGAATCAAGGAAATACTGCTTCGAAAGGAAGATCCTCCGCAGAATCTTCGGACCCATTAAGGATGGTCAGACGTGGAGAAGGAGATACAACACAGAGCTCTACGATCTATACCAGGACGTCAGCGTGGTCAAGTTTATAAAGATTAACAGACTGCGCTGGCTAGGGCACTTGCACCGCATGTAGGATCTAGGGAGATCAAAAGAGTGTTGTATGACAATCCAGCAGGGCGAAGAAGCATCGGTAGGCCGAGACTGCGATGGCTGGATTGCAGATTGTCGGGTCCTGGAGCAGCAAGACTGGGAGGTGGCGGCCAGAGACAGGACGGGATGGAGACGTTTCTTGGAGGAGGTCAAGACCCACCAAGTACACTGTGGAATTCCATAGTAATCTACTTTGGAAATTAAAAAAACATTGTTTAGACCACTTTTTTAATAAAAAAAATATTAAATAACACGACATGTTTCAGAGGATACCTCCATCCTCAGGTGTAAAAAATATATTAATAACAAAAACTAAACAAGGAAAGACTAATAAAAAACGCATTTAAAATTCGATACAAAAATTCACAATTAAAAATTTGGGCTATTTGTTATAAGTAGGTACTACAATTATTTTTTAACAGTAAAATAATAAATAACATTAAATATTATCATCATGTATTATTATTAATTTGCATTTGGTTGGGAATGGGAGCTTGGGAGATTAAATGTATAATAGACAAAGTATTTAAGGAGAAAGGAGTAAAAGGAGGAATCTGATTATTTATTATATTTTCACCCTATTTCACCGACTTGAGGATTTCCAAATTTTCAAGTTTGTTTTATTTATTGTTATTGTTAGCTGTGTGTAGAAATTTTGTGTCATTTTTATCGAAACTATGGTCAAGTTTAATACAATGGTTAGCCATCTCAGAAAAAACGGAATGTTTGGTGAAAATTTGTTTATGGTCATTGGTACGTATTTTAAAATGTCGTCCTGTTTTGCCTATGTAAAAAGCATCACAGTCTTTACAATTAATTTTGTATACGCCACTTGCAAATTTTTATTTAAAAAGTGATCTAAACAATGTTTTTTTAATTCCCAAAGTAGATTAAAGAAGACACCTTTATTGAAAATAAAAAAATAATGTAACATTATATAAAAAAAATAATTGCATCAATTTGCTCATTTACTAGGCCATTGAATACAACAGCCAATAAAAGTGTAATATTCATTAACACAAAAACCCGGCATTATTCAATGTATCCAATGTAGAACATTATCAATGGAGGAGACTTCTCCGGGTCCATTCTAATTGACCCCTGTTAACCTCTCCGCCGCCGGCCGGTACGATCATGTGGGTAGGGCGATTAGAATGTGAGGCTAGCGAGGAGGCAGGAATCGATTTACAGAGAGGATGAATGAACCGGCATAATTAAAATAGTTATAGATATATCCGTTATCTGCGATCAGAGATAATTGGGTCAAGTCGAATTGTGTGGAGCCATTTAAACTGTGCGAGGGAGACGTACAGAGCAAGCGGCAAAGATAATAACCCCAATGTCATCAAACCAGGTGGTATTGAAAGGTCTCATCACATCCTTGAAATCTCTCAAGAATCCTGCGTTACCTTACTTAATTTCTAAGATATTCTAATTATTTTACTGAGATCTTTTATGGAAGTTTATTGTAAATAGTAATTAAATAAAGATGCCGTCATCGCGAAACCCAAAAAAATTGCTGGAGTGGCACCCAGGTGGTAGAAGACCAATTCGACGACCAAGGCTGCGATGGGAGGATGAAGTTGGGAGAGATGGGGCAAGATTGTTACGAGTGTCAGATTGAAGGGTCGAAGCGGAGGACAGGAGGAGTTGGAGGCGAAGAATACTGGAGGCTAAGACTCGATATGGGCTGTAGGGCCATCGAAGAAGAAACAAGAAGTAATTAAATAAAACAATGTTTATAATAACTACTTCAAAAAACAAGTAAAGCATGGCATGACCAAATTAATAAATTACTAAAAGGCGGCCACATTCGAAGTCAGAAAAATCGACGAGCGTGCATATTATGATGTTTGAATGTGGAGGAGGCTCGAGAGGTATGCAAGGATAGAGCAGTTTAGCTCTCGCTTTCTCAACATTCACACATCGTGTTATGCACGCGCGTCGATTTCTCTGACTCCTCACGTGGCCGACATTTAATATTTGATTCATTTAATATATCCAAAGCATTACAGAATTATTTTCCAATACACGAAAGATACAAGTTAGACATACACAATAATAAGTATTAAAATAATAAAGAGAGCGAGAAACATAAGATGGATGACAAATTAATAAAATGAATATACTATTATAATAAAGACAGTGCTTCCCTCAGGTGAACCAGACTGTTATGATTTAGCAAAGATATTGCTCTACCAACCGGCATAACCGTTGGTTCTGCAACGTGGGAGATAAAACAGTCTATGGCAATATATACAAATAAGGGGTTGGGGGACGTTGTAATTGTTTTATTCTTGTAAAGAGGGTGGTGCTCCGTAAAAAGTTGTGAACCTATGATTTATATGATGTAAAGTGCAAAACAACTAGAAATCGTATTAAAATCTTTACAGTTTTGCATTTATTGTCTGTAGTCTCTTTCAGAACAAATACGCATTACACCGCATCCTTGTATTATTCTTCAATGAAAACGACGCTATTTACCTAGAGTCAATATTTACACGAGTCAAGGAAGTGTACTCAGTTAGTTTCAAGTACATAAGACCACTTTTTATATTTGTATTGTTTATACATATTATGTAAATATTCGGCCATACCCAGCGGAGACTCGTTAAACGATGAGAAAAGTGAGGATACATGTATATCGCGTGGACTTGGACTTTTTCTTCTTTTACGAGTCGGAGTTTCATCTAACATTTTGAATGTATACAAATACTTGTAGAGACGAAGATGTAAATTGTTTTCTGGGAACAGAATATGGTGATCGAGACGCTTACAGGACTTATGACCTGTCATTGGTTGGGTTAAGCGATCGCTTTACGTTAACAACATTCCCCATTCCGCCCTTCTTACGACCACCACGTCTGGCAATTTTTTTTGGAAGATTTATATATGCTACAATGTTGAGGAACACTTCACATTTTAGTTCAATCTACACTAGCGCCATCCATTAAGTGATGATGTGTGACTTGTGACTTCTTCAAATCTCTTCTCAAAACTCCAAATCCTGCAAAATAAGGCAATCCCTTTATCGCTTGGTGCGCCTTCATGGACCAAGATCACACAACTGCACCTAGAATCGGGAATACCGATGATAGATGAATTCATTCTGAAACTTGCCGAACGTTTTTACAAAGGACTCCCTTCACATCCTAACCCCACAATAAAAGACCTCTCAAATTACGACCCAAACACCTCCAGCCGTCACAAGCGCCCAAAATCGATCAACCTTCAGAGGAACACTCCGGGCCACACAAATCATGCCCCCGCATAAACCATCAACCCACCAAATCACCATCCAACAATTTTCCCATCAGACGTAAGAGGAATAGCCACAAGAGTTTATTTATTTTTTTATTTATACATAATACACAAATGAGACATAACAAACGAAAAACATTTAGGCGACTCATTTGGACACAAAACAGTGTTACAAAGATAAGATAAAACAACATGAAACCAAAAAATCATACATATCAGAAGGAACCCAAATATGTCGACGTCAGTGAGGCAGTACTCTTTCCAGAATTTGTAATATTTTTTTTATGAATACTGCCTCACTGACACTGAAAATGTCCAAATCCGAAACGATTAGATTCAACGTCCGAATTGCTCTTCCTACTGGCATCACCAAAAGCAGGTTGGTTCTGCGTGACGGATCAAAGAACAATTGATGTCGGCGCTGTCGCAGGAACAAAAAGAGCTGAACCTCAGTAAGCCAGAAGATCAGTGTACAGATCACAAATGGCGCCATCTGTAATTTCTATATGTTACTGTACTTATCACAAGCTAATATACTCGTACATTGCTTGTCAGTGCAACCGTTCAAAAACAAAACAAATAAACTGCAGTTTACATAAAATTATTTTGCATACTTTAATACAGCGTTTACAGTTAACCTCTAACCTTTCCGACATGGGTTGAGATTTTTATACAGACATCTATTATACTTTCACTTTCTCGAAGGCTCGGTACATTCACTCCTGGCTCGAATTATCCAACAACCGACATCGCAAACTCGCTTTGCAAAGGTACAAATTGAGAGATACATCAGACTCGTGATCGTGAAAGTATCAAAAAACGAGATGTTATAATTATAGCCACTGAATAAAATATGGTATCCGGTTCAGTATGGACCCAAGGAAATACAAACAAGCGTGTTTGCTAATTACTGTTAATTTTAAATTCATAATTATTAAGCATAATTATTTTTTATTTATATTTTAAATTGATAAACATTTGCATCAAATATTTGCCATGTGTATAGAAGAAAAACTTGAAACTATAGAGAAATGATAGCTGAATAAACGAGCAATGTGTGAAAGACAAATGCGAACTTTTCTTAATAAATATAATTCCATATAAAAATAATATAAGAATCACTAAGATGTTTTGGTTATATGGAAGTAATGGATGGAGGAAGAAAACATAAAGATTTGTATATATGCGAATGGAAACAGAAGTCGATGAAGGCCTTGTCAAACATGATATGCGGCCATCATCAAAGTTGGAAATGTCAAGGTGTACAATTATCTAACTATATAACTAATCATCACTCCATTTTCCCGGAGGGATAAGCAGAGAGGATGGACTGCCACACTAGTCTATCCTGATATATTTCTCGAGCTTCCTCTGTACACATACGTACATTGTAACATGTACGCTCGTCGACTTCGGCCTTTTAGTATTTGATTAATTTGGTCATGTTATGCTTTCCTCAACCATCCTCACTTTATAACCATTCTTCTCTCATGCATTCGTTCAATATGTCCAAACCATCTAAATCAGAGGTTCCCAAACTTTTTTGTGCCGTAGAACCTTTACCGATTTTTTCTATTTTGTGTAGACCCCCTGCTTTCCTACTAGATTTTTCGAATTGATTGCTAAAAAAAAGGTCGCCACCGAATTCTCTACCTACTAACCGGAAGTCGCTGTCGAACTAAACAATATAAAAGGACCCCCATTTACATCTCATGGACCCCCAATAGTTTTTGCAACTGTCGTGGACCCCTGGGAGTCTATATAGACCACTTTGGGAATCACTGATCTAAATAATCATTTTTTAAATATAACTTAGGATGCAATCATGTCTCCCTTACATCCTTTCCTTATTTCGTCGTTCGGTATTCTACGAGTATATATATAGTTTTCTCACATATTATTCTCAGTGATCTCATTTCTACAGCATTTATCCTACTTTCACCCTTCTACTGCCGGCTCCAAGCTTCACATCCATACATAAGGGTGTGTATAGTTTAAAAAATAGAATATAATAGATCAAATATATATTTTCAATTATGCGTTCAGATAATGCCGGGACAATAACCAACGGAAAAATTTAAGCATTTATTATTTTTCGAATAAGGAAATTTTGAAATTTCTTATTTTTCGTCTCGTATTTTATAATTCATCATTAATTATTTAAACGTTGATAACTTTTATTCGTGTTTTATACATTACAAATTTAAATTAATAAAAAATTTAAAATCGAATTAAAAAACCGTGATTCGAATTTCGAAATAAAATGTTCAGTGAATGTGAACGACTACTGGTAGCTTTGGGTTTTCCACACGAGAATTGATCTAGACGCAACACTTGTCCGTTCCTTCTACCTCTAAGTACATTAACCTGCTTATTGCGCACTCACTTTTGGGAAAATTGTTTTTGCAATAGTGCGTCCATTCACTCTCAGTTGTCAGGTAATCCCAATACATACATATATTTACTAACTAAACTAACTAACTAAACTAACTAACTAAACTAACTAACTAAACTAACTAACTAAACTAACTAACTAAACTAACTAACTAAACTAACTAACTAAACTAACTAACTAAACCAACTAACTAAACTAACTAACTAAACTAACTAACTAAACTAACTAACTAAACTAACTAACTAAACTAACTAACTAAACTAACTAACTAAACTAACTAACTAAACTAACTAACTAAACAAACTAACTAAACTAACTAACTAAACTAACTAACTAAACTAACTAACTAAACTAACTAACTAAACTAACTAACTAAACTAACTAGCAAACTAACTAACTAAACTAACTAACTAAACTAACTAACTAAACCCCAACTAACTAAACTAATAACTAAACTAACTAAACTGAAATAACTAACTAAACTAACTAACTAAACTAACTAGCTAAACTAACTAACTAAACTAACTAACTAAACTAACTAACTAAACTAACTAACTAAACTAACTACTAAACTAACTAACTAAACTAACTAACTAAACTAACTAACTAAACTAACTAACTAAACTAACTAACTAAACTAACTAACTAAACTAACTAACTAAACTAACTAACTAAACTAACTAACTAAACTAACTAACTAAACTAACTAACTAAACTAACTAACTAAACAAACTAACTAAACTAACTAACTAAACTAACTAACTAAACTAACTAACTAAACTAACTAACTAAACTAACTAACTAAACTAACTAACTAAACTAACTAACTAAACTAACTAACTAAACTAACTAACTAAACTAACTAACTAAACTAACTAACTAAACTAACTAACTAAACTAACTAACTAAACTAACTAACTAAACTAACTAACTAACTAAAATAACTAACTATCACGCCATCTCTCAGGAGGGGTAGGCAGGAACCGCCACACTGTTCTATCCTGACATACTTCTCTTGATTCATCTACAATACATTCATACATCGTGTTATGCACGAACGTATATTTCTCCGACTCCTCATCTGACACCGACATCTAATATTTTATTGATTTGATTGTGCAACATTTTCCTTGGCCTTCCTCTTTTTCTAGCTCCGTTCACGTAATTTACATACACCTTCATCACTATTCTGTCTTCATTCAAGCATTCCATGTGGCCAAACCATTTTAATGACCTTTTCATTATTCTTTTTATAACATATCCATATCCATTTAAAATCATATTCAGATTTACCACATATTTAAAAGCCTATAAGATGGCAGTGCATAATGGTGTTCTTGTGCCAGCCCTTATGTATGCAAGTGAAAACTGACAAAAGAAGGATGAAAATAGAAGCGTTCTCGCTTGTCTTCTGATCAAGGGGACATGGGTTCGAGCCTGGACACGACCAGATTCCTTCTTCATAATAATGAGCTATTTTCTGCTCACATTGAAGACTGTAAAAAAATTCTAATATCATTGATTTAAAATCTTTGGTGTTAGTCTTTTTAAAAAAAAAAATCTCATTTCTGCTGAATTTATTCTACTTTTCTCTTTCTTTTGCCAGTTAGCCATACATAAATATGAATGTTGTTATTTGAAATTTCATTGAAGAAGTTCATTGTTAATAATGAAAAAAAAATGTAAATAATCTTTTTTAAATGTACCTAAAATCCACTGATGTTTGTGTCGTAAACCGGAAGATGTCATACCGAAAGATTTTAGCGAGCTGCCGAAACTGGTCGAAGACACAAATATCAGTGAATTTTAATTAATAAACATTTTTGAATGATTTTTTACAAAAAAAAAATTTCATTATACATAAATATATCGGTACAAAATCACCATTGCACACTTTAATTGTATTATTTCTGATATTTCGTTTCAATGTTCATCTTACTGTAGTTTTCGTTTCATATACGAGAATATTTTTTAACCACCGTGGGTATAATATGAACTTAGCCCCATAAACAGAGTGTTAATTTCGTTAAACATTTCATATAATGAGAAAGCGTCTCTAATGCATAAATTCCCAACCTTTGCTGGACCATCGCCCCCTTTCCCATAATATTAAAACATACTTATAAATTATAACTAACTATAGGCGTAGGCAGAAATAATGAAACAATTCTGTCCTGACATACTTCTCTCGTTCCTCTGCATTCATACATCTTGTCATGAACGCACGTCGATTTCTCCGACTCCTCAGGTGACCGACATTCAATGTTTGATTGATTTGATCGTGCCACGTTTTCCTCGACCTTCCTCTATTTCTAGCTCCGTTCACGCCGTTTACATATACCTTCTTTATCATTCTGTCTTCACTCATTCTTTCCATGTGTCCAAACCATCTTAATGACTGTTTCATTATTTTGTTTATAACACTTTCATTCGCATCGCATTCACTTCTCATATTTTCATTCGAAACTTTATCATACACAGAGTATCCACACATTCGTCTTAGAGATCTCATTTCTACTGCATTTATTCTACTTTCATCCTTCTTTTGCCAGTTCCGTGCTTCACTTGCATACATAAGGGCTGGCACAAGAACACTATTATGCACTGCCATCTTAGCCTTTTTGGACAGGCTTTTGTTTGCGATGACAACTTTAAGTGCACCATTTACTCTGTTGCCTGCCCCAACCCTTCTTTCAATATCCTTCTCCACCCTCCCATCCTTTGTAAACATACTCCCTAAATAAACAAATTCATCCACTTGTTCCAGATTTTCACCGTTTACACAAAGATGAAACATGTAACAACATAAAACAAATATTTCGAAGTGAATGCAGTGTGAATGAAAGTATTATGGAACAAAATAATGAAAGGATTATTAAGATGGTTCAGACGCATAGAGAGAATGAGTGAAGAGAGAATGCTAAAGAAAGTTAAAAGATTATCAAATCTATCGGAAATGTTTATGTTTAGATACAACAAGCCATCATACCGTTTCTCCGAAAGAACAGGTAGAGAGAATGAACCGCCACACTACTCTATCATGTCACACTTCTCTAGCTACTTCCACATTCATGCAACAAGTCATAAACATAAATATGTCGATTCTTCCGACTTCTAGCATGGCTAACCCTTAAAAATTTATAGATTTGGTTATGCCATGTTTTCATCGTAGAAATTGAGATCACTAAAGAGATTGCGAGGGAAAACGTTGTATGATAGAATACCGAACGATGAAATAAGAAAGAAATGTAAGGCAGATGACTGCATCATGGATAAAATTAAAAACGATCCCTGAGATGGTTTGGACATATGGAACGAATGAATGAGAGTAGAATGGTTAAAAAGTTGTACAAAAGCAGCGTGAGTGGAAAAAGAAGCCGAGGACGATTGAGGAAAACGTGGCATTATCAAATTAATCAATTACTAAAAGGCGGCCAGATTCGAAATCGGAATAATCGACGTGCGTGCATGGTACGGTGTATGAATGTAGAGAAAGCCCGAGAGATATGCCAGGACAGAGCATTGTAGCGATCCAACCTCTCTGCCTACCCTTCCCGGAAAATGGCGTGATGGTTAGTTAGTTAGTTATGCTTTCTCGGCTCCGCAACCAATTAACATCGTTAACGTATACTTTCTTAATCATTATTTCTTCATCCATGCCATCTATATAATGTATGTCAAACCAACGCGGTGATCCTTTCATATTTTTTTCATAGTACATTCTTCCGCATTCCTCATCAGGAAGGAACGTAGAGCGGAGAAAGTATTTTGAACAAAATTATATTTACAACAGATGGTTTCTTAAATTGCTTACTCATTGTAATTGAATTTTCAAAGTATTTAATTATTATTTATTGTTTGTTGAACAATGATATAAAACTCCATATAAAATAATTAATACGAATGGAAACTGTTTTCCTGAAGTTTTATTATAGTTTATGGGAATGACGCATTTCGCATCGGTCAACCCTTTGACTGCCTCAACGCACCCTTGACTGCCATAACGCCCCCTTGACTTCCTCAACATCCCTGTGTTGCCTCAATGCCCCCCCCCCCTTTTTATAATTACTAACACCAAGTATATAATCAATGATATAAGAGTTTATTTTACAATCTTCAATATGAGCAGAAAAAAGCTTATTATTATGAAGAAGGAATCTGGTCGTGTCCAGGCTTGAACTCAAGTCCCCTGGATCTGGAGCCAAGCGTTCTATCCCCTAGACCACCACCCGAAGACTGGCTCAACCTCCCCCTAGACTGCCTCAACATCCCCGTGTTGCCTCAAAGTCCCCCTAACTCTCTCAACGCGCCCTTGACTGCTTCAACGCCCCCTTGACTTCCTCAACATCCCCATGTTGTTGCCTTAAACATTTTCCTGTTTGTAATGTCTATTGAGTTAATAAACTGATTAATGTTGCCTGAACGCCCCCCTTTTTTTAAATACTAACACTAAGTATATAAATCAATGATATTAGAATTTATTTTACGTCAAAATGAGCAGAAAACAGCTTATTATTATGAAGAAGGAATCTAAACTTGTCCAGGCTTAAACCCAAGTCCCCTGGATCTGGAGCCAAGCGTTCTATCCCCTAGACCACCACCCGATGACTGGCTCTGGCTCAAACTCTCCCTTGACTGTCTCAAAGTCTCCCTTAACTGTCTCAACGCCCCCTTGACTGTTTCAATGCCCCCATGATTGCCTTAACGCCTTGTTGACTGCTCCAACTCCCCTTGACTGCCTCAACGCCCCCATTTACCTATGGGCCCACTACCGCCCCCTGGAAAGTTCTAGTGTTGGGAACCCATGCTCTAATGTTATTTAAACTTCGGGCGCCACAGGACCCGACAAAGTCAACATAATTGCCTGAATTAGGAGCTCGATAGACTCGGGGTAATAATTTCAGTCAACGCCTCTGTGCATTGTGAAGTGTAGTTCGGTCGTACTTTAAGTTATTAACGGGCCCGGCCGGCGGCTCGGCGCTGGCAGCGGCGCGGTGGCGCGACGGCGGACGCCGAGGGACGCGACGCCGGGACCCGACTGCCGGCGAGGACGTGGCGTCGGTACCAGGCGTCTAAACCTGTAATTTATGACCATTTGTTGAATACGCGTAAAAGATATTGTTTTTTTAAATGTTCCACTTAAAACTACTCAAACTTATGGTATTTTAAGAAAACAAGTATTAGCTTACAAACATATACGTTTGTGACAGTTATATAATTTTAAAAATCAAATCAAATCAGTTTATTTACTCAAAAGACATTACAAACAGCATAAATGCTTAAGGCATCTATTGAGTACGGGTAAAATATTATACACATACAACATAATACTAAGCAGGCATTAGAGATGGTTCGACATTAGAAAGACAAGATACTTTCTAAGGTCGAGAGTATTTATCCCCTGAATGTACCTTCACTAATATGAAAGACGCGATCTCCGAGGAGACCGCGTTCAGCAGACTAATTGCTCTTCCCACCGGTGTCACCAGAGGCAGATTGGTTCTGTAAATAAATAATTCACACTGTGGAATTCCATGATGATGAATTTTTTTCGCACTTTTAAGTTAATCCTTTTCGATATGTTTCGAAGGCTTACACACCTTCATCATTCAGAACGCTATAAACTAGTTTGTTACTCATCATCATTTGTGCAAAGTGGAGGGAAGGCGACCACAAGGACGACCAACGAGCCACTGATCCGATCTAACTAGGGAGCTGACTGGTCTCTTATTAGCTGCAGCCTGGAGACTGACGGGTGATAGGAGTGCATGGCGTACCAGGGTCAATGGTTTACAGGATGGACACGACTCTCAATCATGAGGAATACGACTGAGTAGTAGTTGATTATGATGCATTAACTATTCGTTTGTTGAAGAAGAATTGTTAAGTTCACTAAATGTTAGCTATAAGAAATATAGTGTAACTTTACATGTGTAAGTGAGCGGGACATAGAAGGAAGAAAAAATATATTAGATTTAAATGCGGTCTGGCATCCCATGATATATATAAAATGTAAATCCCGGATGGATGGAGAACAGGCCTAGGAAGTGCATGCATCGGGACCTTAATAATAATAATAATAAATTGGATAATTTATAAAGCGCCATTTTTATGAATTACTCATCTCAAGGGCGCTGTAGAATATGCTCCGTTTTATCAACTAGATAATAATAATAATAATAATGATAAAAAAATATATAAACATATTTAGTATGAGGGCTGCACCTGACGAAGTCGATCAGCCCTTCCTGTCAGGAAATGATAATTTGAAAAGGTGCGTTTTGAGTCTCGATCTAAACTCTGATTGATTCTCAATGCACTTAAGGTCTGCTGGAAGACTGTTCCAGGCTGAAGGGCCGGCTACCGCGAAGGCTCGGTCGCCAAAGTTTGTGCTTGGACAGCGTTTTGGCACAGTCAATCTATCGATCGCAGAAGACTTAGCTGATCGCAATGTAGACTGTCTAGCATTCAGGTTCTTATGACCTGTCATTGGTTGGGTTAAGCGATCGCCTTATGCTTAACAACACTCCCCATTCCGCCCCTCTTACGACCACCACGTTTGACAATAATCTTAATAGATGACGCTAGTGTAGATTGACCTAAAAAATGTGAAGTGTTGAACATAAGTAGCATATATACATCTTTCAAAAATTTGTCAGACGTGGTGGTCGTAAGAAGGGCGCAATGGGGAATGTTGTTAAACATAAAGCGATCGCTTAACCCAACCAATGACAGGTCATTTTGTCTTTGACCATTCATTTGCTAAGCAAAATATTGTTTATTTCTGGTTCTCGATATAACCCCTTATTACACTCTACAACACACACAACTCCAAAATTAACATTCATGGGCAGCTGCGTAATTTGAAAGTTGTTAATGGCTCCGAGAAGCAATATTTCCAATCACGTTGGCTGGGGTAGTGGTAGCGGAGGACGGATGGTAGATTGTATCTACATCGCCCACGCAAGACCCATAAAACATGCACCCTCCGTCACATTAATTCGAGTTAGGACCCCCATTCTGGCGCTATGAGGGTGGACAAAAAGGAGTTCGCAACCATTGTTTCTAGAAATAGATAATGAATATAGCAAAAACTACAATTTCTTCTATGTTCGCCATACTTTGTGTTATAATTGCTTTATTTTATATTTAAAAGCATGAACGTTCCAAAATAAATCTTTATAACATCTGTCGATCATGTAAACAATTTTATAATATTTTAAATCTGTATGTATCTTTATAATATGTATCACTGAAGAAGGACTGGTTGTCCGAAACATGTCTATGTAATTAAATTTTTTTAATGTAAGTGTTTTACTCGTATAAACAAAGTGCATAAAAAAAGAAAAAGAGAAATAAAACTACAGTTGTTGGAATTTGCAGGAAGCAAAATAAATGGTGCACTTAAAGTTTTCAGTGCAAATATAAATATATCGACTGAAGCAAAGTTGGCAGCGCACAATGGAGTTCTAGTACCGACCCTAACGTATGGTAGTGAAGCTTGGAGTTGACAGAAGAAGGATGAAAGTAGGATAAATGCCGTAGAAATGAGGTCACTAAGAATAATGTGCAATAAAATGGCGAACATGTCATGAGAAATTATATGATAGCTATACCCCTTACATCGGTTTGGCTCGCTCTGTAAATATAAAGAGCTATTCAATAAAATAATAAATGTCCCTAATTTATCAAACCTTTGTCAAAGATGGGACAGATTGTTTTATTTACCACGCTGCACAACAAACTTGCCAATACTTATGCCTGTGAGCAATATCTTTTCGTAATCGTGTCGCCTCGGAGGTTGACATATATCGTGTTAGTGGGAGTTGCCTCAGAATGCAATATCAATGTTTTTTTATTTAATTTTTGTTTTATAATTTCTTATTATGTAATAATAATAAACGATCTGGAATTGTACATCCGTTATTTTTATTTAAATAAATATATAAATGTATGTCAGTAATGTTTGTATTTTTTTTAAATAAATGCAATAAATAAAACCTTTCGAAATAAATACAATAAGCAGAAGTTGTTTATAAGAAAACATCGATTTATTTCATTTTAATTTAAAATGAAATTTCATCAAGAGATTTTAATAAAATATCAAGAGATAATAATAAAAGAATAACATAGAAGTTCCCGCCACATACCCGAGGCCGTTATATGGCGTAGCAGCTCCCTTTCGTCAGCCTCGCTCGTACATTCCCTGGGCCTGTCCCCGGTCCATCCGGGACTTACATTTAAATAAAGATGACAACAGCAAGGGTGTGCCAGACCACATTTAATCTACCTCATTTTCTTTATATGTCCCACCGTAAGTTATTGAACAAATAAAAGTAAAATCATTAGATAGTAAACTGTTAAAATAAATAACTTTGTTTTTGTATCACAATTGTATTTTATTTTACGCGACAGCTGTTTCATCAACCTATGTTGACATCGGTGTCAACATAGGTTGATGAAACAGCTGTCACGTAAATTAAAATACAATTGTGATACAAAACACAAAGTTATTTAATTTAACATTTTAAAATGTTAAGATATCATAGTGTTGGCCAAAACAATGGACTATTCCATTAAATTATGTTTCGCTTTTTGTATAGTTAGTATACAACACTCACTTTATTTTAAAAATTAAAAATTAAATACGAAACATCTTTCGGACTAACTAACAGTGATTTAAATATAAATATTTAAAATATTACAATTTTTTTTTACAAATGTGGTCAGTTTCAAATGTGACAGATGTTAAAAAAAATTATCATTAACCATTAGATTATGTATCTTTAAAAAAAATCAGTCTGAGCTGTAAATGTAGCTAGCCCCAGATCGAGACCAATTGTTTTACTGCAATTGGAGTCAGCTGCACAATGAGGGTTAAAGGTTACCTTGAACTCTTGTAATTGGCTCGCCCGCCTCCGGTTCGGCTTCCATGGCGCTCCCCCTGGCAGTAGCGCCGGGAGCCCCTCCGGCCAGACTGACCGGCGGGCTGGCTCCGCCATCCTTACGCAGGACTTCTCAGCCCCCTCTTATTCTGCACGCCGGGTTGACCTGGATAACAGAAAACATTTCGGCATTTGCAGAGTCTACGATTTCACAATACTTATACATTATTTCAGTTTTTACATAGGGAACAACGCCATTATATAATAGTTACGTCAAACTACCGATATATTAATGTTGGTTACTGAGATTTCTTAATCCTTTGACAACAAATTATTTATAATATGAAAAAAAAATCATGCAGTTTCGTTCTATAACTATATATAGTAGAACGAAACTGCAAATGTATTTTTTTCCTTGATTTTTTTGGTACTTAATGCCTTTGTACTTCCACCATTCATATTTAAATTTATTATATTTATTCTAGTTCCACCTATGTAGTTCCGACTGGTTTCGACAGTTCGTTGCCAACTTTTGGTATCTCTATATAGAACTTCATAACTTAAATGAAACTGTTTGCTTTTTAGGTATTTTTTATGGGAATGTCTCATTTCACCTTGCTAGGGGCATTATAAAATGTTTTATAATGCCTTAGTAATACGAAATACGACATTCCCATAAAATATAATAAAGCTATTGATGGTTGAGGTATAAGTTTTGTCAAACACCATTAATAAATTATAATATTATAGTAAACACGATAAATAAAATAAAATGAGAAAATGAAGTAAATAAAATAAAATGAGAAAATAAAATAAACCCAAGTAAAACCACATTTATAATAAAGCTTCTATAACACAGACGTTTTCACTCGTATTAATTATTCAATATAGAGTTTTACACCATTATTCAAGAAACAATAAATAAATGTATCATGCTTATTCATTTAGATAATACTGCTGGTAGGGGTTGATTATTAGTAATACCTACTTATTAATTCACACGAATAATACTTCATAAATATAAGCAATTAGTTTTTTTTAATATGAATTAATTATTAATTAAAAAACATATGAATGCGAGACAAGATGAGCTCTGGTGGTCACCTAGAATCCTGAAGTGGAGGCCTTGGAATAACAGAAGGGGTATAGGAAGACCACAAAAAGGCGGAAGGATGATGTGAAGGATGGTGTAAAATTATATTTTTACACCTCCGAAACATGTCGTGTTTTTTACACAATTAGTGGATTAAACAAAGCTATTTTCAATTTCCTAAGTATATTAATAAAAAAAAACTATTGTTGTTTTTATCTTTGCACTGTATGTTTTCAGGTATCATTTATAAATAATTATTTTAAATTTATATGTTATAAAAATATCTTATTTAAAAATTATTCATGACTTCGTCAGATTTAAAACTATGTACTTGTGTATACTCGTATACATTATAACTTACTATACATGATATATAAAACAGCGTCTAACTACTTTAAATTCCAACAAATTACACCGATTGAATCTGTTCTTCACAAACTTTTGAAATAAATTCTATACTAAGAAATTGCTTTTGAATCGCTAGACATCCCCCGAATTGCCGCGTATAGGGGTAGGAGCGAGGGAGGAATATGATTACACGGCTAACTTCACGAGAAGAATACGAATTCTGAGAACCACCCCTAACGAGCGCGCCCCACGCAACTACCCCAACACGATCGATGGAGGATAGAGCGCCGTTCAAGGGCAACGACTTCGAAAGGGGTGCGATGCGAGGCTAACTACATAATAAATATCGCAAACGCTGTTTCAAAAGCACCTCTCAAAAAATTAATATATCGACTTGAATGTGAAATATTGAAAAAAATATAATATCAGTACATTGCCCTCACTAAGTGTGCTACTATTCTCAATAACCAACTAACAAACTAACCATCACGTCGTTTCTCCGGACCGTTTCTACTTAAATAGTTGAGTAATTAATATTTATTTAATAATCCTATTGAGAAAGACGAACCTGGTGTACTGTCAATTACGAACCTGGTGTGAAATCTTCAAAAAATATATTTAACTGCGAGAGTATTTTTTTAATTTCAAAAAGGTATTTTGGAAATAAAACAATTCGAAAAAAAAAATAATGGTAATTATTTATTAGTGAATAATATCAGAGAACATGTAAAACTAATACACGTGTACGTATATGATTATTTGAAACATCACGAAATCATAGATGATATTTCTTTTTAATGTGATTTTATCAGAAACTGTTAGTATGTTACAAATTTTGTACGTACCTACGTATATCGTGTAATAACGGATTTAAAAAAATTTATAAGGTTATAAATTTTAGCACTTCATGGCCTCCTTTTTGCTTCCCAGGGCTCCCCTGCTCCCCCAGGGCCAGAATTACCCCCTCAACTCCCTCCAGGCCCCCCTGGGGGGCCAGGGGGCCCACTTTGGGAACGTGTGCTCTAAACCAAACATTAAATATGTATAATTATTGGATAAAATATTAAAAAAAGTGTATTTTCATGTAGTTTTTTTATAAATTAAAATGTCACTATGTGAATCTTTTAATTACCATATTCAATAGAAAAACTCTGTGGATCTAATGAAATTATTATTACATTATACTCGTATTTTCAATATTTATTAAACATCTGTTTATAATAACACGTTTATCTTTATGTGTTTACGTGGAACAACCAAGAAAATTAGAAGTGGGTTTCATTTTTGCATATCTTCTTCGATCGGCTAAAAACCAATATGACCTTCCCACATCTCTAGCACCTCTCGTTTATAAACTGCCTCAATTTATTCTTTCCTGTACCATCTGCAGTCTACATAAACGTCATTGCGTTTACCCAATTGGTTTTAAATAAGCAAGAACCATAAAAAACACGGTTTCTAAAAACGTTTTCATCTTATTTTATTCACAGTAATTATTCTTCTTCTACTTAGGGTCTGTATTGATTTACTTTGGAAATTAAAAAACTTTGTTTAATCCACTATTTAATAAAAATATTTAAAAAAACACGACATTTTTCAAAGGATACTTCAGGTGTAAAAATATAACAATAACTAAACAATGAAAGACTTATAAAAAACGCATTTAAATTTCAGGATAATTTTTAAATTTGAATTATTGTATCGAATTTTAAATGCGTTTTTATTAGTCTTTCTTTGTTTAGTTTTTGTTATATTTTTACACCTGAAGATTAGAGGTATAGGTTTTTTTTATATTTTTATCAAAAAGTGGATTAAACAAAGTTTTTTTAATTTTACAAAGTATATTACTATGGAATTCCACAGTGTTAATGCCTTAACTTTCAATCCGTATTGATTATTTAGTAAAGAGTTTTACATCATTGTTCAAGAAACTAAATAATTGATAAATTTTATTTAATAGGACAATATGAACATATCAATAATTGGACTTAATGTTAAATTTATTTGGGAATATAAAAAAATGTCGCGTTTACTGTCCAGAAAGACAAAGACCACATTGTATAAAACGCTGATTAAACCAGTTCTCATATATGCCTCGGAGACTTGGACACTCACTAAACATGATGAAATTTATTTTATTTATCCCTTCAAGGATGATCAGACGTGGAGAAGGAGATACAACACAGAGCTCTACAATCTATAACCAGGACGTCAGCGTGGTCAAGTTTATAAAGATTAACAGACTGCGCTGGCTAGGGCACTTGCACTCCATGGGGGATCTGGAGCTCCCCAAAAGAGTGTTGTATGACAATCCAGTAGGCAGGTCGAGACTGCGATGATTGGATGGTGCCGTGGCAGACTCTCGGGTCCTGGAGCAGCAACACTGGGAGGTGGCGACCAGAGACAGGACTAGATGAAGACGTTTCTTGGAGGAGACTTAGACCCACCAAGTGTTATAACGCTGGAGAACAAGGACGTAAAAAATAATAATTACATAAAATAACAAATTTGATTTTCCTGTTTTATTAATATTTTAATCTAAAAGCCCTAGAGCGATATCACCAACGCTGTCTACGTAGGATCCTAAGTGTGAAATAGCAAGACAAACGGACAAATGACAGCATACTTGCTGAGGTCAATATGACAAGTATTGAGGCTGCCATTATTCAGAGACAACTGCGCTGGGCTGGTCACGTCGTCAGAATGCCTGAGACAAAACTCCCAAGGAAGATTATGTACTCTCAGCTTACCCAAGGGAAACGCTCACACGGTGGTCAGAGGAAACGATTTAAGGACTCCCTTAAAGGAAACCTACAAAAGACTGGCATCGACTGTGATTGCTGGGAAAAGACTGCAGAAGACAGACCAGGTGGAGAACAACAGTACATAAAGGCACGCAAGACTGAGACACCACTGGAAGACGATGACGGCTCCATTACGAGCGCCTTCCCCTGCCCCAGATGCCCCAGAATTTGTGGGTCCAGGATCGGGCTCTTCAGTCACATGCAGACCCACAACCGTGAAGGACAGTCTTCCTTGAACACGAGGGACAGCCGATGAATATTATAATCTGTTTAATCTCTAATTTACGCTGAGGAAGGACGTCGGCGGTCCGAAAAAGTGTTGTGAAAATACAATATTTTCCAAAATTATTGATATTATTAACAGATATATGATGGTAAATATAATATGTTATTTTATTGCTGACACTTGGAATAGTCCCTCGATTAAATGATGGAAAACAATGTTTAAATTATGCGCTGTATGCTGGTGCAGCTGGTGAGATCGCTACAACTATTTATATTGCGATATTCATTATATTGTAGATCTGTGTGTGGATGTGCATACATGATCATATTCACTACTCAAAATATCCGCGATCCATCGCTTGGAGCTACATTCGTTGTTTCAATCGCGTAGAACAATGAAAGTGTGTATTACGATATGATTCTTCATCAATGTAGACAAAACACGTTTTATTTCTTGTTATTATTTGATTCCAAATTATAAAACTAACTAACCATTTCGCCGTCTCCCAGAAGTGACCGGCAGAATGAATGGACAGCCTCACTGTTATTTCCTGACATACTTCTCTCGATTCTTCAACATTCATATATAGGAAGTATAGGATGGAATATGTTTAAATTCAAATAATTTTTAAATTTTCTATGATGAAAACATCTATTTTATAGAAATTTTATTTTGATATGTTGCATGAAAGGACATGTTTTGCTTTGATAGGAAATGAATATGCTTCAAACAATACCATATTGTACATTTTTTTATAAAAATTGTATAAAGGATAAACGTCGTAGAAATGAGATCACTAAGAAGAATGTGCGGGAAAACGTTGTATGATAGAATACCGAACGATGAAATAAGAAAGAAATATAAGGCAGATGACTGCATCATGGATAAAATTTAAAAAAGGATCCCTGAGATGGTTTGGACATATGGAACGAATGGATGAGAGTAGAATGGTTAAAAAGTTGTACACAAGCAGCGTGAGTGGAAAATGAAGCCGAGGACGACCGAGGAAAACATGGCATGGCCAAATTAATCAATTTCTAAAAGGCGGTCACATTCGAAGTCGGAATAATCGACGTCCCGGCATGGTACGATGTATGACTGTAGAGGAAGCCCGAGAGGTATGCCAGGACAGAGCATTGTGGCGATCCATCCTCTCTGCTTACCCCTCCCGGGAAATGGCGTGATGGTTAGTTAGTATAATTATTTTTTAAATACCTCAGCATATTTCAGAACTTCAAAAGTTTGTTTTAAATAACGATATTACATAATACATCATCAATTTAATTTAAAATATTCTTGTAATTGTTTCTAATCAACGTATTTGAATAGTATTTTACTGCAACAATTTTGCTGGTTCTTGGGATGCCATTTAGGCCTTCATGCAGTAGTTTCCCGTTGCTTTCCAATTTTACAACAAATACATTAAGATGATTCCCAGAATATATGCATAGCTTCTTAAGTAGTACTCTAATTTTGGGCCTTCTAATTCATATAAGCAAAGTCGATTCTGAAAAGAATTTTAATTGAACTTGCATTCTACATTGAATCAATTTGATTGCCGGGCAGCGAGTGAGCGGGGAAGCGCGGCTAATACAATAGTGCAGGCGTGAGTGTGTGCGTGCGAGCGAAAAGAGTCGTAAAAACCCGCGGCTTGTGATTGCAAATGGCCGCCGCGATGGCATTTCCGGCTCTCGCTAATTCTCGGTTCCGGGAGAATGCTGGGGCCGGTTCTTCAACCAAGTCTGCCTTAGTACACGATATTTCGCACATTTCGCAAATGGTTCGTACTCACCTTAGTTATGCTGACCATATTTGCACCTTTGTTATACCTATTATAAATAAAAAATCCTAAAAACAATTACTGCTAAAAAATTGTTTTGTTAAGATTTCAGACCTTTGCGGCTCAAACATGGAGTAATGGATGGAAAACTCAAAAAGGGGACGCCAACCAAACGGAACAAAATATATAACAGTAATATTAAAAATAAACGTATAAATTTTTCAAACGTAATGTATAAATACATCAGCTGTAATAAATTTAAATTCCAGTATATTGAAAACGAATTCTCTTAAATAACTTTAATACCAATATTTAAATTTATTAATTCATTTAATATTGTATATTTAAGATGCCGATTGGTGGCGGTGAGGTTCGCAACCCATCACACCGCGTCTCCCGCGGGGAAAAGAGAAGGATGGAGTGCCGCATCGGTTAAAGTGTGACAGTTCATTCTTTTTGCCTACCCCTTCGGAGAGACGGCGTGATTGTTATTTAGTTAGTTAGTTAGTTATCTCTTTCGATAATTATACACAATCACTCTTCTGCAATGATAACGTAAACTTGAAACTCCGCCAGAGAATGATCAAATGCTATGTGTGGTCTGTTTTATTGTACAGGTGTGAAACTTGGACCCTGAAAGTTAATACAATGAACAGACTGGAAGCATTTGAAATGTGGCTCCATCGCCGCTGCTTAGAGTTCCCTGGACAAACATGGTAACCAATACCGAAGTCCTGAGGCGAGCTAGAGTTGACAGGGAACTGTTATCAACTATCAAGGTTCGAAAGATCTCACATCTGGGTCCATACACTGCGTGTAGAAAAGTACCACCTTCTCCAACTGATATTGGAGGGGAAAATTGAGGGACGCCGAGGGCCCGGAAAGAGACAAATGTCCTGGCTGCGAAACGTGAGGGAGTGGACCGGCATCCGAAGTGTGGAGGAGCCGGCGCAGGACAGGGACAGGTTCCCCGAGGTGATCGCCAACATTGGGGTGACCCGACTGGGCACTTGAAGGAGAAGATTTTATTTAATTATTAATTAATATTTTAATCTACTTATCGCCTTCTTCAATTGAAATTGAAAAACTCGGCAAGACGGACCATATTCGCACCTCCGCAATAATTTTGGATTCTAACCACACTACACCGGAATCCAAATAGGCATCACATTTAACGTCTGTTTTATGTATAAAATTGTGTTTACGTACCCATCTCGTCTTCTCGAGTACCTACAAATAGATTTTCTCGGAATATGAACATAAAACCCATAATAATTGTCCATAAAATATACACAAAAACAAATATTCACATCCGACAACTGCCAACATTCTTTACATTTCTAGATGTTTTTTTGGAATAGTCGTGTCACACAATAAATATAACCACATGTTAATAAATTACTTCTTTTTAAATAACTAGCCATCACGCCGTTTTTTATATAACATTGAGTTCTAAGGTATACATTTCTTCTTCAGCCTATTCTCGTCCCACCTGGGAAAAGGCATCTTCCATTCGCTTCCACGCCACTCTGTCTTGTGCAAACTGCATCCAGGTTATTCCGACATGTCTGTTCAGGTCATCCTTCCACCGTAGTTGCGGTCGCCCTGCACACATCTTTGCCGTCCACGGTCTCTAAGTCAGCAGTATTCTATCTATCTATCTATCGCCGTTTTATTGTGACGTGAATTTTACACCAGAAAAACAGGACAAACAGTGTGAGAATCACACTGCCATCGCCGGGAATCGAACCTAGTACATAGTTGTTGCCACTCTGCCACAAAGGTGGAAGAAAAGAAGATTTTCTACGAAGATTTTCTCTTGGAATGAAAAATGGATCGGCACACCGCTCTTTCCGGGTGCACTTCTCTTTGTTTAATTTATTTGTGCTTTTAAACGTTTACATTCAAAAGTATTATTTTACAGGCCTATAATCGCGATCTCGCGTTTATTTATTCAATAAAGTACATCAGACATAGAAGGAAAACAGGGTAGATTAAATGTGGTCTGGCACCCCTTGTTGTTGCCGTCTTTAAATATAAGTCCCAGATGGACCGGGAACAGGCCCAGAGAATGTACAAGCGAGGCTGACGAAAGGGCGCCGCTAGGCCCTATAACAGCCTCGGGTATGTAGCGGGAATTTCTATCTACCATAAAATACCGAGTCGTTCGGCCTTTTTGCAGTCCACGATATCCTCAGTGTGCGACGCCAACACCACATTTCAAAGGCGCCAATCCTGGCGCAGTCACGGGATTTCAATGTCAAAGTTTCAGCAGCATAAAGATACCTTCACCTTTCCTAGGCATTATCAATTGTTCAATTAATTGTTAGATTTACATGATACACAGCGGATATTATAATAAATATAATTATTATAATTAACCAACATATTAACCTGATTCCCGTGGGTAGGCGCACTTACTAAGTCCTTTTCCACTTCACGCCAGTGCACCGGACGGCTCGGAAGGTCACACGGACCTACCCATCCTCGATGCCTGTATAATATAGGTGTCTGTCGTGGTGCCGGCAGCCTTGGCTCAAATTGATTGTGGCATTAGCGGCCAACTGACTGAGATGGACATTGTTCGCACAAAAAGTCGTAAAATTGTGTTCATAACGTTTTATTGTTCCTTCATTGTTTGAATTACCCACTCAGATGTGGCTTTTATACACAAATATAATAGATCGCATTTGAAAACAAATTCTAAACACTTCGTTCTGTGCTATAGGGGTCAGCAAGAAAAGATTTATGAGCTTATTTAATTCTATCACCATGTTTTAATATACAAGTTATTTTATTAATTTACTGCTGCCCTAAAATTGAGTAAAATCTTCAAATCAAATGAGATATTTTAAAATCACTTTAAACTGCTAAAATAAATAATTTTGTTTTTTTGTATCACAATTGTATTTTATTTTACGCGACAGCTGTTTCATCAACCAATGTTGACATCATCAGGTGTTACAATAATCAAATGTAAAATTTTCGTGATTTTTTCAAATCTTTATGTGTATTTGTTCCTATGTACGTATGTCAATTTGAATAATTTCTTTGATATAATTTTGAAGTTCTTGCTGAAATTGAGTTAGGTACCTAAATATTTTAATTAAAAGAACGGTTAGTTACTATTTATCATTTTATTAAACTTTTTCTATTGTTTCTTGAACAATTTCTTGCCGTCGTGGCTGAGTGGTAAGTGCATTGACTGCCATACCGAAGGTTCCAGGTTCGATTCCCGGCGAGGGCAGTGTGATTGTCACACTGTCTTTTGTCTGGTGTAGAATTCACGTAACAATAAAATGGCGATAGATTAGCTACCTATCACATGACACGAGAATCACTATGATAGCTATAATAATACCCTTAACATCGATTTGACTCATGCTGTCATGATGTAAAGAGCGATTCAACAAAATAATAATAATAATAATAATGTAAAACTCTATATTAAATAATTAATACGAATGAAAACGTCTGTTTAATCAAGGTTTTTTATGTTTTTTTTTGGGAATGACATTATTCACCATTTGATAATGCCTTAACAAAGTGAAACGTGTAATTTCTATAAAATGTAACAAAACTTCTAGAAAACAGATATTTTCATTCGAATAAATTAACATTTAGTATATATTTGAATAGAACACTTTCAGATGGTTGTTTTCCTTCCTCCGTGTAAAAAATTTAAGATCCTTGCTAAACAGTGCATTAAATGTTGTGGGAAAATGATTTTGATAGAGAAAAGAGGACCTTAAGAGCAACATTATACAGTCAACAGGAAGCAGACCTCAGGTACGACCCCAAAAAAGTTTTAAGTGTACCTACTCAATAAAACATTTATATTGTTTGTAATGTCCAACAACAACAACAACAAGAAACCATCACGCCGTTTTCCCCAGGGGTAGGCAGAGAGAATGGACCACCACACTACTCTATCCTGACATACCTCTCTAGATTCCTCCACATTCATACATCGAGTCATACACGCACGTCGATTCTTCCGGCGATTCTTGTAATATCTATTGAGATAATAAACTGTTTTGATTTGAATTTAAATAATATATATAACATAAACTTTTTACCATGATAATAATCATACTTTGGCCTCAGAATGACTGTAGAAATAATTTGTTATTTTATAATGTGTGATTATATTTATATAAATATCCTGGCACGTGACGAGTCAGCTGAGAATCGCTCTGAATTATTTACAAAGCTGGAATATTCCCGAAGATAAAGGAATAACGGAACAGATAATACAACAATATATAATATAACCGCAGCAAATGCTTGGCTATCATTTGTGAGTGTCATTAATTATAGATATACTCGTATAATATTTCAAATAACAAAAAAATACAGCATAATGCTGACGACACGGTAACGCAACCAGTAATCAAATCAGTTTATTAACTCAAAAGACATTACAAATAGCAAAATGTTTAAGGCATCTATTGAGTACAGGTAAAATATTCTAAAAATACAACATAATTCCAGGAACGCATTAGAGATGGTTCGACATTAGGAAGACAAGATACTTTCTAAAGTCAAGAGTATTTGTCCCCTGAACGTACCATCACTAATATGAAAGACGTCGATCTCCGAGAATACCGCGTTTAGCAGACTAATTGCTCTTCCCATTGGTGTCACCAGAGGCAGATTGGTTCTGGTGGCCGGTAGGTGAAACAATCTGTGCTGTCGCTGTCGGAGAAATCAAGGAGACGTCAAGGCTCGTAAACTCAACAAGTCACTCGTAATCTCACATTATTTATAATTAATTTTAATTTTAATAAACTTAACTACGCTGACGTCCTGGTATAGATCGTAGAGCTCTGTTTTCAATCTTTTTCTCCGTGTTTGACCATCCTTAATGGATCTGACAAGGATTATTTTTTTCATTACGTTTGGTAAGCAGTCTAATCTCGTTTCATCGCGTTTGGTAATTGTCCATCAATTATATTGGAATATACACCCATGACACCTTTCAAAGTTTTTTGTTTTTTTAAAGCCTTGAAGTTTTGAAAAGAAATAGAAATCCAACCCAACGCTTCTTGAACTGGTTCTTCAACATTTACTGATTCACAAGACATACGATGAAGGTATTCGGGATCATCTATGAGAGTAGGCTGACTTTTCGTGCACACATCGAGAGGATTTGGGACATTGCACTGAGGATGTTGGTATTTTTGTCCCAGATAGATACCTCCGACAGCGACATCACAGATTGTTTTACCTACCGGCCACCAGAACCAATCTGCCTCTGATGACACCGGTGGAAAGAGCAATTAGTCTGCTGAACGCGGTCTCCTCGGAGATCGACGTCTTGCATATTAGTGAAGGTACGTTCAGGGGACAAATACTCTTAACTTTAGAAAGTTTATTGTCTTCCTAATGTCGTACCATCTCTAATGCGTGCCTGGTATTATGTTGTATTTTTATAATATTTTTTTCCTGTACTCAATAGATGCCTTAAACATTTTGCTGTTTGTAATGTCTTTTGAGTTAATAAACTGATTTGATTACTGGTTGCGTTACTATGTCGTCAGCATTATGCTGGATTTTTTTGTTATTTGAAATACTATATCTATCTATAATTAATGACACTCACAACTGATAGCCACGCATTTACTGCGGTTATATTCCTGTTTAATTGGTTAATTTGGTCATGCCATGTTTTCCTCGGTCGTCCTCGGCTTCTTTTCCCACTCACACTGCTTGTGTACCACTTTTTAACCATTCTACTCTCATCCATTCGTTCCATATGTCCGAACCATGTCGATCAACATTTACATCAGGAAAGGATAATTTGAAAAGGTGCGCTTTGAGTCTCGGTCTAAACTCTGACAGATTCTCAATGCACTTAAGGCCTTCTGGAATATGGTTCCAGGCTGAAGGGCTGGCTACCGCGAAGGCTCGATCGCCAAAATGTGTAAGAGGACAGTGTTTTTCACAGAGAATCTATCGATTGCAGGAGACATTGCTGATCACAATGTGGACTGTCTGGCATTCAGGTTCACGGCGACGCAGAGTTCAGATGATATAAGCTGGTGCCATTTTATGCAACGCCTTAAAGACCGTATTGTATCCTTTCTGAACATTTCAGTCAATGGAGCTCCTTAAGATGCTGTGTTATATGACAACTCTTCGGCACACCCTTTATCAGTCTTGCTGCCGCACTGAAAACAGGCTAGAGTTCTATTAGTAATCTAGTCGTGACACGTCGAAGAAATTGATTAATGTTTTTAAGCGGTTAACGTTTTGTCCATCTATCGTACAGTATTCAATGCTATTATGAAGACAGACATGGTTTTAATATGTTTTTTACTTTGGTATAGAAAATAATAAGGAAAACAATTATAACCGTAAACAACGATATTATAATATTATAAAAAAATGTTTTACGGATGTATTTACCTTACTACTTTGTAGATGTATAAATATAATGTAAAGCGGGGTAATGTGTGACTTTGCCTTGAAAACCACGTTACACATTTATTAAATACAATAACAACTTTCTGAACAATGGTGTGTTTTGTATACTTGGAAATAAATATAGTCTACGAGCTATTTAACTCATAGCTCATAAATAATGTATCATTTACTCATTTCAGTCAAAACAATATTTTTGTATACGAAACTACACGAACTCTACGTTACGTAGTCTAGGGGACAGAACGCTAGGCTATTGATCCAGGGGACTTGGGTTCAAACCAATAATGAGCTATTTTCTGCTCATATAAGAGATTTTATCATGTAATAAATTATAATACCATTGATTTAATTATTTTGTATAATTCTTTTTAAAAACAAAATAAAATAAAGTTATTATTGACCGGTTTCGGATTTATTCTTGACGCCTAAAGACGTACTGTATCTGATCGGTCAGTGCCAACTAGTCTGCATATAATTAACATAGTCCAAGTCCTAGTCCAAGTTTTCTAAAAGTTTTATTTTATTTTATGTTAAGGACACGTTTCGCTTTGCTAAGCCATTATAATTTGTAGCGATAATCAAACTCG
Source organism: Lepidostoma basale (assembly GCA_022606425.2). Lineage (NCBI taxonomy): Eukaryota > Metazoa > Arthropoda > Insecta > Trichoptera > Lepidostomatidae > Lepidostoma > Lepidostoma basale. The sequence goes on from JAHDVF020000768.1 coordinate 378,070, forward strand.
TTGATGTTTATATACTCGAGCTAATGGAGCAGAATATGTACATTATTTAGATAATAAATTTGGCTTAATAAATATACGTCACTATGTCACCCAATCTTCGTGGCCGAATGGCATGTGCTATGACTGTCACACGGAAGATCCCGGGGTCGATTTCCGGCGATGGCAGTATGCTTTTCACACCTGGTGAAGAATTCACATGACAATGAAATGGCGATAGATTATGTCATGAAAATCTTTATGGTAGCTATACCCTTTGCTTCGATTTGGCTCGCGCCGAAATGATGTAAAGAGCGATTCAATAGAATAATATATATACCGACCCGTATGTATGCAAGCGAAGCATGGAACTGGCAAAAGAAGGATGAAAGTAGAATAAATACAGTAGAAATGAGATCTCTTTTTGTTTGCATTTTGCATTGAAAAATATAAGATGTGAATGCGGTGCGAATGATGATGTTATGAACAAAATAATGAAAGGATCATTAAGATGGTTTGGACATATGGATAGAATGAATGAAGAAAGAATGGTAAAAATATATATATGTTAACGATGTAAATGGAACCAGAAATAGAGGAAGACCGAGGAAAACGTGGCACGATCAAATAAATCAAATATTGAATGTCGGCCATGTGAGGAGTCAGAGAAATCGACGCGCGTGCATAACACGATGTATTAATGTTGAGGAAGCGAGAATAATATATCCGGAAAGAAAAGTGCGGCAGTCCATTCTTTCTGTCTACCCTTTCGGAGAGACGGCGTGATGATTAGTTAGTTAGTTAGTTAATTATTATAATATTTTGTAGTCTTTTTTATAATTGTCATTTTATAACAATGCAATTTTACCCAAAGGTCTCATTAAACAACAATAATTTCATAGATCACCATATTATAATAATTTTATTAAAACTTGAATCCTGAAGGTTTTATTGTATTTAATGCGAGTGTCATGTTTCGCCTTGATAGGAAATAGAAAAAAATACATTTGATTATGCATTAGCAAGCAGAAAAATGCCACACTCATAAAATATAATAAATAATCGAATAAACGAGCGTTTTCATCAATATTAATTATTTGATTAGTATTAATCGGCATGATGTAAGATGTGTCGATTCTGCAGCGCGCAAAACAAAACAAACAACTCGTATTATGATGCAAATGGCAGTAACACTTTCGCGAAAACGTGCAAGAATACAATTGTGCGAGTATAAAAGATATAACAAATGAAAAATTACATATGTATAAAAATGATTCATACTTTGAATTAGTCATAATGTGCCTTGATAAGAGTGCTCTACTAAAATAACAGCACACACTCAGGCCTTTATTGGTTTGTTTAAACTTTAGCGACACATATTGTCTGTTACGATATTGTTATGTGTTTGATGAGTAATCCTCTCAATTGCTTTTTACCGAAACATTAATGCAGGGGTAAAAAAGTGTTTCGAGTATTTGAAAGGTAAAGATATGACGCAGATACCCCAATACCTCAAAACCAGAGTCTTCAATTAGTGCATCTTGGCAGCCACGACTTGAGTCGAGACGTTTACGCTGGTATACAAGTTCCAGGTCGCCCAGCGCGCTGTGGAAAGAGTCATACTTCGAATAACCTTGAGGGACAGAATTCGAAACGAATTTGTTTGACAACAAACCAAAGTGACTGAGGTGAGTCTGAGGATATGTGGCGGCCAGAAACAGGAAAGTATGGATACGTTTCTTGGAGGAGGCTAAGACCCACCAAGGGTTATATGATGATAATGAACAAATGATGATGAAAGAAGTGCCTGGACCGTCCGGAGTTAGGTAGCTTTTCTCAGCCTCCTCCAAGAAACGTACTTCTTAAAGTGTTCGTAACATTGGCTGTTTTACGAGGTTAGGTTGTTGGCCTAATGCTCAACCCCCTTAATAAGAGAACCAGGGTTTTTCTGTAGGGGTGTTCCTTTTCTTAGCTGGGGGTGACCGGTTTTGTGGCGCTAAAAATCGCCATTCGCCCTCTCTCTGTTAGCTGTAGCACATCAACATACGAGTACGTCCAATACGCCACACCCAGGGTTTGCGGGATCATTAAGATCACATGTGGACGCCAGAGAGTCGGACTTGGTGGTGGTGTTGCTGATGTTATGCAACTATGGCTTTTCATGGCATTTACTGGTACACATACCTTCCAGGACGATATTCCCCCCACGGCCCTAACCAACCATTCAAATCCAAGTTAGGTAGTTACAAAAAGTTAAAAGAGTTACGAAAACAATAAGTTGGAATGGGTTGTTCGATTCAAATATCTCGGATGTTGGACCGTTGGATGAATTGGACCCTCGGGACATAAGAAATTAAATAGAATTGGCCCGAATTGGCTTATTTCTAAATGAAATGTTATGAAACAGAGACCCACCCATTGAATTAGAAATTATGTTTCGTGTTACCGTCTTGTTCTGCGGTATGGAAACATGGGTCTTGACAAAAGCTATTACCAAAATGTTTTGAAATGTGAATATATTGTAGAATATTTAAAAAATCATGGACATTAAGAGTCACGAACGAAAAACCGCAGCGAATGAAATATAAGAATATATCAAGTCCAAAAAGCGCGAGAAACAAAACTTCAGGCACATTATGAGAAACGATGGATATAATGGACTGCAACTAATTTTCCAAGGTAAAATTAATAGGAAACCACGTGTCGAGAAAACAAGAAAATCCTAGCTAGAAAACCTTCCAGAATGGTTCAGTTGCAGTACATCATCCATGTTTAGATTTGCTGAATCAAAAGTAAAAATAGCCATAATGTTGTCGAACCTCCGATAGTATAGTAAAAAGATAAGGGAAATCATTAGATCATTAGAATGCTGATTGTGGAAAATGACAGAATATCTTCAAGGAGGATATCAAACTGACCAACTAACCATCTGGCAGTTATTCTTGATTTTTGTAGACTCTCTCTACCTACCCCTCTGAGCAGGTAGAGAGAATCGACCGCCACACTGTTATATCCTGGAATACCTATCGAGTTTCATCTTTTTCTTCAATGGCTAGCTATTTTCGTAGGGATCGCCCTAAATATGGCCACATCTCTCCTATTTATCTCGCCTTTGTCGTTGAAGGTTTGGGCAACTTGTGTCGTTTCCAAGGGCACCAAGTGATATAATTACAATAATGCCACAATTGGAGACATCTTATTTGAACCCAATGTGTTATTTTCTGAAAGTAATGCTTATATTAACTGTAAATGATCAACTAATTAATTAATGAACTTCGATCCGCAGGTTTAGACGCCCTGACATTTAGCACTTGTGCAGTAGTTGGAACAAGTCATGGCATTTCCTGCCGAGACCACAAATCGTTCTTAAAAGGGCATTTTGATTAATTTATTTACATTAATCTTTAACAGCTTCGCTATGTTAATTCAAACAAACAAGTGAGATAATGTGCGCCTTTCCGCGGAACATGTAGGTGTCTGCATAACTCGGTTGAGGGACGTGTTCGACTCTAGCGATTACTAATACGGAGTTCCTGCCTTCCTGGAATCATTTTTACCACATTGCTGACAAATTTCAAGGACGCATTAGTCACACTGATCTCTTGAACCCTCGGCGAATTTATACTACCTCCCTCGCTTACGGTAGCATAATATTTTTCATCTTAAAAAAGAAAACCTATCATTATCTTCTTATTCATCTCCTTCAGTCTTCTTCCCTCAACTTTACTATAAAATAATCCTTGCAAATTCACATAACCTAAAATGACAGAACTTCGCGTGATACGTCATGCAGAGGAGCGATTAGAGAACAAGCCCCACTTCATTGCGAAACTGGACAAAGGTTCTGTGTGCAGTAACAGAAAGATTCCAAGGGGAAGACGGGAAACAGTGTGGTTTTGTGAGACCTGTTCCAGAAAACCTGGTCCCCATCCTGGAGATTGTTTTAAAAAGTACCATACTATGCAAATCTATAAGTAGTCCATAATGTTTTTTGTAAATTGTTTTTTATTTGAAGAATAAATCTTTACAAATTAATTTTTAACTGTTAGTTTTGTAACTACCTATCAATAAAAATATTTTGACATTATTAAATTAGAGTTAGCTGACAAACAATATCAAAAAATAATGGAGTGGTAAGGGTTAATGGCTTTTTTGTATATCTATTGTTAAAATTTGTGCATCGACGAATGTTGGGTCACAACCCAAACATGTCTGCATATCAAAAAATAAAAGATTGTGAAAAGTGATGTGTCGTTCTATTTATTCAAATGATAGTTAGTTGTTTAAAGGCTGGCTCACTGCAAAAAACATGTTTGCCTGCCAATCGTAATAACTACAATTTAACGACGCATTTTATTGTTTTGGGAACTAAACTACTTGTTTTTTCCGGTTAAAACTGCATTTTGTTCTCATATAGATAATGTTACTTTTACAACTCTTGTGGAATAAAATCAGTTTTTTGTCGACGTGTTTCGTAGGTTTTATACCTCCATCATCGGGGAAATGTTACAAACTGTTTATATTTTTTATCGTAGTTTTAAATTTTAATCAATTGTGTATTTGTTTGCTAATAGTGCTATGTCAATGGAATGCTTTTTCGCCACAGTTATTTCCTAGGAAGCGATACTGGAGTGGTTTCCTGTTGCATTCTCCGGGGTATTTCTGTCGAGTTTACCTTCGCTCTTTCCCTATCTGATATGATCCTGATTAGGGATCACGAGGACCACTCTAGGACGTCAAGGAGTCGTCAGACTTACGGGAAATCTTGCCATTGTCATGCAAGGTGGCGTTTCACTGAATTTTATGGGTACATGCGTTCCAGCATGTACCCCGCCAAACAAAATGGTCTCACGCAGGATGCTATCTCCTACCACAACTCCATCCAGGCACTGCTCCTCTTATCTTCCCCTCGGGAACAGACTTTTTTTATAAATACAATCCCAGCCCTAACTGGTCTTCCATTCCTTGACAATAATGTAGAACTTTATCATAAACCTTAAATTCCCCCTCGCCCTCTTTCGGAGGGACACTCCGGGCCATGCATTTAGCCCCATCATAAAACAACTACCAAATCACATTCCAACAATGTTTTCTACAGACGTAAGAGGAATAGCCATTAGAGCTGAACCTCTGTAAGCCAGAAGATCCAAGTCCAAGGCATATGTTACCGTGTCCCGTCTAATCCTGAAAAAATATATAATATAATTTGTGTTTTCACAGGTGATATTTTTCAACACACGCATATTAATTTGGCTATTTTTGTGAAGGTCTTTCACATAGTACCTTTGAATCCGTAATAATGTATGTCAAAATACGAGTTGATAAAGATGAACTTAATATTCAGATACTTGTATCGTTTGAGAAACAATTGAGTAAATGCTCGGACAATGCATTTCACAATTGCATGGAACAGTATTTTAATTTAAAAATTGGAACATTACAGGCGAAAATATATTTGAGTACATTTTATCAACAAATATCTTATTAACATTTCAAGCATAATTTTTTTCTTCTTCTTCCTTAGCTATATCTCTACAGCTGGAATGCTGGATGTTGGCCTCTTCAAACGTTCTCAATTTTTCTCTATCTGTGAACCGGTAAACCACCTCAGATTTGCCGGTGATATAGTTCTTGTGAGTGATAAATCTAGTCGAACTAAAGGCAATGATAAAATAACTCTATGATACCTCCCTAAACATTGGTCTTAAGATGAACATACCTATTGTATTTTAAAAAACGTAATTTAATGTTCCTTACATAGAAGTTCCCGCCACATACCCGAGGCTGTTATAAGGCATAGCGACGCCTCGTCAGCCTCGCTCATACATTCCCTGAGCCTGTCCCCGATCCATCCGGGACTTACATTTAAAGAAGGCAACAATAAGGAGGTGCCAGACCACATTTAATCTACCTAATTTTCCTTCATTGTTCAAAAAATTAACATTTATAATCTACATTTAATTATATTTCGCTTATTCTTCTAGTTTCACCCGGCTCGGCAGCTCGGTGTCATCTTCTGGTCTACCAAAAGGTGCCAGAGAACTGGCGAAACCGGTCGATCCTAAAATAAAAAATGGAATTAAACTACATATATGTTGTAAAGATCTCGTTATTTACAATGAATTTTTACCAAGAAATTTCAATAATAACTTTTGAAAATACGAAGTACTATAAACGTTATGTAGGACTTGAGCCAGTGATTTCCAACTGGCTCTTGGCGTCTTATAGCCCAGCACTCCGAACCATTGAATTCAAACCACTGACATTTTGTACCTATCAGACAACAACAAGAATGAATGAAGAAAGAATGGTAAAGTGAAAAAAATATGTAAACGGAACTAGAAATTCAGGAAGACCGAGGAAAAAGAGGCACGACGGAAAACGTCGGAGAAATCGATGTGCGTGCATAACGCGATGTATGAATCTTGACGAAGCGAGAGAAATACCTATGTCAAGAAAGAACATTGTGGTGGTCCAATATTTCTGGCTACCCTTTCAGGGAGATGGCGTGATGATAAGTTAGTTAGTTAGACGTTTTGTATGTGATTCTCAATATTTTTGAGCTAAAGTTTGACGCGAACTTGAGTATTTGTTACAGTAATTGCATGTATAAATATAAATATAATAGATTTATGAGACGACATCACGACATTTGCAGAAGAATGCAATTAAACCCAAGACTGGCTTCCGGGTGAAGAAGAGATACGTGTATACGTATACATAATATAATGTAAGTACATAGTATTTTATATAGGACTGTATTTCCTAGTATAATATATAAACTGTTAGCTTATCAATTATTTTAATTTTCTGTGTATTTTCCGGGTTCTCCAAGGACGCGTCTCAACGAAACTGAACTCTGACACGAATTTTCTCAATAAATTCTAAATAAATTCACCATTCAATTGTATATTAAAAGATACATTAGCGTATTGTTCGCAGAAGTTCAAAGTCACGTACAAAAAATATGAATGGTTTTGAAAGTGATTAAAATCTTTCCATTTTGATTTCTTATATAAATGATAATTCGAATTTTGAATGCTAAAGAGTTTGGGCTTATAATAGACCATAGGTTCCCAACGTGGGTGGTACCCCTTGTGGTTGCTAGAACTTTTCATGGGGGCGATAGCATATACAGATGCAAACGGGGGTTATTTTGCATAGAGAAGCATGCATAGAGTTAAATTTTCATGATTTTTCGAACCTTTGTGTGTATTTGCTCCTATATCAATTTGAATAATTTCTTTGATATAATTTTGAAGTTCTTGCTGGAGTTGAGTTAGGTACTTAATTGGAGTTAATTAAAATAACAGTTATGCACTATTTATAGTAGAACATATTAATGATGTAAAAATAATAATAATAATAATAATAATAATGATAAATATTAATAATAAAACAGCAATTTGTTCCAATGACAATTTGAATAATTTCTTCAATATTATTTTAAAGTTCTTGCTGGTAAAGTGCCTAATTACAGCTAATTTAAAAAACGGTAGTTACGTGTAACATAAATTAAATAAACACAAAAGTCCTGATCGTCCATGTCAACATGTGCAACATCGAAAAAAACATAATGTGTTATTACATTATGTGCTAAATTAAAAAAACGGTGGATTCGTGGAACATAAATTAAATAGACAATATGTGCACCATTTAAAAAGAACATTTTGTGTTAAATTATTTTTATTTTGTTATTTTATTTTATATCATTGTATTTAATATTATTTGTTTTAGATTTATTTTGTGTATCACGATCGAAGTGTGCGCGGGAGATGCCTATTGGTGGCGATGAGGTTCACAATCCATCACACCGCATCATGGAAGGATGGAGTGCCGCATCAGTAAAAGTGTGACAGTCCATTCTTTCTGCCTACCCTTTCGGGGAGACGGCGTGATGGTTAGTTAGTTAGTTAGTTAGTTTCAGTAATTAGAAGGAACAATTACACAAAATAAAAATAAAATTATGAGCATTACAGCTTATTTAGTTAATATAGTTTTAAAATCACTTTATCTACAATACTATTGTTAGTTAATGTAGTCTTGACACCAGTTTATCCACAATAGTATTGTTAGTTAATGTAGTATAAACACCATTTTATTCACAATAATATTGTTAGTTAATATAGTCTTAACACCACTTTATTCGCGATAATATTGCTTGTGAGTTAATATAGGCAACACCAGAATTAAATGCGATGATGAACTTAGTAAAATAATCCCAGTACTGACAGGTATACGACAAGGAGACAGCCTAAGCCCATTTCTGTTCAATCTGATAATGGACGAACTCAGAGAGGAGACCCAATCGCTGCAACTGGGATAAAGGATGGGAGAGCAAATGTCAATGTGGTATGTTATGCGGACGATGCTATAATCATAGCTGAGAACAATATTGACTTACAAAAAATGCTAAACAGACAACATCACGCCTGTAAGAAATACAACATGACGATCTCTATCAAAAAGACAAAATTTATAACCTTTTCCAAAACACCCAAAACATGCAACCTGGTTTAGAGAATCAACCCATAGAACAGGTCAGGACCTTCAAGTATCTAGGCATAGACCTGGTGGGAGGAGCTGATCTGCGGGAAGAAATACAAGCCCAAGTAAACAACGCAGCTGCAATCTCTGGTGCTCTAAAATCCACAATATGGAAAAACAAAGACACGGCCATTAAGAATAAGATGAGAAACTATAAAGCCTGCGTAAGACCAATAACATTTGGCCTCGAAGCAAGGGCAGACATAGTAAGGACCAAACAGGTTTCGAGGACTTCCGAGATGAAGACACTGAGGATAGCTGGCAAGACACTGAGACATCGCGTGAGGAACACCAGAATTAGAGAGATATGTGAGATTGAAGATATTATAAGATGGAGCAGACAGCGAAGAAGTTACTGGTAAGATCATGTTCCAAGAATAGACACCAACAAACTCCTTTATATTGCACTACAGAATCAGCCTCGTCCTCGTGGAAGACCTCCTAAAAGATGGAAGGGCAGCTGGGAGTCTACCTCACAGGAGGAGCAACACTCTGGAGAACAGACCACATAGGTCTACATCAAGGAAGAAGAAGAAGAAGTTTATATAGGTTTTATAATAAATTCATAATAAATATTCAAGGTAAAGTTGGTGTTAAAACAAAATATGTGTTTTCATTTATTCCATAAAAATATTAGTTATGGATATTGCGAAAACCAGGGTAATTATAAATTATAGCGTTCATTTCTAATTAAAATAAATACGTTACTTCTGTCTTCAGAAGGTCAGAAGTAAACTTTAATTGCCATATACGAGTATAATACTATGTAAGAGGGGCACACTCCCACAGTTTGTCGATCATTACTTTTCATCTGCAACATTATATTTAACGTCCGCCGTTATCTTTAAAATCAATTAAACGCTATTTTAATACTAATAGTTAATGATCTTGTGAAGTTAAATTTATGAATAGCTGTGCACATTAAATTTGTTATTATTTATTTTATTACATACGGGCTTATTTTAATTGCGGATAGAACATTAATATTAAAATTTGAAGCCGCTTACGGAGTTATTTCTACATTCTACATAGTGATGTCCTGGGGAGTTTGCCCAGAGTGATTTAGAGAGCTAGTATAATGGCGCTGAAAACTCGCCATTCGCCCTCTCTCTATCTGCTATGACAGTGGTCACATTGCCCGGGGTTCGCGAGGCCTGAGAGACCACTCGAGGACGCTAGATAGTTGGATTTGGTAGTAATGTTGCTGATGTTGTTGCAACATGGCGCATTACGATCTTAAGCAATGGTGTAAAACTCACATATTAAAAACCCGTACATAACCCTAATTAATAAACAATCACGTGTACCTGCACTTTTTTACGTTTCTTAATGTATTATATATCCGAAATGGAATTAGATAATCCGAACTCTTGATTCTGCATTGTCTTTTCATACTACATATGCAGGCGAGAACGATACAATCAATTAAACTACATAACGTACGAGAGAAGAATATTAAATTCTTAAAAGCATTAAATATATAGGTAAAATATTTAAAATCATTATAAACATGTTTGCTTAGTAATTATTGAAAAACGGGATTCCTATTTTTTTTTATTTTACACAGAACACAAAACAGTTTAATTTCTTGAGAGTTAAGGCGTTAACACTGTGGAATTCCATTGTAATTAAAATTAAATTAAATTAATTAAAACTCTGTTTAATATTCCACTATACTGTATTTATAGACGACACAACATGTTTCGGAGTTACCTCCATCTTCAGGTGTAAATATATGACTGAAGATGGAGGTAACTCCGAAACATGTTATGTAGTCTATAAATATAGTATAGTGGAATATTAAATTATATGACTGAAAGGTGTAAATATACGACGTATATTTACACCTGAAGGAGGTAACTCCGAAACATGTTGTGTAGTCTATAAATATAGTATAGTGGAATATTAAACAGTGTTTTCTTTTGAAAAAATCCAGTGTAATTACAAAACAGTTTAACGAAAATAACAGTAACAATATAAAATTTTACAGAGCACACTTTTATGATGAGGAACAACAACATATCTCAGCGAGGGATCTCATACGAGTATATGTCGACGACAGTGAGGCAGTCCTCAATCCAGAATTGGTAATATATTATATTTTTCTTTTTCTTTTTTTATATTCTTTGTATACAACACAAACTTTTTAAACCAATTAAAATTAAATATCAAACATGTTTCGGACTACTCAGTCCTTCCTCGGTGATATTATATAGATATTTAAAATATTATAAAATTGTTTACAAATATGGTCAGTTTTGACAGATGTTATGTAGATTTATTTGAGGAAGGACCGGGTAGTCCGAAACATCTTTGATATTTAATTTTAATTAGTTTAAAAAGTTAGTGTTGTATACAAAGTATAAAAAAAGAAAAAGAAAATGATTAAACATCTACAACACAAAGTATGGCGAACATAGAAGATATGATAATACGAGTATGTTGTCTATGGACACTGATTACAAAAATATGTTCAAATTCGAAGTTTGAACATTTTTGAGAACGATGAAACATGCCGAGAAAAATATACTCAAAATAGTAAAATCAGTATACCGACAGAATAGACAGTCGTCAAGATTGCTTATTTTTAGTACATGTCATCGGGTATTAAAAGCAATCGCGAGAAGTTATTTACCTTCGCAATATCGGTTATAAAGATGTTGAAGAGGAGTGGGCCAAGGCTCGAACCCTGTGGTACCCCTGATATTACATCTAAAAAAAACTACAAGTTGTCTCCAATAATATAATACATCAATAAACAAGGTGCATCACAAAGAAAGTTTATATTTAGTGGATCGATTAAAAAAATTGGGATTATATTTCTTAAAAACAATATCGTCCAAAATTAAACCCTCGCGTTAGCGGCACTCATTTAGTTGAACAGTAAAATTTCTTATGACGGCTCGGCTGACTGATAATCGACAGATAATCGACACTCTCCACGTTTTATATCGTTCTTGATGATTTTGGTCCCCCGAATTATGTAGTATTGTACCGGTCTCCTAAAAATTTTTGAACCATTTTCGAATGAGAGGTATGCTTGTCGTATCATTTAAGTGGCGAAATTTCTAATATTTCAGAATCTAGTACGCACTACAGTCGAATAACAGTTTTTGTAAAACTGTCCGCTCCCGAGAAACGCTCCATAGCAACTTAATTCCCAAACTACCGATTGACATATCCCCCGCGCCCCTCGGATACGTTTCGTTTACGAAATAAGCTAAGCAAACATAAACATTATTATGAGACACCCTGTATTATATCTTACACGAAAAAAACTTTGTTTTTGTTAAATATTATTATTGCGGTTTACTCGTATCCTTCAGGGAGGACAGGCCGATCCTAGGGTGACGTGTCTCGTTTAATAATATGCCATTTAATGCAAATTACTAATATCCAATAATTATTAATTGCATAGGAAGTCGGGCTCGCTGATGGCATGACTTCATGCGGCCTGCTGTATATTTATCCCATTTCAAATGTTTATTCAAAGATTATTTAGTCATGAATTTTCACGTGACATTAGGTAAACAACAATCTTCTTGCTCTTTGTAATAAAAGTGCAATTAAAAACCCATAACCTCATTTTTCTTATATATTTGTCCCTCATATGAATCTGTAAACTGCTTATAAATAGGATTAATTAATTACAAAAGAGATCAGACTGTAAATGGACCTTTAGAATATATTAATTTAATAATGCAATGTTTTTTTATTTTTATTAAGAGATAACTTATATTGTAATAACTAGCTCGAAAATCATTTTATCAGAAGCCGATTACTCTGTCACTTAGACCACCAGCAAATAGTTTCAAAGTAAATGCCTCCTCAATCACCGAAACATTGTGAACTGCCATGTCACTCGCATAGTGATATTAACACATCGAGTGCAGGATATGTTAAAACACACTTTTTCCTTCTGATTCTTCTTCTTCTGGATGTAGATCTTGTGATCTTTTTAGGTAGGATATCAACGTTCTTCTTGTGATAAAGACGACCAGCCTTCTCTCCATCCATTTGGTGGTCATCCTGGTGGTCGTCGGCCCTCTGGAGTCTCGTGCATCACGATCTTATGAATTCTTCCTGGATCCATTCTCTCGATGTGACTATTTCCTATTGTTATTAAATCACAGATAATCCAAAGAATAAATATGAAAATCTCCATAGACAAGACAAAGAGCATGGTTACATCAAGACAACCAGTACAAAGCAAGCTTGCATTAGATAATAAAATAATAGAACAAGTGATGCATTTCAAGTAATAAGGTGTTGATGTATCAAGCAGCAGTGACCTCTACGGAGAAGTAAGTGAACTAACAAACAGGGCCGCCGTTGTGGCTGGCTGCTTGACGAATGCTGTTTGGAAAAATAAAAATATGCTAAAGGAGAGCAAAATTCAAATCTACAAGACATGCGTACGTCCTATAATGACATATGGAATAGAAACGAGAGCTGACACCATCAGAACAAATAGTCTCCTAAGAACCACAGAAATGAAGACTCTCCGATCCGTTGCGGGAACGACGCTCCGAGACAAAATAAGAAAGATCTGCAATGTGGAAGATGTCGTGCGATCGGGAAGACTGAGAAGACGCTACTGGAGAGATCATACATCAGACAAGATCAGACAGAATAAAGTACCAACAGGAAATCAACCTGCAGGTAGACCACTTAAAAGATGGCGGGACAGTTGGACATCTGCATCCCAGGAACAGGCTCCGAGAAATAACAGAACACAGTCAATAATAATGCAGAAGAAGAAGATAGTCCAAAATTTGGTTTAAACAAAAATATTGTTTTATTTGCTTTAAAATAATGTAAATACCCTCAACAATATCTAATTAATTACTTAATCATTTAAACGGTGCACCGCTCACAATCTTTCTCACAATCGGTACACAAAAGTTCTCCATAGAATTCCGCGGCACACCATAAGCTAAAATTCGGTCTGGACGTGGGCGTTAATCAGCTAAGGAGACGTTGGTGACCTTTTTTTATTGTTTTTCTCCTTCCGAATGATCGAATGTCCAATTTTCACGAATGAGCTAAAAAATATTTTTTTTCTTATTCTTCTACTTTTTTTTTTTTTCTTGTATACAACAGGTCGTTTGAACGCAATTACTGTATACAATTTATTTTCGCTATTATATTGATTCTTATGACATGTGATAGGTAGCCAATCTATCACCATTTTATTGTCACGAGAATTCTACACCAGACCAAAGACAGTGTGACAATCACACTGCCATCGCGGGGAATCGAACCAGGGACCTTCGATATGGAAGTCAGAGCTCTTTCCACTCTGCCACGAAGGGCGACAGGTCTTTTTCTTTCTCAGCCTATTCCCGTCCACTCCTGGACAAAAGCCTCCTCTATTCGCTTCCATGTCACTCTGTCCTGTGCAGACTGCATCTAGGTTATTCCGACGTGTCTGTTCAGGTCATCCTTCCACCGTAGTTGCGGTCGCCCTGCACTTCTCTTTGCCGTCCACGGTCTCCAAATCAGCAGTTATTTCTTTCAGTTTTTTTCTTATTATGATAGGATATCTAATGATGTAGTAAGTAATATATGCAAGAAGTGTGAATGGAAAAAAGTCGAGGAAGGCCAGGGAAAACATGGCATGACCGAATTACATTACTTTCCGTTACTTATCTATTAAAACAAATATTTTGCCGTATACTTGAAATACGTATCTCTGTAATGGTTCTATATCATCACAGGCTAGTCTTAGTTAGCCAGGTGGTTTGGGGTCTTATTTTCATCACGTGGCCATACCATCGAAACCTTGATTCTGATAAAAGATTTCACTTATATAAATATGTATACGTTTAGCCTATAATTTGCAGTATTGCGAATCACCCGCATGCGTTGTGTTATCAGATTTGATTCTGCGTGAGAGAATGTCAATTCCCGGACGATTCATCACAGTCGCAGTATCAATTTCGCGTGTCAAAGGTGCTCCTCCCGCAATTAATATGCTGGGCAAGTGTGACAACCGTGACATGAAATGGCTGGGGGGGTTTTGAAACAACCGCGCGTTGAATCACTTCCAGAAACAAGGCGGGCGTGATGCTGCCAGGATCGTTCGCGATTAATCGTGACACGGCGTGAATACGGACGACGTATTTTTACTTCATAATCGCCATCCTATCATTCTATTATAGAGATTAATTTACCTCATAGGTTGCTATATCCAGACAGAGGTTGACATTTTAACTAGTTGACTGGCCGGCGGAAGAACGAAGGGAACAGAACGCAAATTCCGAAAACAGATGTTTTTACAAAGGTTTGAAAGTATTTAATTGCTTGCCGCAAGTCATGAAGGACTCTGGTAATGTTCACAAATTCCGCAACCAATGTATAGTCACATTTTTTAGTTATTAATGTTTTTTTTTTTATTAAAATATTAATTTTTTTAATAAAGTAAAAGAAGAAGAAATCATTATGTATTGGTATAGTAGAGCATCGTTTATCCGGACCAATTGGGGCCGGAGTCTCCGAGACATATGAGTCCACTATAGATTTCAGGCATATCAATTTAGAACAAGACATCGAACCAGAAACACGGGAGCCAGTTTGACAAAATTCTCTTGTATTTGGTGTATCAATCTTTTCTGATGTGATCATGTTCAGCAGATTGCGCTTATCGGCATTGCCAGAGGCAATTTTTCCTGCATTAACTATCTAAAAAAAAATGTGATTTTTATCTACTCTGTTATAATGAACCAAATATGTTTTTTCTTTAGTAAGTAGTCATTTATTTATATATAATTAAAAGTTGTGTTCTAATGATACTAGTATGTAATCCTTGTATCATTGATATATTATATATATTATAATAGGTGCATTTTTTACTAGCCCTATTAAATATTTGTGAATATCAAATTGTTTTATTCCTTCCAAATTGTATTATCATACAATGTCTGATTTAACCAGTTGTTTCCTATTCTGTGCCTTATTCTCTCTGGCTCTACAGTCTTGAGTGGACCTTGGCTGCCTCCAAAATGCTTCTCCAGCCGACCACTGAGCCCTGGACTTCCACTTCTAAGGCCTCACTCCCAGCAATTTCAGGTACTTCTCATTTATCCTACTTTTTTTTTCAGCTACAAGATTCACTTATTTTTATCAAATGGTTAATTTGTTATTTATATTGAAATTGTTAATTGGTTCTGATTTTGAAAATTTGGTTTGGTTCATATGGTGCTCCCGTCAATTTGGAGATATTTCGTATATAAGTGAATTGTTTTGGTCAATTTGATTATTGCCGCTCTTTATGATAGTTATTTGTGCCAAAAAATACGTTTTTACTGTTTTGGTGTTAAAATTATATAAGTTATTTAGTTTATAAAAATAATTTTGACAGGTGTAAAAATAATTTTTTCATTTGTTCCAATGACAATTTGAATAAATTATTCAATAATATTTTTAAGTTCTTGCTGGTGTTGGATTGTTTTAAGTGCCTAATTACAGTAAATAAAATAAAAACAGTGGATAACGTGGAATAAAAATTAAATAAACACAAATGTCCGGATCGTCCAGCTGACGACAAGTGCTCCATCTAAAAGAACATTATGTGTTAAATTATTTTTCTTTGTTATTTTATTTTATATCATTGTATTTCAGATAATTTGTTTTAGATTTATTATGTAGACGTTGAACGATCGAAGTGTGCGCGGGAGATGCCTGTTGGTGGCGATGAGGTTCGCAACCCATCACACCGCGTCTCGCGATGGCGAAAAGAGAAGAATGGAGTGCCGCATCGATTAAAGTGTGGCAGTCCATTCTTTCTGCCTACCCTTTCGGGGAGACGGCGTGATGGTTAGTTAGTTAGTTAGTTTTTTTTTATTAAATTTCTTCTTTGTGTGTTTTGTGCCTATTTGTTTTTTTTAATAAGTTTTCTTTAAACATTTAACTATTATGTATTTCAAAATATCATATACTAGTTGTGAAAAATATGTAATTTTTTTATAACTAAATAAATAAGCATAAAAATTAAAAAGAAAAAAAAATGGGCTTGAGAACATTCACAGTGTTATAAAAGCTGAAAGAAATGCCAATTTTGTATGTTTTGTGTTGTCAATGTAAAATTACCAATATGTATTTAAACGTGCTGGTGCTTAATATTTTCAAACCAAAATTTTGTATGGAGAATTTGAGATTTCTTGAAAAAAAAAATGCAATTCATATTCCAAATTCCGAAATTGGTTTTCAAGATTTTATAATTTTAAATTTAATAAAGTTGAAAAATGCACAATTTCTCCATACAAAAAGTTTTAAATGAAATCTTAGTATCAGGATAGCAGAATAGCTAAGAAGATATGTGGGTAGTTTTGAGAATGAAATCCCAAATGCTATTTATCTTGCTCACATGAAAGAAACAAAAAGTACGCTATTTTTGATGAATAAATTCTACTATGTTTTAACGTCCGATACCTCCTAGCACGCCATGAACTCCTGGTGCTTAATATTTTCAAAACGAAATTTTGTATGGAGAATTTGGGATATCTGAATTGAAAAAAATAATGCAACACAAATTCCGAATTCCGAAAGAGGTTTTCACGATTTTATATTTTTTTATTTAATAAAGTTGAAAAACGCACAATTTCTCCATACAAAAAGTTTTAAAATGAAATCTTGGTATCAGGATAGCAGAATGGCCAAGAAGATAATATGTGGGTAGTTTTAAGTATGAAATCCCAAATTCTTTTTATCTTGCTCACTTCATACGCATGAAAGAAACAAAAAGTCTCTTTATATAAAATTTCCAATATGTGTAATATTCAACGTCCGATACCTCTTAGTACGCCATGAACTCCTGGTGCTTAATATTTTCAAAACAAAATTTTGTATGGAGAATTTGGGATTTCTGCATTGAAAAAATAAATATTTCAACTCAAACTCGAATTCTTAAATTTGGTTTTCACGATTTTACAATTTTTAATTTAATAAAATTGAAAAACGTACAATTTCTCCTTACAAAAAGTTTTAAAATGAAATCTTCGTATTAGGATAGCAGAATGGCCAAGAAGATATGTGGGTAGTTTGAAGTATGAATATTTTCGATTCTGAAAACCGTCCTTCCTGTATAATGTTTATTGCACCGCCCATTAAAATGTTACAAAAAAAATATTATTGTCAATATGCTCCTGGTACTCAATAATTTTAATGCTCAGAGTGGTGAATGAATTGTTGCTTGGTAGGTTCATAGTAGAGAATGGAAAATTCACCCTGAGCCTCGAGCTGCACAGAACAACGGGTTCCACCCTCATACTACTTATCTTGTTCACTCTCATACGCATGAAAGAAACAAAAAGTGTCTTCGGTATTTTATGTAAAATTACCAATATATATTTCAACGTCCAATACCTCTTAGAACGCCATGAACTCCTGGTGCTTGATATTTTTAAAATATAATTTTGTACGGAGAATTTGTGATTATGAAAAAAAATTATATTTCAAATCTAACTTTCGATTTCCGAAATTGTTTTCACTATTTTATAAATTTTAATTCAATAAAGATGAAAAACGCACATTTTCTCCATACAAAAAGTTTTAAAATTATATCTTGGTATCAGGAGAGCAGAATGATATGTGGATATGTGGGTATTTGAAGCGTCAAATTTTTCGATTCTTAAAACCGTCTTAATAGTATAAAATTTATTGCACCGCCCATTAAAATGTTACAAAAAAATATTATTGTCAAATGCTCCTGGTACTCAATGGTGAATTGTTGTTTGGTAGGTAGAGATGAAGAGAAAATTTGCAAGTCAAGTCATAAGGATTTTTCAACGTCTTTAGCCATTTCTTCTATTATTTTTTACACGGAATTATTGCTCAAAGTTCCTGATATCTGACGGTTTCTTGTGATGAAGAACAGTTTTTATTATTTTTCCGCTTTTGCGATTAACAATGAAATATTATATGAAGATCCTGGTCCATTATCTCCTGGTTAAAGAAAGGCAACAGTAAGGGAGTGGTCACGCCGGAGTGTCTGGGTAGGCGTCAAGACATAGTTCGCTGTGATCACGACCCAAGGTATATAGAATAAACCCCCCTATAAGTGTGGCCGATCCCATAGTACGCCATATGTTGGTTCGCCTGGTGTCCACCTAGTCTCCGATCCTGGCACTTCGGTGTGGCCATACCCTAAAAGATTTGATACAGTTGGTTGTTTTAAATATTTATTTTCCAGTCCTTGAATATAGGATAAATATATTCCCTTTATATCAGCATGTTTTTTATTCAAATGCTCTTGTAGCCTAGTAGGCTTCATATTTTTATAAGGATTAATTGTATCTCAATAGAGACGAAGGTGTAAATTATTTTTTGGGAACAGTATATGGTGGCCGAGGCGCTTACAGGACTTATGACCTGTCATTGGTTGGGTTGAGCGATCTTATCTTTACATTTTTAAGTTCACTCCACACTTGCGTCATCTATTAAGATTGGGAAGCATTAACCAGAAAATCTTTATTTATTATTTTTATATGAAAAAACTTTTGGACAAATTAAACACACAGGTAAGAGATTAGTTCGAAGGGGAGGGTGTTAATCCATATTTTTATTTCTTATTCTACAGTCTTCTTTTCTCCACTGCTGGATATAGGCAACTTCCATTTTTCTCCATTCATCCCTTTCTTGTCACTTCTGAATGTAAAAAGTACAAAAATATATCCATAACGCAAACTAATATTTTAAATGACAACTTGCACACGGACGCCATCTTGAAATCGGATCGCTGCTCGTATTATTAATTGACTTAACCTGTGATTATAATTGCGTTTTAAACTTAATTATTAGAATTTGAGATTTGGAAACAACTAGAATAAATTAAAAGTGTGTTATCAATTCAGTACTAGTTTATTTCCGGCGATTTTTAAAAAGCGTCCGCGCGTCACTCTGACGACAGAGATAAAATAATAAAGCGAGTCACGCCATATCTTGATTTGAGGTTTATCTCTAACGCGTATCAAAATAAATTTATAATAAATGTCATGCACCACCCTGGGATACATGGAACTAATCGGTTAAGCTGGTGATATTACCTCACTAAGAAGTGAGGTTATGGATCCCACCGTAATGTCTGAACCCGCAAGACAAGTCCTGAAAACAATTAATTTGTTTTTATCTTAAATATCTAAAGATAAAAACAATTTTCGCGAAAAATATTTATGTTTTAAAACCCTTGTAAAAAATCAATATATTATTTTCTTAAAGTACTTTAAATAAACATAAAAGTGATTAAAAAATTTATTCATTCAAGAAAACATTGTCTTCATGAAATTAGACAACTTTTAAAAAATATGTTAGCATTTTATTTTGAAAGACTAAAAGAAAGTTATATTTTGTATTATTCATACATATGTGAAAACGTCCGTTTTACTAAACCACCTAAAAATGTAACACTTTGCTGCAAACCAATACCTTTGATTGAAATAAGCGAAGATGTTTGAAATTCTAGGATATATACACATTTTAATAAAAGCTTTAAACTTATTTTCTAAATGTATGGAACTGGCAGAAGAAGAATGAGAGCAGAATAAATGCGGTAGAAATGAGATCCTTTAGACGTATGTGTGATAAAACGATGTACGACAGAGTTTCAAATGCTGGTTAAGAAAAAATGATTAAGAAAGTATACGTTTATGATGTGAATGGAGTGCGGATTCGAGGAAGGCCGAGGAAAACATGACATGACCAAATCTCAATCAAATTTTAAAGGTCGGCCATGCTAGAAGTCGGAAGAATCGACATACGTGTAGACTAATACGAGGAAGTTAGAGAGGTGTGGCAGGATAGAGTAGTGTGGCGGTCCATTATTTCTGCCTACCTTGCTTGCTGCCTACCTTGAAAAGGCTTGATGGTTTGTTGTTCTAAATGTTATCCAAACTTGAAAGGCTTGAAGCATTTCGGCAATTCTGATTTAAACCAAATTCCCGTCCATGCTGCTTACATCACCGATGATGCACTGATCCATTCCAACTGTTGTTACCGTAGTCCCAACGCTTCGTCACACTCCATTGCAGAGTACTCACCGGGTAATACTCATCGATTTCTGAAAAATCCGCTTCCATTTCTCGGAAACGACCGGTTTTGGCGGCAAAAAACGGCGGGAGATTAGTTCATTTTCAATCCCTCGTTACGTCAGAGTCTCGCACATTCTGTGACGTACTGTGAATACTACTCGGACACACCTACAAACTGGATACCAGCAGTCTGCGTACGGGGAGTGACCCGCGCCATCAAGATACCTGGCATGACTAAATGTGACCAACACGTCAATGTAAACGCTTTTGTCTCTTTATATATTTAAATAATCTTTTTGATTTTACTTCAAGTCTACTCTCTCGCTTCCGTGAACCGCAATAACTTCAAAGATTAACATAATGACGAGCTTTACCTACAAATTAGATGTAATCTCCACCTGTTTCATGAACAGTTAATTCTAACAGATAGTTTAGAGCATACGACTTCTTAGGATCAATCCGGATCGCAAGATTAAAACTATTGATTATTGTGTTGTTGGAATGACGCCATTTTATAAACCCGCGGGCTTTTTTTGAATATAGAACATAATTTGAATACTAAAATGTCAGTTGATTCCGAGGTGGTTAAACTTGTTTTCCAATAATGTGGTATTTTAAAGAATATTGTACGTCATTGGAACAATGTTTTTTTATTTTGTTATTGCAAAGAGTTATATTTAGATCTGATCTTAACTTTTGGCCAATCTTGAAATAGAAATCCTGTTGAAAACAGAAGATTGTTAATGTACGCTGAAGATGTTGTTTTTTTTCATACAGCAAACCGCCGTATTCTTCTAGGCACTCAACCGAATCTCTTAACAGCCTATTGATATTCCAAGAAATTGAAAGTTCTATTATAGAATCGTTATTCCATTAAAGAGGGAAATACCTTAACCCAGCACGACAAAAACCCACTTAATTGAGCAGTTTTAAGAATTTCATCTGACTTTAATACGTAGGTACCTACATAAGAAAAGTAAAATAATATTTGTGATAATATATTAAAATTAGGAGTCAGGGCCGATCTAAGAGCACTAAAAACCTTCTCAGAGTAGCAGAAATGAGAACCCTACGCTCCATCGCAGGCAGAACCCTCAGAGATCGAATCAGAAATGAGATGATAAGGTCTGTCTGTGGTGTTCAGGACATAATATGGTCGGGAAGAAGCAGAAGGTGCTTTTGGAGACATCACGTGGACCTTGTGAATTCCGTCATCTTCGACAGCGTCAGCACAGACTGTTTTCCCTCCGCATATCAAACAGCTGAACATGATCGCTTCGGAGATCGACGTCTTTCATATCAGTGAAAGTACGTTCAGAAGACAAATACTCTTGACTTTGTGATGTATCTTGTATCCTTAAATATCTCATGCGTTCCTGGTATTATATTTTATATTTTACCTGTTCTCAGTAGATACCTTAAACCTTAATATTTGTTTGTAATGTCTTTGAGAAATAAACTGATTTATTAACATAATAACAGCGGCATGAGATTACCAGGAAGGCCACCGAAGAGGTGGAGGGACGGCTGGACATCATCATCCCAGGACAACTCACCATCATAAACAGGTCATACGTCTTAAACTAAGAAGAAGAAGATTTAAATTTAATATTAAACGATGAATGATAATAACAAACAAAGCTGACTAAAATGGTTCAGATGATAGGCGGGTTGAAATGGCGGTGGACTGGCCATATTTGTCGGGGAAGACGGGTTCTGCAGCGGAGACGACGAAAAGAATACCGTAGAGTTGAACATCCCCCTGCCCGCTGAACCGACGATGTTATAAGAATTGCTGGACATGGATGAATAAAAGTGGCGATGGCGTGCTTTGGGAGAGGCCTACGTCAGCAGTGGGCGACAGAATTTTTACTGTTCGTTCAAATGAGTGCCGTGAATGCGCGGGATTACATCTGTACGATATTATTTTTAACAAATAAATTCTCAAAGTATGTACCTTAACCGCCTCCTAAAAGTTCTGGGAAAATAACCGCTTCGGGCTATTTTCCGAGAAACGTGCAAAAAAGCAGGTTTTTTATTAATGAAATTTAATTATATATTAATTTAATTTTTTTTTAAATTACGAAACGTCAAATACTCGGCCGCACACTTTGCCTTCCTCTTGTAAAACTATCATATTTATGAAGACTTGTACTCAAGTTTTGTTGGCACACGCGCGTGTCCCTAACAGTTTGTACATTTTAGGTACATTACTTTTTCTCAAGCGCGTACGTGATACGGGATATCGCAGAATGGTACAGTCAAAGTAAACGTATCACGTACGTTCAAATACGTAGGGTGGTTAATAATTAATAAACACTTTTTTTATTCGATCCACGTATTAAAAACATTCTTTTCAGACACCTTGTATAATAATAAAATGATTCCTGAAATGATTTGGACATGTGGAACGAATGGATGAAAGATGAATGGTTAAAAAGTTGTATACAAGAAGTGTGAGTGGAAAAATAGGCTGAGAAAGACCGAGGAAAGTATGGCATTACAAAATAAATACATTATTAAAATACAACATTCGAAGTCGGAAAAATCGACGAGCGTGCATGTTACAATGTACGGACAGAACAGTATGGCAGTGCATCCTCTCTGCCTACACCTCTGGCGTGAAGGCAAAAATATCGCGATGTTTAGTTAGTTAGTATGTGCATATTGGTATCATTGACATTTCGATTTGCTTTCACGGAAATTGAAGTCGATATTAAATTTTCTATTATTTTTAAACATCTATGATAGATTACCTCTTTTTTGTAACGTCATGTTACCAAAGGCCATAGAATGATGATAAAATCGCGCGGTAACTTTGACCTGGGAACAAGTTTAGAGCGAGAACCTTCCACATGCGCGTGGGCCGCCCACTACGAGCCAGGACTGCTATAACAATATGATGAATGGCCACAGCTCCCTACCAGGGCGTAAGGCACCAGACACCAGGCTACAGGCACAAGGTGACCCCGCTCATCCTCTGCAGTATCAAAGTCACACATTTACATAAAATATTTGTTATTTTGTAGCTAATTTTATGGGCGTAACATGTACGACGACCATCGTGGCAGAGTGGCAATAGTTATTATTATTATTATTTTGTTGAATCGCTCTTTACATCATGACAGCATGAGCCAAATCGATGTAAAGGATATTACAGCTATCATATTGATTCTCGTGACATGTGATAGGTAACTAATCTATCGGCATTTTATTGGCACGTGAATTATAGGAGACCAAAGACAGTGTGACAATCACACTGCCCTCGCCGGGAATCGAACACGGAACCTTCGGGGTGGCAGTCAATGCACTTACCACTCGGCCATGAAGGTCATTTCCCGGCGAACACTGTCTTTGATCTGTTGTTGAATCATTATAATATTATTGAATGTAGAGTCATTCGAATATTATGAACTAAATATTTTACATTAATGAAGACATTATTTTTCTAGAAGTTCACGAAGTTCATAAATTCTAGAAAAAAAATTATATCATTATATAAATATTACTGTTAAAATTTAAAACACTCTTATAATATCTAATTTATTTTTACAATAAGCAATAAACAGGTGTTACAATAAACAGTTCATTGTAACACCTGATGATGCCAACATCGGTTGGCGAAACAGCTGTCGCGACACTCAGTGAATAAAAAGAAATTGTGATATTATAACAGTGTTTAGAATTTTAACGGTAATAACGTTGAAGTATCATAGTGTTTCGGCCAAAACAATGGATTATATAATATAAATAGGCAAAAACTCAGGTCATCAAGAAAGAGTACGAGAATATTTTTATTATAAGTGAGCAAGACAGAAATACTTCGATTCTCTCCGAAAGTAATTGAAATGCGCACTGTCCGCTTACCCGAGAACGTTTCTGGATTATTATTTTTTTATTATTGTTGTCCGACAGTAGTGTCAAAAACAAAATTAAAACAATGTGGTGTTGTTAATTATGAAATTTTTAACGTGTGTGAAAAAAATATACATTAAAAGTTAAAACTTATAACTGATTACGATTGCATTTTACTTCCGTGAATATTTCACGAGTTGCAACTAGTATACTGTATTTATTATAAACTTTGATAAATTTGTAAAGTCTTCCTGCATCCAAACAATTGTCGTTTGAGTCTGTCCTATACCATATATACAATACAATAAATAAATAACGCTATACAAAAAGCCAGTAATTATATTGCTGTATAATTGTGTTATTGAAGTATGAAACTGTATTTAAAGATTTTTTGAACTGTGATTTATTACAGCTCTGCTAAATAATGGCTGTGCTACATTATAAAATAAGTATACACTGAAGTAAATAAAGCATTCCATAGTCCTTTGAATAGCAATTGACCTTCCTCCCAAGGTTCTGTTCAGAACTTAAGTACGTAAAACATAAACATTTAAATCTAATACGTGTTTATCTTATATGGCCCAACGCGAGAAGAGGTAATAATGAGGTGTAACGGAGTTCAATAATTATCCTAAATATAGCTACTCCTATGTGTTAGTGGAGAATTCAGAATCCCCTGGTCGGCTAAAATACGCAATTAGAACCTGCATAATTTTATTGTAGAATAACATCTAAAGGCAATCATTTTTGCATTAAAAAATCCTCCTACTCCTCCTCTCCTTCTTATCCTCATTCAACTTGTAGACTTAGGCTTGGACTTGGATCTTCTGGCTTACAGAGGTTCAGCTCATGTGGCTATTCCTCTTACGTCTGATGGGAACATTGTTGGAAGGCGATTTGGTGGGTTGTTAGTTTATGCGGGGGCATGATTTGTATGGCCCGGAGTGTTCCTCTGAAGGAGGATCGATTTTGGGCGCTGTGGCGGCTGGAGGTGTTTGGGTCGTAATTTGAGAGGTCTTTTATTGTGGGGTTGGGATGTGAAGGGAGCCCTTTGTAAAAACGTTCGGCAAGTTTCAGAATGAATTCATCTATCATCGGGATTACCGATTCTAGGTGCAGTTGTGTGATCCTGGTCTATGAAGGCGCACCAAGCTTAACAGTCTGTTATTAGAGGATTCTGCTCCTGTGATGCTGAACTCCAGCCATTTCTTTATCGTTTTGGAGGTCTCTCTGGTGGGCGCCGCGCCGGCTGTCTGGTATCCCATACAGCGCCATCTTTTGGATTATAGAAATAACAAGTAAACATTAGTGGGATAGAGAAGGAAAAAATTCTCAAATAAATCATTAGTGTATTTTTTACTTTTTTCAGCACTACTGAAGTATTGTTATCACAATCAAAACTCTTTTTAAATCATTTTATTTTAGATTATTGTAACACCTGATGATTTCAACATAGGTTGATGAAACAGCTGTCGCGAAGAATAAAAATAAAAATGGTGATATAACAATATTTAAAAAAAATTAGAGCAACATTTAATAAAATGACATCACTTTTGTGCAATGATAACATACTCGTACATTTAAAACTCCGCCAGAGAATGCTCGAATGCTATGAGTGGTCTGTTTTATTGTATGGATGTAAAACGTGGATCTTAAAAGTCAACTCAATGAACAGACTGGAAGCATTTGAAATGTGGCTCTGTCGCCGAATGCTCAGAATTCCTTGGACCGACATGGTTACCAATACCGAAGTCCTGAGGTGAGCTAGACTGGGAGCTGTTGTCAACTATCAAGCTTCAGAAGATTTCAAATGTGAGTCATGTACTGCGTTGGGAAAAGTACCACCTTATCCAAGTGATATTGGAGGAGAAAATTGAGTGACGCTGAGGGCCCGGTAGGAGACAGATGTCCTGATTGCGAAACGTGAGGGAGTGGATCGGCATCCGAAGTGTGGAGGAGCTGTTCCAGGACAAACCAGAAAGGGTGAACCAGGGTGACTCCAGGTATTTGCTTTTTAACCATCAATGTCCGGCCTCGAGACTTAAATCAAGGAGAATTCCACACCACCGCTGCAACCGTCTCCTAAAGTCGAGAGATTGGACAGATGAAGGGAAAGCTGCAGATGCCTGTATCAGATGATGTCCAAGAAGACTTATATCCGCGAACCCTACCGCCGGTGCTCGAGCTATCTTGGAAGCCCTGAAGAACCCCTCAAACGATTTCGCACATGCGTTAAAAAATCCAGGGATAACATGACGAGATGGGGTGTGCTTCAGAGCAGTACGACACTCTGCATCTGTGGCATGGAGCAATCCATCCTGCACATAACGGAGTACCCCTGCTGCCCTGTGACATGTAAGGAGGATGATCTGGTTAGGGCGTCCTACAATGCGGTCCAGCTGACAAGAAGAAGACTAATTGTTTGTTTATAAATATGTAACAATTAACCAGTAACATGTACCAGATGTACCTATGACACGGAACACTCTCTGGTGAATGTGTCAAATAAATAAATAATGAATTGAAAGCAACCATTTACATTATTTGGACGACCTTCGTGGCCGAGTGGTAAGTGCTTTGACTGCCACACCGAAGGTCCCGGGCTCGATCCCCGGTGACGACAGTACGATTGTCACACTGTCATTGGTCTGTTGAGGAATTCACGTGACAATAAAATTGCGATAGATTAACTACCTATCGCATGCAATGAGAATCAATATGATAGCTATGGTAAACCCATTACATCGATTTGGCCAACGATGTAAGGATGGAAAGAGCGATACAACAAATTAATAATATTAATAATAGATTGAAGAAAGAATGGTAAGAAAATATAGGTATATGTTAACGATGTAAATGGAACTATAAATAGAGAAAGATCAAGGAAAACGTAACACGATAAAATAAATCAAATATTGAATGTCGGCCACGTGAGGAGTCAGAGAAATCGACGTGTGTGCATGACAGGATGTATGAATTTCGAGGCAACGTTAGAAGCATATCAGGAAAAAAAAGCGTGACCGTCCATTATTTCTGCCTATCCCTTCGTGGAGACGGCATGATGGTTAGTTAGTTATAATAATAATCATAATAATAATTCTGGACAGTTTGATCTTCGTTGTTACTGGGAGAACCTTGACCACATCTCAAGGAAACATTTCCTCTGCCTCCCACAGATTAACAGAACTAACATGTATGTACTTGAAGTTAATCAATCGTAATGAGAATTTATTGACAAACGCTCACGAGATTGGAAATCGACAGTAATTTAAGATTTATGGCTATTGAAGGTATAACGAGATTCATTTAAATATTATATTGTATTAGCTAATCAAAATACTTCCGGCCAACGATGTTACAACTATTGACTACTCTGAAACATTGAGAAAAACATCCATAATTATTTTTTTTAGATGTACTTGTACGGGACCTACGAGCAGTGCCGAATTAAACCAGCGCTAGACCTGTATCAAATGTCACCAAGAGAACCTGGGTTTTCGGCTCCGTACGTCATGACTGGCAAAACGCACTGGTTGAAGGCTTTAGTCTTGAGGTATTGTGGTATTTTAGAGTTTTACGTTTTTCTCGGTCTACCACTATTTTTAGTTCCATTTACATCATTAACCTATACATTTTTTACCATTTCTTTTCAATCATTATTTTCATGTGCCCAAAAATCTTTATATTCCTTTCATTAATTTATTCATAACACTATCATTCGCATCGCATTCACTTCTAATATTTTCATTCGACACTATCATACACCATATTTTTTCCATTCGTGGCCGAGTGGTAAGTGCTTTGACTGCCACCTCGAAAGTCCCGGGTTCGATTCCCAGAGATGGAGATTGTGAATGTCACACTGTCTGGTATAGGTCTGGTGCAGATTTTACGTGACATTTGACAATGAACAATGACTTACATTGACAATGAAAATGGCTATAGATTAACTATCTATCACATGACATGAGACTCAATGTGATAGCTATACATCGATTTGGCTTGCGCTGTAATGATGTAAAGAGCGATTCAACAAAATAATAATAATAATAATACACAGATTTTATACACATTCGTCTAAGAGATCTCTTTCAACGCAATTATTCTACTTCCATCCTTCGTTCCATCCAGTTCTATGCTTTTAATAACTAACTAACCATCACACGGTGTCCCCAAAGAGGTAGGCAGAAATATTAGTCCGTCACACTGTTGTTTGAATATACGTTAGCATTTATTTACCATTCTTTCCATGTGTCCAAACCATCTCGTCTCCCTTTCATTCGTACCACATTCACATTTTATATTAGGTCCTTACATATGAAATTGGCGTTTTGTATGGGAGGAACATAAAGTTGATTTTTTTAAATATAATATATTTATTTAATCAAAGTATGTACCATTGCTATCTATGCACTTTTGCCATCTCATAGGTAGTTCATCGATCCCTTTACTAAAAAAAACATTCGGACGGGAATCAATAAAATCTTTGAAGTCGGTTTGGACTGCCCATCGGAGTTGAATTTTTTCCCTTGCAATAAGTTATCCAAATTTCGAAAAAAATAGTAATCTGTTGGGGCAAGGTCCGGAGAGTACGGTGGATGTCTTAGACATTCCAATTGAAGCTCTTCTAATTTGGTAGCCGTCTGTTGTGCAGTGTGTGGTCTAGCGTTATCATGAAGCAGCAGTGGCCTAGAGCGATTAACCAGCCTCGGTTGTTTAGCAGTTAGCTTTTCCATCATGGTTTGCAGATGCTGATAATAGACATCTGCCGTAATCGTCTGGCCAGATTTAAGAAAGCTGTAGTGAACGACACCAGCACTAGTCCACCAAACGCTCACAAGTAACTTTTTTGGAGTCAATTTTCGTTTGGGGCATGGTTTGGCTGGTTCGGCAGGGTTCAGCCATTGCGATGAGCGCTTTCGATTATCATACAGGATCCACTTTTCATCACAGGTAATGATTCGATTCAAAATCTCTTCATTATTGTGCCGGTTGAGTAATGCAACGCAGCAGTCAACGCGCGTTTGTTGATTTGCTTCACTCAATTCGTGAGGTACCCACCTTTCAAGTTTTTTCACCTTCCCAATTTGCTTCAAGTGATCCGCTTCCACAATAGCCTTCAATTCTTCATTATCAACTTTGGTCTCCGGCCGTCCACGGGGCTTGTTCTGCAGGTCGAAATTTCCAGAACGAAAACGTTGGAACCAAAAACGTACTGTGTTTTCTTTTGCGGCACCGTCGCCATACACATCATTAATCCTTCGAGCCGTTTCTGCAGCACTGGTGAAACGGTGGAACTCGTACTCGTAAATAACGCGATATTTCAAGTTTTCCATTTTGTAAACTGAGTGACGCAAAGAAAAAAAACAATTGAGGAAAAAACAAATGAATTATAATTTTCGAAACACAAATACTTGAGTAAATAGCTGTATAAATTTGAATTTGGAATTCCTAACCAAAGAGAAGATATTTGAGATCAAAGTTGCCAGTACGGCAAAACGCCAATTTTTATATGTAAGGACCTAATATTTGCATATAACACTTTATTATATACAGATTTGTCTTAGAGATCTGATTTATTCTTCTTTGCCAGTTCCATGCTTCACTTCCATACATAAGGGTCTGTAAAAGAAACACCATTGTGCAGTGCTATTTTCGCTTTTTTGGATTGGTCATTGTTTGCGATGACAACTTTAAGTGCACCATTCACTTTGTAGCCTGCCACAACCCTTCTTTCAATATCTCTCTCCACTAACTAAATATACAAATTTATAAAATTATGCTGTCGTATTTGTTCTTCTTCTTCTTCTTCTTCTTCTTCCTCAGCCTATTCCCGTCCACTCCTGGACAAAGGCCTCCTCCATTCGCTTCCATGTCACTCTGTCCTGTGCAGACTGCATCCAGGTTATTCCGACGTGTCTGTTCAGATCATCCCTCCACCGTAGTTGCGGTCGCCCTGCACTTCTCTTCGCCGTCCACGGTCTCCAAGTCAGCAGTCTTGTTATCCACTTTTCATCTGAACTTCTGGCTACATGACCTGCCCATTGCCAATTTAGAGTCGCCACCCGGTGGATGATGTCAGTGACCTTTGTATTTTCTCTCACCGCATCGTTTCTGACTCTGTCTCTTACGCTTATTCCTAACATGGCTCTTTGGGTCAATCGTAGTTTCTCGGCACTTTGTTTGGACAATGTAACAGTTTCAAAGCCATAAGTACCAACTGGCAGAACGCAGGCTTCATTATCTTCTTCTTATTCTTCTTCGTCAGCCTTTATCGGTCCACTGCTGGACATAGGCCTCTTCCCTTCCCTTCCACTCGTCTCTATCTCCTGCCAGCCGTAGCCACATTTTCCCCCCATGGCAGCAATGTCGTCGGCCCACCTTTTTTGCGACCTGCCGACGTTTCTCTAATCCTCCAATGGGTCCACCTTATTATTTTCTGGGTCCATCTATCCTCACTCTGTCTCGCCACATGACCCGCCCATTGCCACTTCAGTCTCGCTAGTCATTCCATGATGTCCGTTATTTTTGTTCAGCGTCTAATCTCCTCATTTCTGATTTTATCTCGGAGACTAATGCCGAGCATATGTCTTTCCATGGAACGCTGCGTGACTCTGAATCTCTTTACATTTCTCTTGGTGAGGGTCATAGTCTCCATCCCATAAGTCATCACCGGCAGTATGCATGAATCACAGACTTTTCTCTTTAGACATATTGAAGTTTCCTTGTTTTCAAAGACGTGTTTTGGTTTGTAGGCTTCATTATAAACATGGTTATTTGTTATTGAATATAAATTACGTATTTGTTTTTGAATATGAATTCTTATATTGTTTTTAATTGTTTTTATCGTTTTTAACGACCAGCAGGTCACAGGGAGCAGAAAAATATTATATTTACCTGTTCGCACTGGTATTTGCTAAACACACTGCTAAAAATAACCATGTTTATAATTTTAAAACGAAAATAAACATCTCTGATATCATCGACAACAAGATAGCATATATTAAACTCGTGTGTTGTTTTGGACATATTCAAACGTATAAACACTCGAACAATCATCGGAGAAGTATCAAGGACGTCTGTGCTTACAACATCAATAATATTTACGTTTCCGAGTCCAAGATAGTAAAAAATTTACAAAAAATGTCATTATAAAAATTTGCCGAGTTTACAGAAGTTATTTTGGCTGATAATTTAAAACGTTAAATTTTACTTCGTATTTAACACTTGGTACTGTTTACTGGTAAACTGAGACATGTCTTTGAAAATGATGAAATACCGGTTTGTCTCAAAAGAAAGGTCTACGACATGTGTATACTGCCCATGATGACATACGGACTAGAGACGACAACTCTTCCAGCAAAAAGTGTCCACAGGCTCAAGTGTACACAGAGGTCCATGGAAAGACAGATACTTGGTGTGAAGGAATGAAGAAATCAGACGCCGCACCAGGGTTGCTGACGTCATGGACCGAGTGGCAAAATTGAAATGGCAATGGGCTGGACACTTGGCTAGACAGGGTGGCAACAGATGGGCACCCAGGATACTCATTTGGAGACCATTTGAAAATAGGCGAAGTGTCGGAAGGCCACCGATGAGATGGACCGATGATATTATCAAAAGGGTTGGAAAATCTCGGATACAAAGGGGGCAGGATAGAGACGAGTGGAAGAAATTGGAAGAGGCCTATATCCAGCAGTGGAGGGAAGAAGGCTAGCAAAGAAGAAGAAGAAGACTGTTTACAAAATACAATAGAACGTCGTTTATCTGGACTAATTGGGATCGGAGTTGTTCCGGATAATCGATTTTCCAGATAATCAAAGAGGCGCTAATTCTTTTATGATGTATATAATATATAAGATGTATATTTAAAAGAATTAGCTAAAAGAATTAACTGCAAAAACAAGTATGTATGTAGTACATGTACATAAAAAAGCTTACATTCTACAGTACTGGAAAAATAATCAGAGATTTTCATCTCGGCTTGTCCGGATAATTGACGTTCTGGTTAACAGACGTTCGGATAAACGACGTTCTACTGTACTTACAATTATTTTAGTATAACATATTTCTAATGTTGTTTCATCTTGTGTGGTCACCAATTTAAACTTATAATGTTGACTGTTTATTATTGTTTTTTTTTTTTTAATTATGTAAAACTCTATATTAAATAATTAGTATGAATGGAAACGTCTGTCTTCTAGAAGTTTAATTATATTTAAAATGGAATGACATGTTTCGCCCTTCTAAGGCACTGATTGGCACGTTGATGGCACATTTAATAAATCCTGAGAAGGGTGAAATATGTCATTCCATTTTTAATATAATAAACTCCTAGAAGACAGGCGTTTTCATTCATATAAATCACTCACGGTCTAAAGTTGAATATCAAGAAACCTAAATAGGGTTGGGGAAGGCAACAAAGTGAATGGTGCACTTAAAGTTGTCATCGCAAACAAAAACCTATCCAAAAAAGCTAGAATGGCAGTGCACAATGGTGTTCTTCTACCAACCCTTATGTATGGAAACAAAGGATGGAACTGGCAAAAGAAGGATGAAAGTAGAATAAATGCAGTAGAAATGAGATCTCTTAGACGAATGTGTGGATACTCTGTGTATGATAGAGTGTCGAATGAAAATATAAGAAGTGAATGCGGTGCGAATGATGGTGTCATGAACAAAATAATGAAAGGATCATTAAGATGGTTTGGACATATGGAAAGAATGAATGAAGAAAGAATGGTAAAAAAATTATATGTTAATGATGTAAATGGAACCAGAAATAGAGGAAGACCGAGGAAAACGTGGCACGATCAAATAAATCAAATATTGAATGTCGGCCATGTGAGGAGTCAGAGAAATCGACGCGCGTGCATGACACGATGTATGAATGTTGAGGAATCGAGAGAAACATGTCTGGAAAGAAAAGTGTGGCCTACCCCTTCGGGGAGACAACGTGATGGTTAGTTAGTTAGTTAGTTAAATATGTGATCATCAGCAAGAAGCAAATAAATCCAAACGTCAAGAATAAAAAACGCAGGAAACTTGAATACTTTGGGCACGTTATAAAAAACGATAAATACCAAGTTCTGCAACTGATCAAATCCAGAGTAAATTAAACGTTAACGATGTGTCGGCAGAAAAATAAAATCATCAATGTTTCAGTTGCATCAAAGCATCCATATATAAAGCTACTGTGTAACAAATGAATCTAATATTCCCATTTATTTTTATGTATACTGATTTATCATATTATATATCGTACACTCTCACAAATTCCAACTCTGTCATTGATCTGGTAGAATTCACGTGACAATAAAAATTGCGTTAGACTAGTCTAGTTACCTATCACATGTCATGAGAATCTTCTTCTTCTGCTTTATTTAGGACTGTGTCCTGTTATTTCTCGGAACCTGTTCCTGGGATGCAGATGTCCAATTTTCGCGCCATCTTTTAGATGGTGTTCCTGCAGGTCGATTTCCTGTTGGAACTTTTTTTTTTACTATATTTATCACTCTTTCAGAACATGCTCTTTCCACATGATCAGAAATAACCATGACGTTCTCCAACCTCCGATAGGACAGGAACATTAAGAAGAAAAACTCTTTTATAACAAAACTAGAACGATCACTTCTCTCAACGGGTAAGGAAATAACGCCGTCTCACCAGAGGGATAGGCAGAGAGGCTCTCTTGAATCCTCCACATTCATACATCGTAACTTGACTACCATACCCCAACCATACAAGTTTACAGACAAACTAAACAAATGGACATATCAGACCTGACCAAATATGAGACCTTAAAAATTGTACACAGAGTGACCATGGAAAAGCCAACAGACAGCACCTACAAATTAACTAAAAATTCAGACATACACAGACACTGGACCAGGAATTGTGACAGATATCACTTACCGATTGCACGAACTAAGACAGGACAATCAAGGATATTGAACAATGGACTGAAACTTTACAATGAACTACCTAAAGACACAAGGAATCTCACTACAACTCAATATAAGAAGTGTCTGAAGCAGTACATAATTAGTGGTAGGATCTAGAAATGTATCCATATAACCCAATTGGGTTTTTAAAAAAATAAATTAAATAAAAAAAATAAAAAATAAAAATAAAAAAATAAAAAAAAAAAAAAACATACACGTTCGTCATTTTTTCCGACTTCGAAATTGGCCGCCTTTTAGTATTTGATTAATTTGGTCATGCCATGCTTTCCTTGGTCTTTCACAAATTCTCTTTCCACTCACACTGCTTGTATATAACATTTACACCATTCTTCTCTCGTTCATTTGTTCCATATGTCCAAACCATCTGCGGGATCCTTTTTTAATTTTATTTATGATGCAATTATCTGCCTTACATTTCTTCCTTATTTCGTGGTTCGGTATTCTATCATATACCGTTTTCTCAGTGATTTCATTTCTACAGCATTTATCCTACTTTCATCCTTTTTTGCAAGCTTCAAGTTTCACTTCCATACATAAGGGTTTGCACTAGAACTCCATTATGTACTGCCATATTTTACAATACTTTGTAATACGGAAAAATACTAACAGTTTCTATTTCTCAATCATCCCTATTCCATTTTCTTATTAGAACTAGAAAAGCTTTTTTTTTACTTTATTGGTTTCAATAATATATATTATGTTAATCCTTGCTGCTGTTTTTCTCAAAGATATTACTAGTTATTATAAAAAAAAAATTCTATTATTTGGATTTAATTTCAACTGTACACAGTTGACTCGGTCAAGCTCTGGAGTCCGTGGGCTATCTACGAGTATATATATTCTGACATTCGCCTTATAGGTGAGGGGAACCATGGAATTCTCTATGGCTATGGGGAGAATAAAAAGATGTTCTAAAATGTTTATTATATCAGAACAATTGTGTACACTTAGGTAGCTTTCGGAAAAATGGGTTACATCCTCAAACCGGAAAATACCAATCAACCTGAAACGAAAAGTCTACGAAAACTATATTCTGCCAGTTGGTACTTATGGTCTTGAAACTTGTGATGGTATTGAACCATCGTAGAGAGAGATACGTGAATTCAGATGTAATACGAAAATAAATTCAAATGACTAGAAAATATAACACCTAACCAAGTGGGGGTAGATCTAGCAGCGGGAAGCAGAGGAGATGCAAGGAGAGGGGACGAGGGGGAATATTTGGGGATGGGTTTGGGGCGCGGGGAGCGGGGAGCGGGGAAGGGTAGTGGGCCAGGGAGAGAGGTAGTTCGAGGCAGTGAATTTTCAGACCTAGCGTCGAGAGGTCGTTCCTAGTATTAAAATTCGGGTTGTGTTTTGGTTGTTGTTCTAATTATCAAGAACTTCATTTTATTTTGTATACAAGTATAGTGGTATGAGGGTGCGGCATTTGCAGATTTAAAAATTCTAGAGTAGAATCAGTTTCCAGAGCGGTCGAGAGCTAAGTCTATATTTAAGAATTATTACTTTCAGGAATTGAGACTGACTTGTCTTAGGACTATCATAATTATGTTCGTATTTATGCATACGTATTTATACATATGCAGAATCTAAATATACATGTATCCCTTATATTGATTTCCTCCCTTAGTGCACGCAGAATACAATAAGTTTAACATACGGGCAACTTAAAGGACCCGATTTAATATACCACTTA
Source organism: Lepidostoma basale (assembly GCA_022606425.2). Lineage (NCBI taxonomy): Eukaryota > Metazoa > Arthropoda > Insecta > Trichoptera > Lepidostomatidae > Lepidostoma > Lepidostoma basale. Next base: position 414,135 of record JAHDVF020000768.1, read on the forward strand.
CTAAACAACCAACGATTATTGATCACTAATTAGGGAAATGTAGCTCACTAACAGATATAATTCGATCTTCGTCTATAAGACAACTATATGACAGCTACAGGGTTGCGAAAGAGATGATATGAAGGGAGCTTGGGAAGTCTACTCTCGTACTGCCTCGCCTATGGTAGAATATCTTCTAGAGTGTAGCTCGCTCTCTAAGACCCAGCAAGTGCAGACATTGTAGATAGACCATACTCATGAAGGATGCTGTGAAGTCTGGTGATAGATAGCCGAACTTGGCGCCGTCTACACTTGCTCTGATCGCTTCACGAGCTCCGTACACAAGGTGTCAGCTAATTTGGTTGGCTGACGACCACGGCAGACAGGTGGAGGTGGACCATCTTCGGAAACCCCTGATAGGGTGATGGCCAGGTTCATGGGTTTGAATCCCCAGGTCCACTGATTAAGGGTTGGGAGGTAGAACGTCTGGTCCCCAGACGATTCTGCTGTGGAGCAGTGGAGAAAAATCATCAGTCTGACGAAAAGACTGGTTCAACGCGATACTAACACTATTATATCCCAGTTATCCCCCACAACTCCTTATATACTTAATATATTATATTTTGACACTGAATTGTTATATAACCTGTGCCTTTCAGGAAGCTGTTCTTTATTGCATCATTATTACATTACGCTCTGATTTAAATTACTGTACATCGTATTTGTTCCAAATTATTTGTGAATGTTTCTTCCAGGGCTGCCACATTTTCTAGAGATAATATTCTGAATTATATTCTGTAAACTTAGAGATATTTTAGGTTGTTTGGTTTAGATGTTCCTAGGAAATATTGAGTGACATATAGTTTGATTACACGTGGGTTTGTCAGGATTGCTTAGAATATTCGGAAGGGTTAGGAACGATTAGCTTTAGAATGAAATTATCAGTAATCGCCAAATAAAAGGACTTGAATTACATCGGTCATAACGAAGGGTCATACGGTATTATTTCTAGACGATCACGAAGGCCAACTCGCGTAAGGTAAAACACCTGTAAGCTCCGTACAGGTGGATGAAGAGAGAATGACTGGAGGAAGCTCCACCATTCGCGGAGGAAGGTTAGGAGGGATTCTGCTTAGGTTCATCGCGGATAGGTCATTTCACCACATTCGGTGCCGTGACCAGGATGGGGTCATCACAGTGATGATGACCAGGAAGGATGAAGGCTGGGTTACGATTGGTGCCCAGCTCGATTCACCACATTTGGTGACGTGACCAGGAGAGGACTGGAGAAGGAGAGGAATCCTTCCACGCTAGGTCTTCCTCGCGGCCAGGACGATTCATCACATTTGCTGCGCGTGACCAGGAGTTTGGTTTAAAGCATTACTTGATAATTTCATTATTATGCATATTTATTTAATTAGTTTAAAAATTTAAATTGTTTTAAAAAATTATTCATCGCTAGATATTTATGCCAACCCTAGCTAGGATTCGTAGACAGTGTGCAGGTTTTCTAGGAAGGTATTCTAGGATGCTCTATGCAGGGGTCGCGTATCGTTTCGAATATAATTATCGGCGTGGTATTTAGTTTATGATTTGAATATTTAAAGAGAACTCAGAACATATTATAGAAAGTTTAGTATTGAAACACAACTTTAGTTCACTTTCGGTAGGTTTAATAGGAATAAAATATTATTATCATAATTTTGTTATTGTAGAAGAATATTTCGAGAATTTAGAAAAAGGTGAATGTAAATATTGTTATTCATAAGTAACGCTATTCTATTAAATTATCGTCAGCTTGAAATTATATTTGAGACCAATTAGAGTAATCTTTAAATTATATTAAATTATTGACGGGTTAATCGTATATTTGAGATCAACTAAAGTAACCATTAAAACATCCATTGCATTATAGACTCATGTATATTCTAATCACACTTTTGAGAGTACGCTAAATAAATAAATAAATATTATGATTATGTACCGAATTAGCATATTTGCAAAAAATTTTAAGGGCCCCGCTATTATTAGTATACTTAGAGTAGAATATAGTATTTAAGTTAGTTAAGATGTATGATCGTGACGAGATTGAATTCATGCTTAAAATATTGGGAATTAGTAATATCGACAGTTATATTTATTTCATAAATGTAGTGTGTAAAAAGGTTTGTTACCACCTACGTTTTTTTTTCCATACTTCTAAAAACTGCAGCGAGAGATCTAAAATGGCAAACATGTGTTTTAAGAATGCATTCATATTTTTTTGTGGACCGATAACGTACGCGTTGGGTTTGTTTGTGTTGTGTATTCTGCATAATCCTGGATAGGTACACATTAATTTCTTTCACACCAAAATAACCATAAATTAGTTCGAGTTAAGTGCTTACATTAGGATATTTCTAAGATCGGTTAGGTCGCTGTAGTAGTTACAAATATGTTTTGCTTGCTAAGGAGATGTAAATAATATTATTAATAACGAAAGCAATAAATAAACCGGTCGTTTCTAAAATATTGAATTATTTATTGGCCATGTATAGTAATACGTACTTGGATTTCAACTGTCTCAGGTAAAGGAAGGACATAGCACGGTAATTTTAGATATATATGTATAATTATAATAGTGTATGAATACGAGATAGAATAAGATATACGTTTTATAATGGCTAGTTTACAAAATTTATATTTAATGTCTTTATGTTCTACGTAGGTCATCGATAATAATTTTAAGTTATGTACATTGCGAAGTTAAAATACAGACGTGTTAATTATATAAAATAGAATTGCGAGTAATGATTAAGTCAGTTATAATAAGAGTTTAGGTTACTTCCATCGTAAATTAAAATACAGATGTGTCAATTATGCGAAATAAATATTATTGATTTGGGAGATGCCTATTGGTGGCGATGAGGTTCGCAACCCATCACTCCGCGTCTCTCGCGGGGCGAAAAGAGAAGGATTGAGTGCCGCATCGGTTAGAGTGTGACGGTCCACCCTTTATGCCTGCCCTTTCAGGGAGACGGCGTGATGGTTAGTTAGTTAGTTGATCATTATTAATTGCAGCAAGTTAGAATTTAGGTGAATATCTACGAAGCGGAAAATAAAATATTATATTTTAAATGAATCGAATTGCAGTCGGATATTAGGACGTTGCGGTCTGAGATATCCTAGAGATACCGAGGAGACCACTTAAAGGTACCGTTAATTTTTGTGAATTTTAAAGTGTCGACAATTTTAGCCGTTAAATAATTTCGGATGGAACAAAAAATACAAGGTTGATATTTGAGTTTTTAGGCGATGTGTCGGGCTTAAATCTTAAGGAGATAGAGTTATTTATTGCGGATGATGGGACTTGTTAAAATAATGAAGCGGAGGATGAAATTCTGAACGGTTTGTTAAGTGATGAGTTTTCAATAGTGTCAAGTTGGTATTCTGTAGGCTGGCATTCCATGGAATTCTCCTTATGGATCAAGTATCTCGCCAGGCTGGTGTTGTTTTAGGTCGCCATGGGTTGGGTTCACGATAACAAATACTAGGAAATGAACGGCGATGTGACATGCATTTGTGAAATTATTACAGGTTCGAGGACGATACTTAAATTGTACAAAAAAAAAATTACGATATTTTATGATACTTTAGAATAATATTTAACAAAATGGAGCGGCATACCCATAGGTTAGTTCGTATATTGCGGAATACATAAATACAAATACATGTTATTTCAAAAGGAATATAGGATAGTGCTTATAATTGTCGAATAAACAATTACGGTGATCAACCGAAGTAGTATAATATGTTAGCATTTAAAGATGATTTCGTTTAAATCTGAATTTATCGGTTAACTGTATATTTTCATAAAGTATTGTAACTTAATCGTAGTTTTAAAATAAGTCTAAGACTAGGTGTGAAAATCCGGATGAGTAGGTATTATAAAATACATGAACATATAATAGGAATTGACAAATATACGAGTAAGATAAGTATAAGAAAATAAATAAAAATATCGATAAAAGGCTATGATGTTTAGGTATAGGTATTTCAGGTTTCAATCACAGAGGCAGCCGGTTATAGGTCTCTTACATATATACCAACATAATTAAATGTATTAAAAAAAAAAAAAATAATAATAATAATAATAAATCGGAATTTATAAAAGTAATAAATACTTCCGCAGTCATCAAAAATAAGGGCCAAATATCATCGATATATATAATAGATTTCTTCTGAAATTCAGTAAATTATTAGATTACTTAACAACAGATAGTCGCAACATTCTACAGTTGTATATTGCGGAGCTTCTACATTCATACTTCGTGGAGCGGACGCTCGTCGATGGCTCCGACTTCTAATGGAACTCCTTTTGGTTTTATTGATTTGATTGTGTCACGCTTTTTTCCGACTTTATCGACTTTCTTTAATTAACACTGTGCGTGTATATATCTTCAAAAAAATAATTTGCGTTATTTATTTATTCTTAGGAGCTCGATGTTATTCTTTTAGGGAGCGTTCGATCGATTGAGGTGTGTTATCAAATTAAGAAGAAAAAAATGTTTAAAGCAGCAGAACTAATTATCAATTATAGTGATGAGAAAATTCTTAGGGGGGGTACGTTTAGGACCATAATGGTAGATTGAAATTAGAATAAGAACTATTTTAAATTGTCAATTTTTTCCGTTGCGCAATTAGGAAATGAAAAGGGGGTGTGACAACACTAGCCAACTGGTGATTAAGTTTTTTAATATTCGAGTAACATATTATTTTAATGAACAAATATCAAGTATTTGGAAAACGTGCAGGACCGAGTAACCAGATGCGTGATTCATCATTCATTATTATTTTATTTTTTTATCTAGGTAATAGGGTCACTAAATAAAGATAAGCACAACGACAATAGTAATTATGAACATTATAAGGAATAGATTATAATTTATTTTATTTATGATAAGATATATTTTAAGTGCGTCGTTTGTAAAATCAGTTACCACAAGGGTTCACTAGGAGAAGGCTGACTGGTCAATGCAGTCTTTATTAGTTTAGATTATAGTTATTATAGCATTAGTTTAGTCGTAAGTAGCTATAAATAGGTAATAATTGCGTTAAAATTCGACCTTGATCTAGGTAGGAAATTTATTCTCGTATTAAAAAAAAAAAAAAAAAAGAATAATAATAATAAATAAATAAAATAAAATGATGTACACATAATGATAATAAAATGAAAAACAAATAAATAGATAAAATAAGTAAATAAATAACGGTGTGTGAGTACATGTGCACGTGAGAGTAAAAATATGTAACGAAATGTGTGCTTTGGATTTGAGGGGCTGGAGTTTTAGGGGGGAGATGAGGAAAGTTGTATTTGATTTGATTTTGTGGACCGGAAGAATTTCTTTTATAGGGACATGGCGATATAATTTTAGTTATAATATTGTGTTCAAAATTTGCCAGATTAGATTCTAATTGGAAATAATAAAAATAAAGTGAAATAAATGAGTAATGGTTGTGATTTCACCAATACGAGGTTGATAAAGTCTTCGGATTCTAGGGGGGAGGTTTATTGATAAAAGCGTTGTCGCTTATATATTTTGCGGTGACTTAGGATAATAAAAGGAGCGAAACGAAGAAAAATATTTTACTCGTCAGATTCTTGCTAGAATCCAGGGAATAGAAATGGCGGCAAAATTATTAGTTCGAATTGAAAGTGTTGGCATATCAAGGCGTAGGTACGCTAGTAGTTAAGACAGCAGAATAATGTACTGTCAAAGGACAATTATCATAGGTTAAATAACATAATAAGATAACTTACTAAGAAAATTGACAAGCGTAGAACGAATTACCTGGAATTGAGGAAGCAACGGAAAACTTTCTGCCGAGTTTTCCTGGCTTCCTCTAGGGGGGAACTGTGATGGTATTGAACCATCGTAGAGAGAGATACGTGAATTCAGATGTAATACGAAAATAAATTCAAATGACTAGAAAATATAACACCTAACCAAGTGGGGGTAGATCTAGCAGCGGGAAGCAGAGGAGATGCAAGGAGAGGGGACGAGGGGGAATATTTGGGGATGGGTTTGGGGCGCGGGGAGCGGGGAGCGGGGAAGGGTAGTGGGCCAGGGAGAGAGGTAGTTCGAGGCAGTGAATTTTCAGACCTAGCGTCGAGAGGTCGTTCCTAGTATTAAAATTCGGGTTGTGTTTTGGTTGTTGTTCTAATTATCAAGAACTTCATTTTATTTTGTATACAAGTATAGTGGTACGAGGGTGCGGCATTTGCAGATTTAAAAATTCTAGAGTAGAATCAGTTTCCAGAGCGGTCGAGAGCTAAGTCTATATTTAAGAATTATTACTTTCAGGAATTGAGACTGACTTGTCTTAGGACTATCATAATTATGTTCGTATTTATGCATACGTATTTATACATATGCAGAATCTAAATATACATGTATCCCTTATATTGATTTCCTCCCTTATTGCACGCAGAATACAATAAGTTTAACATACGGGCAACTTAAAGGACCCGATTTAATATACCACTTACTAAACAACCAACGATTATTGATCACTAATTAGGGAAATGTAGCTCACTAACAGATATAATTCGATCTTCGTCTATAAGACAACTATATGACAGCTACAGGGTTGCGAAAGAGATGATATGAAGGGAGCTTGGGAAGTCTACTCTCGTACTGCCTCGCCTATGGTAGAATATCTTCTAGAGTGTAGCTCGCTCTCTAAGACCCAGCAAGTGCAGACATTGTAGATAGACCATACTCATGAAGGATGCTGTGAAGTCTGGTGATAGATAGCCGAACTTGGCGCCGTCTACACTTGCTCTGATCGCTTCACGAGCTCCGTACACAAGGTGTCAGCTAATTTGGTTGGCTGACGACCACGGCAGACAGGTGGAGGTGGACCATCTTCGGAAACCCCTGATAGGGTGATGGCCAGGTTCATGGGTTTGAATCCCCAGGTCCACTGATTAAGGGTTGGGAGGTAGAACGTCTGGTCCCCAGACGATTCTGCTGTGGAGCAGTGGAGAAAAATCATCAGTCTGACGAAAAGACTGGTTCAACGCGATACTAACACTATTATATCCCAGTTATCCCCCACAACTCCTTATATACTTAATATATTATATTTTGACACTGAATTGTTATATAACCTGTGCCTTTCAGGAAGCTGTTCTTTATTGCATCATTATTACATTACGCTCTGATTTAAATTACTGTACATCGTATTTGTTCCAAATTATTTGTGAATGTTTCTTCCAGGGCTGCCACATTTTCTAGAGATAATATTCTGAATTATATTCTGTAAACTTAGAGATATTTTAGGTTGTTTGGTTTAGATGTTCCTAGGAAATATTGAGTGACATATAGTTTGATTACACGTGGGTTTGTCAGGATTGCTTAGAATATTCGGAAGGGTTAGGAACGATTAGCTTTAGAATGAAATTATCAGTAATCGCCAAATAAAAGGACTTGAATTACATCGGTCATAACGAAGGGTCATACGGTATTATTTCTAGACGATCACGAAGGCCAACTCGCGTAAGGTAAAACACCTGTAAGCTCCGTACAGGTGGATGAAGAGGGAATGACTGGAGGAAGCTCCACCATTCGCGGAGGAAGGTTAGGAGGGATTCTGCTTAGGTTCATCGCGGATAGGTCATTTCACCACATTCGGTGCCGTGACCAGGATGGGGTCATCACAGTGATGATGACCAGGAAGGATGAAGGCTGGGTTACGATTGGTGCCCAGCTCGATTCACCACATTTGGTGACGTGACCAGGATTAATTAATTCTTCACGTGTGTAAATCGATTCCATCACATTTGGTGCCGTGACCAGGAGTAGACATCACGGAGATCGTGGACAGGATGCTTCACCACAAACTGTAACATTGTCCAAACAAAGTGCCGAGACACTACGAGTGACCCAAAGAGCCATGTTAGGAATAAGCCTAAGACACAGAGTCAGAAACGATACGTTGAAAGAAAAAACAAAGGTCGCTGACATCATCCACCGGGTGGCGACTCTAAAATGGCAATGGGCAGGTCACGTAGCCAGAAGCTCAGACGAAAAATGGACAAGAAGACTGCTGACTTGGAGACCGTGGACGGCAAAGATAATTGTAGGGCGACCGCAACTACGGTGGAAGGATGATCTGAACAGACACGTCGGAATAACCTGGATGCAGTCTGCACAAGACGGAGTGACATGGAACCGAATGGGGGAGGCCTCTGTCCAGGAGTGGACGGGAATAGGCTGAGGAAGAAGAAGTAGAAGAATGTAGCTTAAGACTATGTAGAGATGAGATTCAGTATATTCCCAAATATTTTATTTATTTAATGACCTTAATTATGGTGGTAGCCATCTCCTGGAATGTCATTAGTGATTCTCAAAGCGTTGCGGAGTTATGTTTTTAAAAATGGCACGAGCCAACCTTGGACCGAGATTGTCGTGATAAATGGCCGGATTCATTAATCCAAAAAAATGGTCTTCGTTCTCAAGACCTCCTGCGGCTCGTGTAATTAGGAACTCGAACTAAATTATTCAAAAATATGTTCGAAAACAAAACTACTCACTATTGCCTGTGTTCTGTTTCGTTCCAGAAATGATTTCAAGACATTAATTAATTGAAGTGGAAACGGCAATAATTAATGTTATAAGTACAATCAACAACATCCCATAACAAATATTTTTATCGGTGTATCTTTTTCTTCTTTTTCATTTAATAGATCTGATGATCTATGAACAGAAATCATATATCCTAGGATGATTAGGTCCAACTGTCCCCCCATCTTACAGGTGGACGGTGTCCGAAGTTTCGTAAGTGACTATCTACGAGTCTGTCACTATCCATTCTGGCTACATGGTTTCTCCAGTATCTTCTTCTGGATCTGCTCCATTGAACAATATCCTCTAATTTGCAAGTTTTCTTAATATCATTGAGATAAATTGTTTCATCTGCATAATCTTCTTCTTCTTCTGGTGCCACGATAACTGTGATGAATGCTTTTCGCCACAGTGATTTTCCTGTGAAGTACTGGAGTGGTTTCCCGTTGCCTATTCCAGGGATTTTCTGGATAGATTACCTTCCATTAGCTAGTGGGTCTCGCTTATGTATGTGACTCCGAAGTTACACCATTCGCCATCTCCATATTTGCTATGACACTTCCAGTCATTCGAGTCCCTAGTTCAAAATTAAAATTTCGAAATATAACCTTAGAGTAGATAGATAGAAGGTTCCCACCTCCACCCGAGACTGTTATAGGATGCAGCGACGCCCTTTCGTCAGTCTCGCTGCACTGCCTAGGCCTGATCCCGTCCATCCGGGACTTACGTTACGTTAATTTCCTTGTCATCAAGTTAAGGATGACAGGCCCACATTTAATCTAACCTTCTATCTCCCGCCCCAACTCGGAAACCTTTATTATAAATTCAAGAAAATAAAAACGAAAATGGACAAATCATTGTAACTATTATTCCATAATGAAATTCATTTTTAAAATCTATTCATAAAAAAATTCGCCATTATAACTATAACCTGTTCATCGTACTAACTACGCTCAGAGCGCGGCAATATATTGGATTTGCGATAAGTATTGTGGAGACATTAATGTTTTCCATTTGAACGAACGAAATTTCAGAAAAATGATCGGACGAACCTTTCGACGTGGAATTAATTCGTATTTGTGGCATGTAATTGGCCTTACATTATTTTTTGGGTGTTTTTTACCCTTAAATAAAATAAATAAATAAATAACTAACTAACTAACCATCACGCCGTCTCCCCGAAGGAGTAGGCAGAAAGAATGGACTGCCACACTTTTCTTTCCTGACATATTTCTCTCGCTTCCTCAACATTCATACATCGTGTCATGCACGCGCGTCGATTTCTCTGACTCCTCACATGGCCGACATTCAATATTTGATTTATTTGATCGTGCCACGTTTTCCTCGGTCTTCCTCTATTTCTGGTTCCATTTACATCATTAATATATAATTTTTTTACCATTCTTTCTTCATTTATTCTTTCAATATGTCCAAACCATCTTAATGATCCTTTCATTATTTTGTTCATGACACCATCATTCGCACCGCATTCACTTCTTATATTTTCATTCGGCACTCTATCATACACAGAGTATCCACACATTATTCTAAGAGATCTCATTTCAACTGCATTTATTCTACTTTCATCCTTCTTTTGCCAGTTCCATGCTTCGCTTCCATACATAAGGGTCGGTAGAAGAACACCATTGTGCACTGCCATTCTAGCTTTTTTTGATAGGTTTTTGTTTGCGATGACAACTTTAAGTGCACCATTCACTATGTTGCCTGCCCCAACCCTTCTTTCAATATCCCTCTCCACTCGCCCATCTTTTGTAAACATACTACCTAAATACACGAACTTAACTACTTGCTCCAAATTTTCACCATTCACGCTAATGTTGCAGACTGTCGTGGTTTCTTCCTTTTCAAAAATCATTACCTTGGACTTATTAACATTCATCATCAGATCATTTCGCATGCATACATCATACATACAATTCACCAGGACTTGTAGTTCATGCTCGTTGTCTGCAAGAAGGACAGCGTCATCCGCATACAAGAGACAGCTTACTGACACTCCGCTCATTTTGGCACCTACATCCAACCCTTTCAGCTCTTTCATACATTTGTCCATATACAGATTAAATAACCACGGGGACATTACGCAACCCTTTTTGACACCTTTATTGATATCAAACCAGGCTGTAAGATCTCCATTTACTCTGACACTAGCAGTGCTTTCTGTGTACTCGTATAGCGACTTAATTGCCGTGATCAGTTTTGTACTTATTCCATATTCAGACAATATTTCCCACAACTTTTCTCTATTAACGTAATCATATGCTTTTTGCAAGTCGACAAATGCACAGAAAAGTTTGCGGTTTTTGGCCAGAAACTTCTCTGTCAATGTACGAAGTCCAAAAATTAAATAAATAAAATATAAATAATATTATTTTTAACAAATAGATATTCTTAAAAGATTCCAATCATAATGACATCAATCGGGTGGTAATCTTTCTAATAAAAAAGAAGTTTAATGTATTCATTATCTATCTTCTTCTACTTTCTCCTCGCCTCTTCCTGTTAAGGAAGGCCTTAATGTCTATCTAAAAATTCGTCGACCATGGGGTTTGGGGTCTTCCTCTTCCTCTCTTCTTACTAGCCACAGAAATGCACCTTTTCACGACATGGTTGTGGGGTCTCCTCATCACGTGACCGAGCCTCATCATCGGAACCCCGACTCTGAAAACTCTTCATATTAATTATCTAGAATATATGATAGCATAATATAGATGCCATCAAGAAAAAGTTCGAGAATATTTTGAATACGAGATAGCGAAAAAGGAATAGGTACTTTGATTCTCTCCGAAAGTAATTCGAAATGCACACGATACGCATGCCCCTTGTACGTTTCTGAACTATTTTGATTTTTCTGATTATTGTTGTATGACAATAGTGCTGAAAACAAAAGGAGAACAATTTAATGTTCTTAATTGTGCAATATTTAACTTCTGTGAAGAAAAAAAACATTAAAAGTTAAAACTTATTATTGATTACGATTGTACAGTGAACAAAGTTTATAAGGGGTAGAAAACCTTTACTGCCGTGAATATTTCACTGGTTGCAACTAGTTTGAAATATTATTTATTACAACGTTATTACGACGATATTTAATAGAAGATACGTATATTCGAGAAATTATGATCAACTTTACCACAAAAATATGTTAAGAGATAGTGTGACATTATAATTTTTAATTAAATAATTATACCTAGAAATTTAAATGCTTCTGTGTAATAATTTAAGACTTATCACGCCTCGCGGTTACACTTATCTGGTTGCGGTGATTCGCGCTCTTTCTTTTGCCGGAAGAGATAGATATTCCAAGACATCCGGTAGTGGCAACCATAAGGACGCGAAAATGGTTATAAAAAAACAAAATGTCGTGTCTTTCGGAAATGGCGGATTGCCGAACAGACATTTGCGGCTTTATTTTAATCATATAGGATTCAAACACATTTGAAATGCGTAAAATCCGTAAAATGTGATCCGAAAAATTTTTGCCATCCAGAGATGAAATTAATCAATTGTCATTTAGTATATAAGTAATAACTCAATATCATTTAACTGTTAAAATTTATACAGTGAAGAAGGGAAGTTTGTGTCCCGAAACATGTTTGTTAAAAGTGCATGTGTTGTGAAAGTACAATGTTTCCAAAAAGTTATTCAAATGTGAATCCACAACACAAAGTGATGGCGAATATAGAAAAATCAATGATGTTTATATACTAACTAACTAACTAACCATCACACCGTCTCCCCGAAGGCGTAGGCAGAAAGAATGGACTGCCACACTTTTCTTTCCTGACATATTATATTTCTCTCGCTTCCTCAACATTCATACATCGTGTCATGCACGCGCGTCGATTTCTCTGACTCCTCACATGGCCAGCATTCAATATTTAATTTATTTGATCGTGCCACTTTTTCCTCGGTCTTCCTCCATTTCTGATTCCATTAACATCCTTTTTTTTATCATTCTTTCTTCATTCATTCTTTCCATATGTCCAAACCTTTCATTATTTTGTTCATAACCCAATCATTCGCACCGCATTCACTTCTTATATTTTCATTCGACACTCTACCATATATACTCGAGCTAAAAGAGCAGAATACGATATACTCGTATTAGGTAAGGGGGAGTAAGGGGGATCCTATTGACTCTTCGAGCGGTGCATGGCCATCACCGTGGTGATGGCCATGCTACGCTGGAGGATTGATCTGATCCCAAGTACCTATCCACACCTCCTCGACTTTAGAGATCGAGTGTGAATAACCTCGGTGGATAATATTGATGCATATGCTAACGTGGAAGGACACCTCGCCAACCCGTCTGGCAAGCGTGACGTTGTAATGCCAACCACCCCCCGTATGACATGTCATACATGGAGAAGTATGGGGGAGGCCTATGTCCAGCAGTGGACGACAACGGCTGTTAAAGAAGAAGAAAGTAATTGATGTGGCTTAAAACATTATTAACAATAATTCAAGGGCAAGAGAAAATATTCTAAAAAATTAATATGTTTGTTAAATTAAAAGTACCGAATTCTGTTCCATTATCTTGGGTAGATATATTACTTGTAACAGCAAAGCGTTTGATACTCGCTACATTCGATAACAGATTTGCATGGTAAAACATGTCATTCTCATAAACTATAATAAAACATCTAGAAAACAGACGTTTCATTCCTATTAATTATTTAATTTAATTTTACATGATTGCTCAAAAAACAGTACATTAAATGACTGTGTTTATAGTATTAATTTCAAATACACGTTATTAATACATGCATACAAATGGATCTTTTGGTCTCGATTCATCAACGAATTAATGGATAAAAAATAAGTGTAAAAATACTTTCGAATTGAATTCGAGTAAGACCAAGAAAACGTGGCACAATCAAATAAATCAAATGCTTTATGCGGCAAATTTCGGGGGGATGTGTCAAGTACAATTTACTAGTAAAGATATGTAATATAAAAAGTTTGAGATGTGTCTAAATAGACTGACGTCCATCATCTCTGCCTACCGTATCGGAGAAACTGCTTGATGGTTGTTAATTCAGATGCTTAAACACTTTAATTCTAATAGACTTTGCCACGGGCTAAGATCAAGCCCCCCAATGATTGAGTGATTATTAAATTTGTTCATCATTCATCTAACAACATGCTATTATTCAAAACACAACAGGTATATTGTCTCTAATTATAACTACGTTTTTTTCATTAGTATTTATAAATCATGACTCATTCGCATCAACAGGTAAGCGTCGAAGTACTTACTTATGCCTTTAAAAAAACTCAATAAGTACCTGCCTAATGTTCTTATAGAGTTGCATAGTTCTTTTTTATATTTTATTGCAATCGTTTAAATATTTATACAGGTTACGATAGTGCATGGCAATTTATTAGAATGTAACTATCGTGTTTAAATTTCAACAATTCTGCTGTGGATAGTTATGAACTTATATAATTCGCTATTTATAGAATATTATGATTACCTCATAACCGAAAATCGGTAGACAATTTGTCTTCATTGTATGAAATACTCCCTACAAAAAGAATAATATAAGAAGACAACATATTATTTGTTAGATATTCCGTTATTTTTTTAGTTTTGATGTCACAATTGTGTATAATCGACAGCCGTTTCGATAAACATAGTTTATAATACTATATTTATAATATACATTATCGACGACCTTCGTGGCCGAGTGGTAAGTGCATTGACTGCCACCCCGAAGGTTCCGGGTTCGATTCCCGGCGCCATCAATCAATCTATCGCCATTTTATTGTCACGTGAATTCTACACCAGACCAAAGACAGGGTGACAATCACACTGCCATCACCGGGAATCGAACCCGGACCTTCGGTATGGAAGTCAGAGCTCTTACCACTCTGCCACGAAGGTCGTCGTATTGTTGAATAGTAAGAGGAGGGTTTCTTGGAGGATTTGGTAGTTTGGGAAGAGTGTTGAGGGGTTGGAGGTGACCATAGACAGGGGCCAACGTCTTGACTTTTTTATGGATTTGTTATTTGTACCTTATTCTTCTAGCTTCACGTTTTATTTCAGTACAAGAAGAATGCCACTCGTTGTCTTCCCATATTTGCCTCAGCCGTTCATTCTAAATTTTAATTTGCACCACGTAACATGGAAATTTGTTACTATGAATTATGAATATTTTTCTATGAAAACAACTCCGTATTGTTATTTCGTTGGTACTCGTATAATAAATCAGAACGCGTGCGCAATATTCCTCAATCATTCAAAGGGCGACAATGCAGGGCTACCCTATTCATTCAAACAAACCCGCAGGTATTTCAGAGATCACCAACCTTTCTTTTAAAATAAAAGTAATTAGTAGTGTACAACTGCACAATTATTTATTATTTAGTTTAAAAATCTAAATCGTTTCGTTTACTGCATTATATTGTGCAGAATTATGATCAAATAAAATTTTGATTAATAAATATAACTAACTAAACATCAGCCGGTCCTCTGGAGAGGTCGGTAGAGAGGATGGATCGCCACACTGTTCTATCCTGATATAACTCTCGCGCCTCTTCTACATTCACACATCGAGACATGCACCCTCGTTGGTTGTTCCTAAGGTCATGCCATGTCTTCCTTGGCCTTCCTCAAATTCTTTTTCCATTCACACTACTTGCATATGTCTTTTTAACCATTCTTTCCTCATCCCATATGTCCAAATCATCTGAGTGAACCTTCCTTAATTTTATTTATCACCCATTCATCCGCCTTACATTACTTTCTTACTTCATCATTAGATATTCTATTATATAATACATTATTTTTCCGAACATTAGTTTTAGTGACCTCATTTATCCTAATTTCAGCCATCTTCTGCCAACTCTAAGCTTCACTTCTATACTTATGTACCTTATGGGTCAACATACTCTTGACTTTGGAGAGTACCTTGTATTCCTAATGTCGAACCATCTCTCATGCGTTCCTGGTATTACAAATTTATTATATTTTACCTGTCTTAAACTATAAAAAAAATTGTAATATCTTTTGAGAAAATAAACTGATTTGATTTGAAACACATTTGCTTCAACCGATATATTTATATTTGCAGTAGTGAGTTTGAGCGCACCATTTATTTTGTTTCCAACTCCAACCATTCATTCGATATCTTTCTCCATTAAAATAATATATTAAAATAAAGATGAATAAATATAATCTCATTAATACTAATGAAAACGTCTGTTTTGGAGAAGTTTTATTATAGTTTATGGTACCTAAAGACATGTTTCGCCTTTCCAATGCGTTGTTATATACCTATTCCCATTTCCCAATATTTTGAATCACTGAAGCTATGTTCAAGTTTTACATAAACAAACCGCATTTTTACTCAAATATAATTATAATTTATGTGCGTCGTTTTGTGGGCCCAACTAGGTACATTCATGCATACAGAACACAAATAATGCAATAATTAATATTATTTATGTGCCCCGTTTTGTAAAATCAATTATTCCAAGGCACAATTAAAGAACTTTTTATTCCCACATTTTTCTCGCATTTCTTCCAGTGATATTTTGAATCACTGAATTATTTGTTTATATGTACCGCAATTACTCCAAGGCGCAATTGAAGTTCTTCTTATTTTAGTATTTTTCTCGCGCAGTGTCAAACAAAAGACTATTGTTATCATAAAATATAATTATATTAGCCCACAGTGGATAATGTACCAGCAGATTACGATTCGCCTAACTCCGCCGATGCCGGTCCCAAGAACGGATGAAAAAGTAGTAGGGTTGGCGTGCAAGGTTAGCAGCTTACATACCATAAAAAATAACCTCAAGCTCACAGTTCAGAGAAGAAAGCCTCGGACAATAAAGGACTACTCTGGAAACCGACCAGAGCAAGGAACAGACAGCGAAAAAGGGACTGGTACGGAAATGTTCAAAGAATGGACACCACCAGACTCCCCTATATTGCATTGCATAATCAGCCTCATGGGACTCGTCCTCGTGGAAGACCTCCTAAAAGATGGAAGGACAGCTGGGAGTCTACCTCACAGGAGGAGCAACACCCTGGAAAACAGACCACATAGGTCTACAACAAGGAAGAAGAAGAATAAGAAGATTTTTACGATTGCAAGTCCTAAGTTAAACATTAGGCTATCAATAAAGTTCTCTTCTTAACCGTGTTGGAAGTTATTACATCCTTAAAATCCTCACCCGCAGGATAAAACATAAAAGCTTTATCAAATATAGACATACTGGTTCTTCTTTTACTGGTTCTGATTTTGAAAATTTGCTTTGGTTCAAGTGGTTCTCCCGTAAATTTGGAGATATTTCGTGTATAAGTGAATTGTTTTGGTCAATTTGATTGTTGCCGCACTTTATAATTGTTAATTGTGACACGTAATACGTTTGTACTGTTTTGATGTTAAAATTTTACAAGGATTTTCGTTTATATAAAGAATTTTGACAGACGTAAAAATAAATTTTTCATTTGTTCCAATGACAATTTGAATAAATTCTTCAATATTATTTTTAAGTTCTTGCTGGTGTCGGTTTGTTTTAAGTGCCTAATTACAGGTGAAAAACGGTGGATACATGGGACATAAATTAAAAAGACAGTGTAAAATAGACGATAGACAATGTGCACCATCTAAAAATAACATTATATGTTAAGTTATTTTTATTGTGTTATTTTATTTTATATCATTGTATTTTATATTATTTGTTTTAGATTTATTTTGTGGATGTTTTACGATTGAAGTGTGCGGAGATGCCTATTGGTGGCGATGAGGTTCGCAACCCATCACACCGCGTCTCCCGCGGGGCGAAAAGAAAAGGATGGAGTGCCGCATCGGTTAAAGTGTGACAGTCCATTCTTTCTGCCTACCATTTCGGGGAGACGGCGTGATGGTTATTTAGTTACTTAATATAGACATTTCGTAATGTCTTAAATATAGAAATTTGTAACATCTCATTCCCATAAACTATAATAAAACTTCTAGAAAACAGGCGTTTTCATTCATAAATATCGATATAATAATATCATTATATTAAGTACTAAACTAGATGAGTCACAAGCATAAATACGTGAGTCATCCTCTTAGAAAATGGATATAAAACCGCACTGAAAGTTTACGCTCCCCTGCCACTAGCGCGGTGTGGCGCACATATTATTACGGCCAACTTACTTCTGTAGTAAGGCATTCTTTAGGTGACTCACTCACAGGAATTCCACTGTTATTTTTTTACCCCATTTTTTCTCCCATATCCAAGGTAGGTACCTACCTGCTTTTAACCGATATCTTACCCAAATCTGGATCGGTTTTCGTTGCAGTATCTTCTACTGTGACAAAATATAGTAGTGATTTTAGAGTAAATAAATTATTTTAAGATTTATGTTATTTATTGTTTCGACATTCACTTTGTGGTAGGACATGATTAAATTGTAAATGAAACACTTGTTTTTCACCACTTGAGTTTTATATTTTACACGACTAGTTTCGGAAGCTACAGATGCTTCCGTCTACAGGTTTAAATATAAACTTATATTTAAACCTGTAGATGGAAGCATCTGTAGCTTCCGAAACTAGTCGTGTAAAATATAAAAATTAAATGGTGAAAAACAAGTGTCTCATATACAATTTAATTTTAATAACGTATATACAATGTTAATTACATA
Organism: Lepidostoma basale; assembly: GCA_022606425.2. Lineage (NCBI taxonomy): Eukaryota > Metazoa > Arthropoda > Insecta > Trichoptera > Lepidostomatidae > Lepidostoma > Lepidostoma basale. The sequence goes on from JAHDVF020000768.1 coordinate 432,396, forward strand.
CATTTTAAAATACCTTAGAATGCGAAATAGTTCACATCATTTAAATTTTAATAAAACTACTAGAAGACAGACGTTTTCATTTATAATAATGATTAAATCTAAACTAACTCTCTAACCATAACGCTGTTACCCGGAAGGGGTAGGGAGAGAGGATGGATCGCCATACTGCACTGTCCTGACATTCCTCTTGAGAATCTTCTACATTCATACGTTCTAATAAGCATGCTCGATGATTTTCGCCTTTGTATTTGATTAATTTAGTGATTAATTACCATGCTTTCTTTGGTTTCCACTCACACTGCGTGTATACAAAATTTAAACTATTTATCTCTCATTACGCATGGACAATATGTCCAAACCGTCTCAGGGATCTTATTTTAATTTTATGCTGAACTTATCTGCCTTACATTTCTTCCTTATTTCGTCGGTATTCTATCATATTTCGTTTTCCTACACATTTCTTCTCAGTGATCTCATTTCTATGGTATTTATCTTTCTTTCATCCTTTTGCCAGCTCCAAACTTCACTTCCATACACAAGGGTTGGCACTAGAACTCCATTATGTACTGCTATCTTGTATATTTTTGGTATAATTGAGTAATATTGTTTATTGACCGCCACTACGACTATCCTTACTTTAATCTAAATAAACAACATTATTATACCTGTATTTGTAAGCATAGAAAGTTTTAATTATTAAATAAATATTTTTTTTGTATTAAATTAGATGTAATCGAATTTGGAAAATCTGGAAATAAAATAGGCGCTATTTTGTGCAAAAAATAATTATCTTTTTAAACTAAAATAAAACTAGATTTTATAATATACTATTTTAATCATTACAAATAGATTGATACACTCATGGGAGGAAACTGATGTGTAGAAGTAAACTTATGGTCATCCATTTGTTTTTACCCCGCCTACATGTGGGTTTATACCCAATTAAAAATAGTATGGGTATAAACGCGAAGGAAATAATTCGAAAACCACAAAATAAAGCATTGAATATTTTACTGGGTTATTCCGAACAGCGTGTAAAAGCGTAGTAATGGTGATTCAGTAGCTAAAACAAGCAGAGAAACAAGTTGTTATTTTATTATTTAATGTTTATTCCGAAATCTATTTATAACTGAACCTTTCATAACTTTTATTCTAAATTCATCTTCACTTTGTGTTTTGGATTCACACTTGAAAATAGTTTTTCTATGAAACATCGCATTTTTTTTATTGAGGAAATTGGGAATGGAAAAATAAATTTAAAAAATACTTAATTATGTTTATACATATTAATTTTGTTTCTTCAACAATGATGTAAAACTCCATATTAAATAATTAATACGAATGAAAACGTCAGTTTTCTAGAAGTTTTATTATATTTTATGGGAATGACATGTTTCGCTCTTCTAAGGCATTATCAAATACTCGTATATGTTATTCATTTGATAATGCCTTAGAACAGCGAAACATGTCATTCCCATAAAATATAATAAAACTTCTAGAAAACTGACGTTTTCAATCGTAATAATTACACATTACAACTATTTAAAACTATATAAATATGTCTGCTAAGTAATTTTTGATAAAACATGTTTTTCTGAGAAACGCTTTACTCTCCTTCAAACATCTTTCAATGTTTGCAAACACAATGCACGCAAGCATAATTATTATTTCATATTATGACAATGCAAACATTATTTATATAAGTAGTCACGAAATATTATTCAATACAGATTTTCCAAGATCGTCTTTAAAATTTTTGGAGTTCTACTCTCGCCCCTTAATATTACAATTAGCCACATAAAATACCTTATTCTTCTCCGTTCAGATGCATAAAAATCTGCGTATTTGAATTATTGTCACATTAGCCTTAGCAAAATGAATCATGTCACACACATTAAATATAATAAAACGTCTAGAAAACATGCGTTTTCATCCACATTAAATACTTTAATATTTATATATCAATGAAAAATGATAAATACCTAGTTGCTACGTATCTCATCCATGGGCAATAGATAATATCATCCACTGCTGGACGTAAGCCACTCCACCCCCACGCCATCCCTCTCAGTCTCTCGCCAGTGTTCTCCAGGCCCTTCCCACTGTTCGCACAATATCTTCGCTCCACCTGGTAGGCTGTCTCCCGACACTTCTTCGGCCCAACCTTGGCCTCCATTCAGTAACCGTCTTAATCTTCCGTCAAGCCCAGCCCATTGCCATTTGGGATACTCATTGAAAGAATGAAGTGGCAATGAGCTAGCAAATATCATATACCTTTTACATAATCCATTGTTTTGGCCGAAACACCACGATACTTCTACATTATTAAATGTTTAAATTTGAAACTCCGTTATTGTGCTTATCACAATTTATAATTATGAGATTATCGCGACAGCTGTTTCGACAACCAATGTTGGCATCAAACAGTGTTTCAAAATCAACGTTAAATACACCTTCCTTCTTCTTGTCCTGTCACACCTCCGTGGTGCATAGTGCCTCAAGGAACCTTCTCCACCCGACTCTATCGCATGCCTGATGCCTAACATCATCCCAAGCGAGGTCTGCTCCTTTGACCTCGTCCTGCAGGGCTCTTCTCCAGGTGGCTCTAGCTCTGCCTCGCTTCCTCTTTCCCATAGGGGACCAGTCTAGTGCGCCCTAATATACCTTTTCATATTATTATTAATATTATTGTTATTATTTTGATCAATCGCTCTTTAGATCATTACAGCGCGAGCTAAATCGATGTAAAGTATATAGCTATCATAGTGATTCTCATGACATGTAATAGGTAGCAAATCTATCACCATTTTACTGTCTCGTAAATTCTACACCAGATCAAAGACAATAATGCTGCCATCGCCGGGAATCGAACCTGGGACCTTCGGTGTGGCAGTCAAAGTACTTACCACTCGGCTACGAAGGTCGTCAAATGATCCTTCACATATATGGGAGGATCCCACAAAATAAATTTTGAATATTTTATTTTTATATTATTTTCTATGTTTATAAATAAAATTGTCAAACTTTCTGAAATAGCTTACATATCGCCACAGATTTTTAAAAAAATATACCCGTGAATATATACTGTTGTAATAAATGTGCATACCTGTATATTGTACCGGACACGAGTGGGCGGAGATTGCAAAAACATCGTAAATATTTCGGACTTCTTTTGTTTTTAAAATGAACAGAAAAATAAAACAAGTTTATCAAAAAAAAATGCTCCTGGCATGATGTTTTTCGGTCACGTATTAAAGTATCCAAAAATGCCAAAACACATGGAATCACAGATATGTAATTAACTATGTAGATACTGGTCTGGACACGCTGGATAAAACCAAGAATTGGTGCTGCATTGAATGCTACACTGACATCGACTAAGTGGTCTCCCTGTGCATCATCAATCTATCGATGTGATGCTGACGAAACCAGTCGCAATAATATGAAACCTTGTACAAACAAAACACTGTACCTACGAACCAAGGGACTTTTAAGAACATTTGATATGAAGGTACTAAATCTAACAACAACAACAAACAATCACGCCGCTTCCTCGAAGGGATAAGCGGAGAGAACGGACCGCCAAACTATTCGATTCTGACACACGTCTCTAGATTCTCCACATTCATACAGCGAGTCATACACGCACGTCGATTCTTCTAAAATGGCCGACGTTTAAATTAAATTTGATTAATCTGGTCATGCCAAGTTTTCCTCGGTCTCCCACAACTCTGTAGTCCATTTACAAAGTTAACGTATACTTTTTTGAACCATTCTTCCTTCATTCTAAATCCATTACTAAAAAACCAAAGATACAATCATCTGCCTTACATTTCTTCCTTATTTCGTCGTTCGGTATTCTATCATATATCGTTTTCCCGCACATTCTTCTCAGTGATCTCATTTCTACGGCATTTATCCTACTTTCATCCATTTTTGCCAGCTCCAAGCTTCACTTCATCTTCCTTTACATATTCCAAAACAATTTTAACTTCATCTATATAATTATAATTTCCTTTGTTTTCTACATTATTCTGTTACGTACCCACTGTTAATACAATAATAAAATTGTTATACTTATCAATATTTTATGCTTATTAAGTATCTGTTTGTTTATCAAAAAACAAATATTGTTATGGCTGAATTTCAAAATTGACAATTCCTGGACAATTGCTGTACTCGCAACAAATTAATTTTAGGCATGAAGATTATAACACACATGTCCAGTCAATCGTGCATTTTATTTAAAAAGATCCATAACAAGTCGTTTAAAAATAATAAAAAATCTTTATAGTATATTTGTAATTTATTTTCATATTTGAATCCACTGATTTACGATCTCGAAATTTGAATACAATTCGTCGTGGCAAAACAAGACTGTTGAATTGGAATCAAATAAAAATAAGTTACGATTATATGCCATTTTACATGAGTGCACATGAGATGGCAATAGTTATATGCGTCACATAAGCCTTGATCTTGATCGGAGTGATAAACAAGAATGGCGTATTCGTGGCAATTGGGTCCCAATTGTTGATGTTATGCAAAGAACAATACAAACGGACATCTATTTCATTATTTTATTAGCACTGATACTTACATTAAATAAATGATTTTGTTAATTGTATTGTTTTATTGTTTTAAATGTCAATATGTTCTGATATCACTCAATTAACGAAGTCAATTGACATGTGCGAGTTACAAAAATTGCAGATTTCTGCTTTGCCGACGCAGCGCAGATCCATTCTGGTGCCTAGCGTACTCGCATTAGTCACCGTTCGCCCGCCAATCCCGCTTCCGAGAAATTCAAACGTTTTCTTCTAGGAAAAGTATAACTCATAGCTATTGAAAAAACTGTTTTTCGGGCATGGTAGGCGATAATATAAAATTACATAATCTTGTGGGTAAGCAACTCGGGTACTTAAATAATAATTTTCTTCAACCTAATTCAAATTTTTCTAGAACATTCGATATTTTAAATGAACATTTGTTTATTTTACACTTGTCAAAATATTTAATGACTTTTCGTGGTTTTATTTTGTTGTGATTAAAAGGTAAATTATTATCACTTAACTGATTAGATATTATTTAATTGGTTATATATATTTTTAATTATCTTCGCAGGAGTTTTTTGTTTGATGCTTCGTAATTTTTGACAACATTATGATATGAAATTTGGTAAGTCGGCCATTGAACTCATCGGTGCACGATCATAGGTAAATATTTACCTGTGATATTATTTATACATTGATATTTTAACATGTTTTTTTTAATAATATGTATTATATAAACTATTATTGTGTCAAAATTGATTTTGGGTGAATATGTTTGTGAATATTTTGAAATATCAATTCTGGAAACTTTGCGCTCATGTTAATAAAAAAAGTATCTAAACCCGTAAAATTTGCCCTTTGTTCCATGTATATAAATGGAGTTACCAATATTATTATTTATAGTTAGCTCTGTTACTGTAATGATTCATTATTTTATATTGTATTATATCAAATTATATAAATTATTATTCACGATAACCACGTTACATATCACTGGCTTTCTAGAATTGTTGTAGTTCCAAAATTCGTCGTTCGATTCATGCGCCATTGTGTTGTGTAGATTTATTTTTTTTAAAATAAACGCCCACATATTTAAATTGAATAAATGAAAAAAAAACTAACTAACTAACCATCACGTCGTCTCCCCGAAGGAGTAGGCAGAAAGAATGGACTGCCACACTTTCTTTCCTGGCATTTCTCTCGCTTCGTCGACATTCATACATCGTATCATGCACGCGCGTCGATATTTCTGACTCCTCACGTGGCCGACATTCAACATTAATTTGATTTATTTGATCGTGCCATGTTTTCCTCGGTCTTCCTCTATTTCTAGTTCCATTTACATCGTAAAAATACATATTTTTTACCTTTCTTTCTTGATTCACTCTTTCCATGTATCCAAACTATCTTAATGATCCTTTCATTATTTTGTTCATAACACCACCATTCGCACCTGAATAAATTAATGTAAATAAAAATTAAATATTTTTTGGTCTCATAACATATATTTTTAATTGTAAGATAATATAATGAGAATCCGCATGGGATTACCAGCGTAAAAAAAATCAATATAGAAAATGTTCATGCCAGATGATTTTTAATTTGTTTTATAACAGCACTCTAATTAATTCCACAAAACTATTATTTACGTGTTTAATAAGATATTTTAAATTCAATTCCTAAAAAATATCAAAAACCATAGACAAACGCTCAAACTTGAAAAGTCATCGTCAGTCGGAGAAATATTTTGACGAAACATCTGATTTGTTTTTCTCACCCTCCGTATATTAAGGTAGCGAGATTGCCACATAAACAGTTGTGAGGTGTTTAGGTACTGTTCTAACCATAGAATACAACTAACAAATAATTTTCGAATGTGTTTGTCTCCAATTTTCGATAAAAAAAATACTTTACCTGTGCCCAATAAATATTTATTATATAATATACAATTATTTCAATCGGTGCGATAACATACAAAAGAGGGATGCTGAAAATCGTTAATAATGACTAAAAAACTAACTAAGTAACCATCACGCCGTCTCCCCGAAGGGGTAGGCAGAAAGAATGGACTGACACACTTTTCTTTCCTGACATACTTCTCTCGTTTCCTCAACAATCATGCATCATGTCATGCACGCACGTCGATTTCTCTAATTCCTCACGTGGCCGACATTCAATGTTTGATTTATTTGATCGTGCCACGTATTCCTCAATTTCTAGTTTCATTAACATCACTAATACTTTTTAGCATTCTTTCATCATTCATTGTTTCCATGTATCTAAACCATCTAAATAATCGTTTAATTATTTTGTTCATAACATTATCATTCGCACTGCATTCACTTTTTATATTTTCATTCGACATTCTATAATACACAGATTTTCCACACATTCGTCTAAGAGATCTCATTTCTACTGCATTTATTCTACTTTCATCCTTCTTTTGCCATTTTCATGCTTCGCTAACATACGGTATGATTATATTTATAGATATAATAAAGTTATTAGTAGAAGTAGTAATGTGTACTGGCTACCCAGCATCGGTAAAAGAAGGTTAACTTTTCTGAGATGCCACCGTACTCGATGCCCTCTACACTCTTGTGACTAATATCCCAACGTGTGTAGAGCAGCCCGCCGTGCGCCGTGGAATTTTACTATTTCCGTTTGTACGTACATCTTGATATCGTGGAATCAAGTCTAACATAATAATTACTACTTTTCATTTTAACAAAATGTCCGCACATGTTCACAAATAGATGATTCATTACAACGAGTATATAACCGCATGTTAATGGTATTATACTATGGACTATGGTACTAAAAAGTTTTCATGCTAAACTACAATAATTAAACTTGCTTTAATTGGATAATATAAATAAAGCTTCAGTGAATCTTTATAAATAACTAGCTAACTGACCATCACACCGTTTCCCCCGGAAGAGTTGGCAGAGAGGGTGGATCGCCATACTGCTCTGTCCTGACATACCTCTCTAGATTCCTCTACATTCATACATCGTAACATGCATGCCCGTCCATTTTTCCGACTTGGAATGTGATTAGTATTTGATTAATTTGGTCATTCCATGCTTTCCTTGGTCTTCCACGGCTTCTCTTTCCACTCACACTGCTTATATACAACATTTTAACCATTCTTCTATCGTCCATTCGTTCCATATGTCCGAACCATCTCAGGGATCCTTTTTTAATTTTACTAATGATGCAATCATCTGCCTTACATTTCTTCCTTATTTCGTCGTTCGGTATTCAATTTTGTATATCGTTTTCCCGCACTTCTTTTCAGTGATCTCATTTCTACGGCATTTATCCTACTTTCATCCTGCTTTTGCCTGTTCACTTCCATACATAAGAATTGACACTAGAACTCCATTATGTATATATTTATATTTGCAGTGACAGCCTTGAGAGCGCCATTTATTTTGTTCCCAGCAACCGACCCTTCTTTCGATGTCTTTCTCAATTTTTCTATCCCTTGTAAACATGCTTCCCAGATAAATGAATTCGGTAACTTGCTCCAGTTTCTCACCGTTTGCACTTATGTCACAATTGGTCATACATTCTTCTTTTTCAAATAGCATCACTTTAGACTTGGACACATTCATTACAAGGTCACTCTTATTGCATGCTTCATACATTTTTGATACTAAATGTGCCATTTTAAAGTTTTTGGATACTCTTGGACAAAATCAATAGAAAATTTGTTATTCTTATTCTCTGGCCTCAATCCTGGGGATTGGTTTGCAGCAAGGATCTACATCTCGTTCTCCACTCCGTTCGATACTCCGCAGCCCTCTTCAGCTCCGCGTATGAGGCACAGCACATGTCCCCACAAATTTGCTTCTGGTATTCTCCTCTTCGAGTGCGTCCACTGGAGTTCGTCCCCTCAATCATCCCCTCCAATACAATGTGGGGGATGTTTTCATGTCGCATTCTGAGGCCTATCCATCTGGTCCACCTCAATGAGATGGGATTTATATTAATGTAACAGAATTTATCAATTTTCTAGAGAGATCCATTGATTAAAAATACTCGTTTAAAAAGACATGTAATTTACTATATTCTTCCTTGCTACATGGGCTATTCTCCAGAGGCTTGCCGCCTGTTTATCCATCTTTTAGGAGGTCTTCCACGAGGACGAGTCCCGTGAGGCTTACCAGACCATAATATTATTTAATTATTTTCAGAAACACACAATAGCAGATAATAAAGAGAACGCTTGCAGATATTTCCAATCATGATCATTTTGTTTCCTCCGTGAATCTAGATTGTTGAAGATGGAACTAAGATGGAATTTACCAATTGAAAATGGAATTAAGATGGAATATTGAAGATGGAATTAATGTGGATTGTTGAAGATATAATTAAACACCACTCAAACGAACACCCGTGTTTGACACTGATGTGAATCAAGTATTGTGACCCACCATAATATGTGAGTATTAATTTAATTTCTTTCTTTCCAAACCTACATTACACTGTTATATTTTTCTGAAACAAATAGCTTTCGATTAGAGAAAAGAGTCGGATTGTAGTCAGGATAAAACCTGCAAACTTGTGATTACAAGCCAAATATTTTAATCACCAGAACACGAGGGAAATAATTTTGGAAGTACGTAATATCTTAATTGATGATATTATAAAAATACATAGATTTACTTTAATTATTTTTTTACTGCATTTCACAACTAATCAGTATGACCTAGTTTTACATATATAAGTATTTGTATTTAAAATATATAAAGAATGTTAAAAAAAATAGGATCCATAATTTATACGATTGCCTAGGGGAAGTTTATATAACATAACATACCTTATACACCCTTTCGTGGACTTGTCGTAAACTTGTGGAAGTGTAGTGTTACTCGTAATTTTAGTAAAGAGAAAAATAATCTCAAAAGTGGAAAAAAACAGTGTTTTCAATTCATAAAAATTCGTTATTATGGAATTCCACAGTGTTAACGCCTTAAGTTTATCTAAAATTAGTAAGTTTTTTTTTATTACAGGCCAATGTATACAAAATCAGATAAATGTTATCGTCGTTCAGTTCAACTACATAAGTGCGAGAATCTAACTAAAACTTACTAACTAACCATCACGTCATCTCTCTGAAGGGGTAGACAGAAATAATGGACCGCCACACTGTTCTTTCCTGGCGTACTTCTCACGATTCCTCTACATTCAAATGTCATGCATGCACATCGGTTTCTCCAACTACGTCTCGTGGCCGACATTTAATATTTGATCGTGTCACGTTTTCCTTGGTCTTCATCTATTTCTTGTTCCATTTGCATAGTTAATATGTACAGTACATTCTTTATCATGATATCTTCATTCATTATTTTCATGTGTCCGAACCATGTTAATGTGACTTTCAGTATTTTGTTCATACTACTTTTATTCGCTTCTTATGTTTGAATTTGACACTCTATCATAATCAGATTTATTACACATTCGTCTATGAGATCTCATTTCTCCTATATTTATTCTACTTCCATCCTTATTTTGCCAGTTCCATGCTTCGCGAATCTACGCGCAAATGATGTGTTTAAAATGTATAGTATGTTATAAATGTATTTTTAATGAAACTGCACGTATTTAGAAAAATATATTTTATATAATGGTAAACGTATAAAATCATACAACATAATTAATATCTATTAGCAAGATAATCTTCTAATTTCACATGTAAAAAACAATATAACTAAAGGTGTAGGTCATCTCATTTATCTTTCTGGAAGTGGCTTCACACGCCACGCCACGTCCGTCGCCAAGAGCTTTCTGCCGCGGCGCGGCGGTTCCTAGAACGTCCGCCAACCTTGCCAAGGCGACTGATCCAAATCGTAAAATAAATACGAAAAATAATTTTATATTCCATTGGACCTTTCTAAGAAACGCGCTCTCACACTAATGTCATCGGGGAGGACTCTAATGTAATACAAATCATGCGAGTAATTTATAATATACACATTATAATTATTCATTACGACTGTGTTCAATATGTTGGGTTCGACCCGGTAGAATACCTATTGATGTACGAGTATTAAAAAATAACAATTAACTCTTTAAATAAAAAAACTTTGTTATAAATACGAGTATCACAATTGATTATATTTTGTCGCGACAGCTATTTCGCTAATTGATGTTAGAATCGTCAGGTCTTATAATCAACAATCAATCAGTTGATTGTAAGACCAAACGATGCTAACTTCGGTTAGCGAGACAGCTGTCGCGACAAAATATAATCAGTTGTGATATTTACGAGTATAAAAATGTTTTTTTATTTAAACAATTAATAATGTTCAAATATCAAAGTGTTTCCGCCAAAACAATGGATTATCTTAAATAACAATTAATTAATTACGTAGATTGTGGAGTCGGGTTCAGAAAGTTTCTAATAAAAAAATATTTTTTTATTAAAACACATATTTTTTTTAATTTTGTTTTTGTATATCAAATTTAACGACTTACTTAGATTTTCAAATAGACTTAATATTTTTATATTAATCGATAAATGAATACTTGTTGAAATACTTGCTATGCATTTTCTACTAGAATTACTTTTACTGTTACCTATTTATTCTTCTTAAAGTTAATCTATCTACCCATATATATAATATTATAAATAAATAAAAGTAAAATTAATGTTTTCTCATAAATAAACTTTTTTTAATTTGCATTAGGTATTCGTATACGTAATTTTGTTTAGTATTGTCAGTGACAAGTCTTTGCAAATTGGTAAGCAAAGACACGACTCACGCCACAATACTCGTACATGTTTCAATAGATAGAGAGAAAAAATCTTGATAACTTGTAAAAATATTATTATATTTGGTATGAGTGTTATGGGAGAAGGGAGGCGTTAGAACATGTTTCTCTTGTTACGAGGGCAGTGGTCTAAAAAAAGGTTGCAAACCTATGAACTAGCGACAAGGATGTAGCGGTCTACCCTTTGGGAAGCGGGGTGATTAGTTTAATTAGCGAAGTTAGTTTCGAGTTAACGTAATCCTTCCACGATTATTAAAACATTATTATATACTTGTCCGCCATGGTGTAGAGTTCATTCACAAATTGAAGATCTCGTATCGATGTATGAGTGCGGTGATAGTTTTTGCAATTTTATTGGTTGCCGAGTCAAATGAGCCGCGTGGCCCGTGGCGTCAGTACGTTCCGAGACATGAGGGGAACCGTACGTATTTGGCATGTCGTATACTCGGTGTTTCGAAAAATACTCGTTTTGCAGGAGTATTTTTGAAATATTATTTTTATCATTGATTAATCCCATATTGACTAAGTCAGCTCTGTACAGTTTAAATACATAATCCAGAAATAAATTTTATAATATACTAGTGATAAAACCTGCAAGGATCAAATATTGTAATAATAATAACCAATAAAGGAAAAAAAAGTATTAATATTATTATTAGTCTCACCCGCAGTCGCTTTTCCAAGAAAAAAATAATAAACAAATTATAATTTTAATGAACTTAATTTTGATAATTATTACAATTAAGCCGATAGCATTTTTGTTAATAAAAAATAATAAAAATAACATGTTTATTTATTTAAATGTTTGAATATACGATTGAAATTTTTTTTTTGGTTTTCCAATCATAAAAAAATAATATACAATTAGCGTCTAGATTTTTGGTAAACGCACTGTCATTCATACTATTGCAAACGATCTCCCTATCGTGAACGGACTCTACAATACGCACACTTGATCCAATATGTATTTTTTTATTTTACTTATTTTGAGGCATTTATATTAATTATTTATTTAAGGAATTGATAAGAAATAATTAGAACCAGCGGATGTTCACGACGATTGCGCACATCTACGTGAAAGATTACATTAGCGAGATTACACGCTATCAACTTCATTCCAATCTCTAATCACTAATAGCTTACTTAGCTGTATGCACCTACTCCTGATCAAAGGGCCGTGGGTTCGATACTGATTGTAAGCGTCAACCAAATACATATTCGTATTAATACATGAAAAAGATTTGTGTACGACAAAAAAGTTTAAAAATAATATTTTACGTATAAAAGAACCATTCGATTTTTCTTCGACTGTTACAGAAACTTAAAAAAAATCGTTTTTGTTATTACAACAACACTATTTTTGAATAATAAAAATTCATAGAATCATTCAGAATTACAACACGTAGGGTAAGCAGTACAATGATTGGCACTCTAAGAAAAACTTTTCATGTTTCATGTCTATGCGTCTCACTTTTTATGTTTATGATTTTTTTCTTTTTAAATTCATATTTTATGAACTATTGAGATAATAAAAAACACACACAGCAATCCTTCTGAAATAACCATTAGTCGTAGATTTTTTTGCAAAAAAAATATCCTAAAAACATAATCATTGGCACCTCGAGTATAATGATTGGCATAACGTAAATGTATAATTATTGGCACAGTAAATATATTTATTCAGAGGGATCATTCTCATTATCTTCTTCTAAATTGGTTGTTTCTGTACTAATCGAAGTAGGTTTAAGTTTTTTTGTAAATATTAAATAATGCATTGAAATCAGGTGACTTGTTAACGTTTTTTTTTTCCATTTCCAATTCTCAATTAGTTTTACCAGGCATGAAAAAATAAATTCCTCAAATGCAAAATATATTAATTAAAGATTTTAAAACAGTGCGAAAATTTATTATTTCGACAATTTTACAGTTTCTACGTGCTATTGAAACGAAGAGTGCCAATCATTGGGGGGGTGCCAACATTAGTACTTCTTACCCTATATTAAAATCATTTTCAAGTATTTTTATTTAATTATTTCAGTTTTTATTATTATTTAATGTTTCTTGAACTATGGTCTAAATCTCCATATTAAATAACTAATACATACTAATGAAAACGTTAAGGCAATATCAATGTTTTAAACATTTGATAACGCCTTAGACAAGCGAAACACGTCATTCACATAAAATATAATATAAATACTTGACATTGCTTAAAAAAAAAATCGTTTCACGTTTCACAGATAGGAGAGAGAGTAATTCGAAATGCATACGAATGCGCATGCCCGAGAACGTTTCTGGATTATTTTGAATTTTGTTCTGATTATTGTTGTATGACCGTAGTGTACAAAACAAAAGCGAACAATTTGGTGTTGTATTATAATTTGTGATTTTTTTTTACATGTGTGAAAAAAAATATTAACATTAAAAGTTAAAACTTATTACTGATTACGATTGTATAGTGAATCTAACGAATACATTACGATATGAGAAATATTTCACGGGTTGCAACTAGTCCATAGCATTAATGAGCGTTCTTTCTACAAAACATTAGTTTTACCTTAACATGGTACTTAAATATTTACCTTTCATAATTTAACTAAAGATAAAAACACGTGAATATGTAAATACGTTCAAAATTATATTTAACTGCCTAAAAATACAAAGTATTGGTCGATCTATGTGTACAAAATTTAAATCGAAGTAGATGTTTGTAGCCTGCTGTAAGGTTTATAATTAGTTCATGCGTTGTTTCACAGATGGCAATACAAAGAAATTTAAAATGCTTTATATTTGCTATCTATTCATAGATGTCACTATCCATCACTTTGTCCATATTAAAAAATTTGATAATATTATAATATATTTTAAAAAAAATAAGAGAGGAAGGAATCAGTATCTTTAATATAGATATTTCATATATACGATACGCCTGATAAAATCGGTCTTGCTAGTACGAAAAGTAATTCAGACGCCGAATTTGATCGTTTCGGGTTGGGACATTTTTTGTCAGTGAGACGTGATAAAAAATATAATTTCAATTCTGGAAAGAGTACTGCCTCACTGACGTCGACATATTTGGAATCCTTCTTAGACATGTTATTTCTTAGTTACATAACATTAATGTATTTTTGTTAAACCGTCGCCTAAATGTTTTTCGTTTGTTATGACTGTCATGTTTGAGGATATATAAATAAATAAATAAAACATTCCTGCTGGCCTCACACGTATTGACGACTCTTCAAATTTCACATCACACTCTTCTCTGCTTTGCTTAAATATAATCAATACATATAAAGCTCTACAGCCTTACTGGTAAAATAAAATAACGCCGTCTCTCCAAAGGGGTAGGCAGAGAGGATGGACCGCCATACTGTTCTGTCCTGACATACCTCTCTTCATTCCTCCACATTCATACATCATAACATGCACGTTTTTCCGACTTCGAATGTGGCCGCCTTTCAGTATTTGATTAATTTGGTCATGCCATGCTTTCCTTCTTCTTCCGCGACTTCTCTTTCAACTCACACTGCTTGTATATAACATATTAATCATTCTTCCCTCGTCCATTCGTTCCGTATGTCCAAAACATCTGAGGGATTATTTTAATTTTTTTTTCTCATTATAAAATTAATAATCTGGAGGTATTATCCGCTCAAACTAAACTATAATATAAAATATAGCTAGCCCTCACATAGTGATGATTGTATTATATAATATAATGAGATAAATAACTTTTTACTTGAATATTATTTTTCTAGTCATTCGTGTTTATTAATGGCTTCATGTGATTAAAATATATTCTGAACATTTTATATAAATTAAACTCTTTTGTGTTTTGATTCATGTAGGTTTTATTAAGGAGTGTTATTTTTCCTACATCAGTTTAAATGAAATTTATAATATTAATTCGTAAAATTACATTTATTTGTGACTTGGGTAGGTTCAGGTACTTTTTTAAGTATCTACCTGCATATGTATAAGTTGAAATATTTGAATATTGGTAGCACTGCTTGTTAGTGGGCTGGCAACAAATATTCTCACTCTTCATCTGACTCGTTCATTTGGAAACCCGACCGGCCGAAGACAGATCACAAAATGGGCGGTGGACTAGCAGACCCAGTGGCATTCGCCAAAGACTTTATCGCCGGAGGAGTATCCGCCGCTGTCTCCAAGACGGTTGTAGCGCCCATTGAACGTGTGAAACTTCTGCTCCAGGTCCAGCATGTCAGCAAGCAGATCGCGGTTGACCAAAGGTACAAGGGCATTATCGATGCCTTTGTACGCATCCCCAAGGAGCAAGGATTCCTGTCGTTCTGGAGAGGAAACTTGGCCAACGTTATCAGGTACTTCCCTACTCAGGCCTTGAACTTCGCGTTCAAGGACAAGTACAAGCAAGTGTTCCTGGGAGGCGTCGACAAGCACACCCAGTTCTGGCGCTACTTCGCCGGAAACTTGGCATCAGGCGGCGCCGCCGGAGCCACTTCTCTGTGCTTCGTGTACCCCCTGGACTTCGCCCGTACCCGCCTGGCCGCCGATGTCGGCAAGGGCGCCGGGCAGCGCGAGTTTAGCGGGCTCGGGAACTGCCTCACCAAGATCTACAAGTCCGACGGCCTCGGCGGGCTGTACCGCGGCTTCGGAGTGTCTGTGCAGGGCATCATCATCTACCGAGCTGCCTACTTCGGCTTCTACGACACGGCCAGAGGCATGCTGCCCGACCCCAAGAACACACCCATCGTCATCAGCTGGGCCATCGCGCAGGCCGTGACCACCGTGGCGGGCATCGTGTCCTACCCCTTCGACACCGTGCGCAGGCGCATGATGATGCAGTCAGGCCGCGCCAAGGCCGACCTGCTGTACAAGAACACTCTGCACTGCTGGTCCACCATCGCCAAGACGGAGGGCTCCGGCGCCTTCTTCAAGGGCGCCCTCTCCAACGTACTCCGCGGCACAGGCGGCGCCTTCGTGCTCGTTCTGTACGACGAGATCAAGAACTTGTTGTAAACACCTGTGATGAGGTTCCCTTAACTGTTACACAAAAATTAGATATTCCAAGGACTGCTCCACCGCTGGTCAAGTTTCATTAGCCTAGTAGCATTACCCACTCGTAATACCGACCGGAGTATTATATTTATGATTTATTGTAGTGTTACGTAATGTGCTGGCTGTCAGTCTCGCTCCGGCGAGACACTTTCCGCTCTTTATTGGGGCCACTTTCAGATTACTTTACATTTCTTTCTTTCATAAAGCTTTTACACTATTTATTGTAAGCCGGCATTTTTATTTTAACAAATTCATTTATTTTTGTAACAATTTATTTCACGCATAGTTTGATAAATCCTATTTTTAAGTTGACAATATATATATTTTTTTCACATTACTGAATGTGTGTCTAAGAAATTTGTTAATTTCTTTTATGTACAAAAATGATTTATTTATGTTAATTGAATGTATGCAAGTCTGGAAAATGCGAGAGCCCAATAAATAGCCTCGGAATGCAAAACATCTTTTACATTTCACCCAAACCCCGTCCCATCCCCACAGCCGTTGCAGCGGTGCACGTGGCCGAGATATTTCCAGGAGAATCGAGTCACGAGGTCGCTACTCGCTAGCTCGGGGACTCTAGACCTTACGTAAGTATAATGCTATTACGGCTGGCCTCAAAAATCAATACTCTGCATTTTGTTGTTTTCAGGACATAATGCCTAACATGAATTGTAAACTGGAAAGTAAATTGGGATTGTTCTTTGATTACTTTGATACTTTTTTTATATGGTCGATCTGATTCGCGGTACCGCAATTCTTATATAAGCGGATTGAGGTTATGCTGCCCCAGTTTTCCCCAAATCTTGTTACGCAAGGTTTTTTCTAATAAAAAACTTTACTCAAATTTTATTTTTACATAAAATATAATTTTATACCAAAGTAAAGCATTCGAAGATATAATATTTTAAAAGAGGCGCCAATTTGACATCGGTATCACGGGACCTGAAGTACGTTGAATCAAATCAGCTCGTGTGTACAATAGTAATCTCACACTTGTACACGAGAAACAATATGTACACATGCGTCTCGAGTTGCGTCAAGCGTCAAGGTCTTTGAAACTCTTATCAAAAGCTAATTTTGTCGTTTAACCCACCACATCTCTGATCATTGATGATTGCTTTCCAATCTGATAGTATTGATCGCCTAAAACGCATTCTGCCTGCCTACCGACTAAGTTTAGTCAATGTCGATTTATTTCCAAAATAATTCAATATTATTGGTAAAATGGGCCATTCTTAGATCAAATTGTACTTAACCAAAATTAGGCTTTAATTAAAAGTTTATTAGCAAACTTTACTGCATAACAGAAGTGTATTTGACCCGAGTGTGCCGGCAGCAGCGAGCAGGATGAACCTACGTAAATACATAAATGAAAAGTTCAAAGGTTACACTATCGTAATTCCCCGTTCAACAACAGATTTTTAAAATTATTTGATTGTTTAATTTATAATTTACCACTATCTTATAGGTATACTTTATTTTACCTAATTACGTTTACATGTTTTAAACAACAATAAAACGTGGATATTTTGTTTTTTCTGTAAGTAGGTACCAACTTCATCTAATCACAATTTGCGAGACCATACATTTTTTGACCAATTAAATATTGAAAATATACTGTTCAAAGATATTTTTGAGTATTTAGCTTATTTTTGTTTTGTGTGGCCATCGGTCATGTAAATCAACAAATACGTAATTATAATGACCTTTCTAATATTTAGAACATTCTTTAATAGCTCGCCTTACTGACATTGAGCTATTTGCTGGCCAAATTAAAAATAGATTCAATAGTTACATAAAAATTCCTCATAGAAATGTAAAATTATTAAATATTTTTGAAATTTATTGTTTTAAAGAAATATTTATGAAAATTTCGATATATGCTTAAAGATAATGAAATATATTGTTATTAATAATTTAGAAATGTTAATGTCGAATTTTTTATCAGTAATAACACTGTTTTTTTTCACTTATGAGTTTATATTTCTCTTATGAGTTTATCTTTCACTTGTGAGTTTATCTTTCTCTTATGAGTTTATTTTTCTCGACATGTTTCAAAGGTACATCATCGGGAGAACAAAATAAACTAATGTTATTTATTATTTCTTGAACGATTGTGTAAAACTCCATATTAAATAGTTAATACAAATGAAAGTTTTATTATATTATATTATAATGGAAAGACGTGTTCTCCTTGCTAAGACTTTATCTAGTGTAATGAGAATGTACAGTAACATGTTTGATTCTCGATACATTTGATAGTACCTTAGTAAGGCGAAACATGTCATTCCCAATAAAATATAATAAATCTTCTAGAAAACAGACATTTTCATTCATATGAAATTATAAACTAATGTTGTTAATGGGTTTGTTATATAATGCATAGAGAGCACGTTGAAATGAATGTGAAATGTTAGATAAGACAAGTCTAAAGTCATTCTAGATAAATATTTGAACATAATTGCTTCTTTAAATTGCGAATCTTGAGCGGTAGGGTTGACATTTCTCCTCAATAAAAACGGTATACTCTAAAATACCTTATTTTAATAAAACAATGGGAATAAATTAAAGCACTCTTTTAGTGAATGAACCCAAAAACACATAATTACGTAAATCTATTAATACTTTTCATATTATACGAGAAGGCCAAAGAGTAGATATTAGTTTGACGTAACTATGTCTGGAATTTTGCCAGGACCAATTCTTTTCAGGGAAAACGAGTATTTTACTCACTACTTATGTAATACTCGCCAGTGTTTACAACTTAATGTAATCATAGTAAAAATAACTTCACAGCTCCATATTCACCATCCTTTATTCAACTAGCACACATTAATAATTATTTACACTACTACAGAGAAACAATAATACAAAAGTGTAATTTGCCATCTTTTTGTCTATCCTATATATATTACACAACTGATGTTTATAAATATAACTAAAAGTTCTTCTAAGTTAATCCATAAAATTCCGTTTTGTAATGACTTTTAAAATTTACAGAATAAAAAAAGGTTCACATAACAAAATACCCTGTAAAAATTTATTTATTTATAAAATGCTTGCGTACCCAATTTTTTTAAATCTGGATTAAATTAAAACAGTTTTTTAAGCCTCAAACTAAGAATACTATTACTATTTATTATAAATGCTACAAATTTAAAAAAATGTGTTGTAAAGAATGAAAAAAAATAATCTAAAATCAAAACTATACTAAATGCCAAACTTTGATGGAAAGTTTGCAATGCTACAAGCTTGTATATAGCTGGCTGGTTATCTTCTGTGAATACAATGGAACAACAATAGGGCAGGCAAAGTCCTTTCCAAAACCCCTAATAGTTTTTGCTTGGAAGGATCTCAGGTAGAAAAAAAGGGACAGATTTAGTCATGAAAAATTTCCAAACTCATTTATTTTTGTTAGGCACAGATGTTTCAAACCAGTCATAGTTATCTACCTACCTAATTGCTGTCTGGGATTGATTTCTACACTATTTGAATATTTTCAAAAGAATTTGTAAAAAATTAAATACATTCAAATTAATTATAAAAATAATATTCTACGTATTATAAAAAATAGAACAGATAAGATCAGGTAATTTTATTATCAATGAAAGAATTGAGGTTTGGTAATCTTTCTGGGTAAAGATAATACAATACGTTTTTTTTACTAAATAGTATACTATCATCCTTATCTATAAAACTAAAATCAACATGACACCTACGTCCCAGATACTAGTATCAGACAAAGTCACCTTTGATTTCAATGTGTTCCTGCTCATATCACTTTGGTTAATACAAGTTTATAGCCTAGTGGAGTAAAGTCAAATAAATGCCTTAGTTATGCGGAATACTCTCTGGATTTTATTGATAAGGATTTATCAGCCAACCCAAAGGTTTAATCAAATTGTCTTCTGATGAAAGATATGTAGATTGACATATTTTTGATACTTAATAAATCATTATACTATTTCAATTATTTACAAGCATTTTTGATAAACCTAAGGCGGAAATACTGTGTATTACATAATTGTTTTTTTTTATGAATTAAAACACGTATGTTTGATGTGTTTTTGGGTAACACCGTGTGATAACTCCTTCTCGACCGACGTTTCGGAGATCGTTGCAGTCTCCATCTTCAGGGTAATGAATGTGATATGTGTTGTGTCTGCTAAGGTACTTCACCGTTGTACCGTGTCGGACAGGTACAACGGTGAAGTCTACTAGGTTCCCCTGCGGTTCACACTGCCGGCGACATGGTACAACGGTGAAGTACCTTAGCAGACACAACACATATCACATTCATTACCCTGAAGATGGAGACTGCAACGATCTCCGAAACGTCGGTCGAGAAGGAGTTATCACACGGTGTTACCCAAAAACACATCAAACATATTGCTGCCAACCGTGAAAATCTACGCAATTACGAATTAAAACACCATTTTGAGTTTATTCTTCTCGACATGATTCAAAGGTTTTATACATTTTTATTATTTATAAACATACAATAGTTTTATTGTATTCTAATGAGTAGATAACTCATTATGGAATTTTCATTAGGAGAACTATATAAAGATATACAACTGATGATGCAGATATAAAACCTTTGAAACATGTTGAGAAAAAAGGGCTCAAAAGTGGAAAAAATGTGTTTTGATTCATAAAAAATCAAGATAGAAAGTACATTATTAACAATTTTAAAAATACAACAGATTTCTAAATAAAATGAAATGTTTAATCTTAATTAAATTTTGTTAAATATATCAACTTGAGACCAGTAGGCAAATAGTTTAAACTTTACACACTTTCACAGTACTTACTGATGATTTCATCAAACTAATATTTAAAAGTTGTTGACAAAGATAATTTACAAACATGTAATTAACTTTCTACAAACAAGTGACTAGGAAACGGTTGACTCCTGTAGTATTTGACTTGGTCTTTCCCATCAGAGGCCTTTGGAGTGCTGAAACAATAAACAATTATTGACTTTAAATGGAGAGCAAGACAACTGTCCTACAGTTAATGTCAGTAGGAGTCCATGAAATGAATATGTAGTGAATTAACAATAAAATAATTAATCTGAATCTAAAAATCACTTCTGTTTACCTATTGATGAAGCTAGGACCTTTGTAAATTTGTTTGTAGTGTCACATTCAGATTATTATAATGGAATGTAGACTGGATTGCCAGATAACCAACTATCTAACTAACTAACCATCATGCCGTTTCTCTGGAGGGGTAGGCAGAGAGGATGGATCACCATATTGCATCGCACACTCGTCAATTGTTCCTACTTCAAACATGGCCGCTTTTCAGTAATTTATCAATTTGGTCATGCCATGTCTTCCTTGGCCTTCCTCGACTTCTTTTTCCATTCACACTACTTGTATATATCATTTTAACCATTCTTCCCTCATCCATTTATTCCATATATCCAAAACATCTTAGTGATCCTTTCTTAATTTTATTTATCACGCATTCATCCGCCTTACATTCATTTCTTACTTCATCATTAGATATTCTATCATACATTTTTTTCTGTACATTCTTCTTAGTGACCTCATTTCTACGGCATTTATCCTACTTTCATCCTTCTTTTGCCAACTCCAAGCTTCACTTCCATACATAAGGGTCAGCACTAGAACTCCATTGTGCACTGCCATCTTTGGTTCAATCAATAAATTTCTATTTGCGGTAATGACTTTGAGTGCACCATTTATTTTGTTTCCAGCTCCAACCCTTATTCCGATATCTTTCTCCATTCTTCTATCTCTTGTAAAAATGCTTCCCAAATAAACAAATTCGGTAACTTGATCTAATTTCTCACCGTTTGCACTTACGTCACAATCCGTCATATATTCTTCCTTTTCAAATACCACAACTTTAGACTTTGATACGTTCATCACAAGGTCATACTTATTGCATACTTGGTACATTCTTGACACTAGGACTTGTAGATCGTCCATGCTGTCAGCGATTAAAACAGCGTCGTCTGCATATAGCATACTGCTGACGGACATATTGTTCATTTTCGCAACAGCGTTTATGCCATCTAATTATTTTATACACTTGTCCAAGTATAGATTAAACAACCACGGGGACATTACACAAATAATCAATTTAACAGAATACAAAGTGAGGATTTTTTTATGAATTAAAATACTGTTTTTTCCACTTTTGAGTTTATTTTTCTCGACATTTTTCAAAAGCTTGCACCCTCATCATTGGGAGAACGATATAAACTCGAGTTTATATCGTTATAAATAAACTCAAAAGTGGAAAAAATACTAAAGACTATACTGTTTGGTTAGTCTTTTCCTAGTGCGCCCTTGGGCTAATTGATTTTACTAAACGGCAAACTTAAAAAGAATAACTGCTAACCATCATGCCATTTTCTGAAAGGGTAGGCAGAAAGGATGGACCGTCATACTGTTATTTCCTGACATACTTCTCTCAAATCCATAACATCCACACACCGTGTCATGCATGCACTACGATTCTGCTCGTAATGCTTTCATTCGCAATGTTCCTATATCTGGGTTTGGCACTCTAACATTTTTTTTTCGACACATTTGTCTAATAATTCTCATATATTCTACTTTAACTTGTTCTAATAATAAAAGATAAAAGATAATTTGATAATAATACCTAGTGCATTGCCATCTTAGCTTTTTTCAATAGACTTTTGTTTGGACCAAGATATTGTTTGTTAAGTTTCATGTTTAAAATAAAATAAATATAGGTAGCTCGAGAGATATGTCAGGATAAAACAGGCGCTCTATCCTCTCAGCCTACTTCTCCGGAGAAATGGGGTTAATTAATGGGGAAATTTATTTTATTTTATGATATATAAAATTTCCCTTTCTAGTACGCTGCTGAATATAATACCAAATCATTATGAGCATGATGAATGCTAGGCAATGGAAATTCCACTTCCAACTTAACGCCTTGCAGAGCGCTGTGTCGTTATTGGCTAACGTCGTACCACACTACACAAAAATCTGTTGATACAGACGCTATAGGAGCATGATGCAAACACGCGTTCTCAGCACGGCTACAAACTATTGATGCGGATATGCGTCATTAGCACTCAACTTGTTAATTAGCAATAAACTCAAATTGGATATGACTAAAACAAAAGCTACCAGTCTCTCTAGACACGTGAGACTGAGCATACTAAGATGGGCCGGTTACGTACAGAGGATGGCGACATCGTGAACCTTAAAAAAGATGCTGGAGGAACACCCAGAAGACCAATTGGACAACCAAGGCTACGATGGGAGGATAAAGTTGGGAGAGATGCAGCGAAATTGCTGTAAGTGTCAGAAGATTAGTTAGAGGTGAGAACTAATGGAGACCAAGGCTCGATATGGACTGAAAGACCATCGGAGAGAGGAGAAAACAAAATTCATGAATGTTGATGGAAATAAAATAAAAACAGCCATTGCACCAATAGTTTTGATAGATGGTGGAATGATAAAAGAAATTTACAAATTCAAATATTTGGGAGTCTAATAGATAACAGACTAACTAAATAACAATAAGTTTTCATCAATATTAGATACAAAAATGATTCATATCCTTTTACCTTTTATGTTTTTTGATAGGAGCGGAGATATTTAATCCTGAGATTGTGATTTCAATGGGCCGCACTGACCCAAAGAAGTCCGTCACAGGCACCTTATTGGGATCCCGGGCAAACAGATCTTTCCGGACTCCCACTGTGGACTTGCACACACTCTTTGGACATACTTTGAGCTGAAAAACAATTTGAGATACATATATACGGGTTTGTTAAAAAATACAAACACTAGAATTTATATATTTTCATAAATAATGCAGTTAAAAAAAACTATAATAATTGTGACTCGTTTATTTTTGACAAATAAATTGAGGGCTGGCCATACAAAGGTGCCAAATACAAAAAAAAAAAAAATCTCAATTGGTGTTAAACATTATGGCCAATAACTATTCAAAGAAGCAAAGGGATTGAATAATATAATGTAGTTCAAACTTCACCCTAAAGATGTCACCCATGCTGCATGACACATGTTACAATGAGCAGTTTTTTCTCATTTTATTTGTTTTATGTTTAAACCACATAGCAGCTTTGTAATACCCAACCTCCAATTCCTTAAACCATTTTGTGCAGCGTAAAGTTTTACAACAAATGTGTTTACCATGTGTTTTATCTATAGTCAGTTTAATTAAATAAAAACAAATAATGCCATGAAAACTAAACCTATATAACCTACCAATTTAAATATTAAATAAAAATAAATATACTTACAAATTCCCCCATAGTCTTTTTGCTATCTGGTTTAACCCTTTCTAAGAATTCCAAAGCAAAGAATGTGTATCGATCAATGATGTATACGCCGATATAAGAGTCAATGTGATGCTGTAGAAATAAAAAGTACAAACATATGAGGATTAACACAATGCTTATGATAGGAGAGGAAACATTTTTAAAGCTACAATGTAAAATGTATAATATTTATAGTTTATTGAACAAAGATGTAAATCTCCATATTAATTAAAGTATAGAAGTTTTAGTATATTTTATGGGAAAGACATGTTTCGCCTTGCTAAAACATTATACTACCATATTCTGCTCTACTAACTCGGGTACATAAACAGCAACACATTTGATTCTCGCTACACTAAACAAGGCAAATTGTGTCATTCCCGTAAAATATAATAAAACTTCTAGAGAATAGGTGTTTTCATTTGTATTAATTAACTAAAACTACATATACAAGGAATTTAATTATTAATTCGACATCATGAAACAAGTTTATAAAACAACTGTATCATTTGACAATTTTTTTTATGAATTAAAACACTATTTTTTCCACTTTTGAGTTTATTTTTTTTGATATGTTTTCGTAGGTTTTACACCTTCATTATTGGGAGATCGATATAATCCTGATGATGAAGGTGTAAACCTTCGAAAAATTTTGAGAAAAATAAATCCAAAAGTGGAAAAAATTATGTTTTAATTCAGAAAAGAATTGTACAGTTTATCATTTGATGATTGCCTTAAGTTTATCATTTGATGATATACGAGTACATATTACTTACCGAGAGAGAATCTTCCCCAACTAAACTGCTGGCCACAGCCAGGATGTTAGGAGAGTAGAACTTCTCGTACATGGAGGCCGCCTGGCAAGTATCTATCATGAAGAAGATTTCATTATACCTGTAAACAAAGAATAACTCATAAAACAATGGGACTTTCTGTTCTGCTGCATGGATACTGGATTCATTATTAATCTATCACATTAAAAAAAAAACAATTTCATGCAAACATGTCTTTAAAAGTCTGACAGTCAATTGCCAATATTACACAATATTTAGCCTATCTAATACAATGTAAATAGCCAATGCAATGTATACAAGTTTCATATTTGATCCTAACTATAAACATAATACATTCCTTGTGAAAAAGTCTTAATTTGCTACATTTCATATCATTGTGGTGTTTGGTTTACACTTAGGTTATAATAAAAGTCATTTATATAACAACACATTTTAATATTCGTTTCGGTTTTTGTATTTTATGAATTCCTCTTACTAAATTATATTGGTTTTGGTTCATTGAATTGTATATTGATAGTGTTTTGTTCTTTACTATCTATAACATGATACAATATCTATAGAACATCCATAAGGATATTGTTAGCGATTTGTAAAAGCATCCTTCAAAGTGAATGATAACTTCTTTAAAAAATATTCTGCAATAATATATTGAATTTGGAACTTAGGCAGAGAATGTTAAGAGTTATATTCGGTAATCTAAAAGTGCATACTATGAACCAGTTGGAAAAGTAATGGCCAGCATCAGCGAAACCATATATGGCAACAAAAAATGAGGAGATTATTGTTCTCTATGTGATGAAAGCTCTTCGAAACGTGTTGAGATGAATGAATTCATAAAAGTGAAGAAAAAAAAACAAATTGAAGAGAATGCTTCTAAGTTAAAAGGATCTTCTGGATATAACATAACATAAAACACTTACCCCGAGGTTTCCAATTCGGACAACAAGATATTATAAATATTTTTATTTTTTACTTCATTCATTATTGTAAACAAAACTTGTCTTGAATACAAAAAAAAATTATAAAAAAGTGAAAGCACACAAAGAGTTTTCCTAAATATAATATATAACTGTTTAATATAAATATTTTATAAATTAAAACTTCGTTAAGCAAGTTATTCCATGCTATAAAAAAAGCAGGGTACCTCCTCTTCTGCCACATCTGTTCAAGAGCATCAGCCATTTCCTGGCTGGTGACTTCCTCCGAATCCTGAAACTTGAGGAAGCCGTCCCCACCATGACCGGTGAGGTAGATGAGCACGTTGCTACCCTCGTCGGTCAGTAGCTGCTTGGAGCGAGGCGTCCCAGGCGGCAGGCGGCCCGTTAGCAGACGTACAAAGTTCTCCACGGTCACCTAATATTTTTTTATCGACAAGCAGAAATATATTAAAAAATTAATTAATACGTATGTATGTGTTTATCAATTACAGAACCATCATTTTACATTTTATTTAATTGCTTATAAAATTCTAAAATACCATATTCAAAATAATTTTACGGTTGGGGATGATTATATGCCAAATTTTAAGACTGTATTAAGTAAATTATGTCCAATACTACATTTCTAAATATGTCATTAATTTATAATATTTTTTAATTATTTCTTACCAATACCCAGATACCCAGAGAATATATTTTTTAATTATTTCTTTTTAGCTAACTAACTAACCATCACGCCGTCTCTCCGAAAGGGTAGGCAGAAAGAATGGACTGGCACACTTTTACTGATGGGGCACTCCATCCTTCTCTTTTCGCCCCGCGGGAGACGCGGGGTGATGGGTTGCGAACCTCATCGCCACCAATAGGCATCTTCCGCATTTTATTTTATTTC
This sequence comes from Lepidostoma basale, assembly GCA_022606425.2. NCBI lineage: Eukaryota > Metazoa > Arthropoda > Insecta > Trichoptera > Lepidostomatidae > Lepidostoma > Lepidostoma basale. The sequence goes on from JAHDVF020000768.1 coordinate 459,704, forward strand.
TTTTTATTAAATACTATTGTAATATACTTTGTTACATTAGTACATTTTAGTTAAAATTAAACAAAAATGGTTTGGATGGTTATTATTCCACATCAATGTAACTTTTTTAAGCAAATAATAATACAAAATCATTTCATATATTTAATACTAAGGTAGGAGCCTTGCTTGGTTCTTAGAGCTAAACTGAGAGCTAAGTGACATATCCTAGTGAACCAACGCATACTATACTATTGCAATGGCCATACTGTATTCTCCGTACCATGCTACGTGATTATAGTATTTAAGCCTAAATAGTTGGAGTTTAGTGTTTGGAGTTAAGAGTAATTGTTAATTAATTGGAATTGTGGAAACAATAGAAAAATACAATGACTAAAAGTCAAAGTTAGTGAGTCATTAATAATAATTTTATAATAGCTCCCTTGAGATGACTTATTCATAAAAATGTCGCTCTATAAATCATCTTCAAGTCTCATTTTTAATATGTTTCCATAATACTCCAAAACTAATTGTAAATAACTGACTAACTTTAACTTTAAACTCCATTGCTGATATGTTCTATTATCCCCAAAATCTTAATTAAATAAAAAATTACCCCTATTTTAAATTACACATTTAGTAGATAAAAAAGATATCATATGTTAAGATTTTTACACTGAAGGAAACAGACGAAACACACAAACTTTGTCGCTGCGGTCGTATAGCACATGTGAGGTGACATGATGAATCATGTTGAATTTTGTTGTCTGTGGAATCTGCGAGTTATTACTTTGTGAGTTGAATATTACCAATGGACCGATTAACCAACACAGTGCCTCTTTTAAATTAAATATTGATAGAATAACATACACAGAAATATTCGAAGAAGACGCATATAGAAGAAATACTAATTGTCTACCTCATATCCACGATAGTCGACTTCCACGTCATCTCCGTATACATTGATCTGTTGATCATCATTATTAAATACGGTGGCGGGGCGGGGGTTGCGCGGGTTGCAAGCCATGTCATCTGCGACCATGAGAATGATTTGGCTGTCTGGGATGCCCAGCCTCTTCACGCTCCGGTAGATGGACAGAACATTGGCTACATGGCGATAATTGAACCAGAAACGAGATGTGTCCACCAGTACCGCCCAGTTATTAGAGTGACCGGATTTGTTGATGTCCGTCGTGAGCTGTAATTAATTAATACACTATGTTTATAATATATATAAGATTTATATTAAGTTGATAACTCTCAGAGAACTATATTTGAAACAGTAAAGAATTTATTTATCAAATATTACTAGGATTTCAGCAGTGCGTTTTACAGTCAACACGAATCTTCAAAAATACAATTGTCCATTGATACAACACATTGGTAGTACACTTAAAAAATATTTGATAGATTCCTGTTTGTTCTTAAGCTTCACGAATAAATCAGAATTAATAGACAGTAATATAAATGACCAATTAATTGATAATAAAACTTCGCCCTTCAGTTAGTACAAATTTATATTGAAGAAAATGAAAAAAATAAACGTATTTTCCTAAAGGTAAATAATACACACCTCACTTGGTAAAACAAAAATAAAATTACAAAGAAATATAAACCACACATATACATTGAATATGTTATGCATTTTTGCGATTTGGGAAAAAATATTTTTGAATTATTATAGAAAAATTATTATCTATAAAAATAAAAACTTGCTAAGCGCCGGCAATTCAATTTGTTTTTTGACATTTACTAAATGTTGCCAAAACCTGAAATAATTGCCATTTTGCATAATAATTATGTCTTAGCATTCAAACAAAAATATTCATCATTTCTTGCAATACTCCAACTTCATCTCTTTTATTTCCAGACCAAGACCTAAATTATTACCGTCTTCCTTATCAATAATGACCACCAAGTTATCCACCATCATTCAGTCCTTTACCCCTCCCGAAATCAATGCGAATAAAAAAAAATCCTCCCCGATAGTCCACTACGATCTCCGCCAAACAAAATGGTCTCACGCAGGATGCTATCTCCTACCACAACTCCATCCAGGCACTGCTCCTCTTATCTTGACGACCTTTGTGGCCGAGTGTTAAGTACATTGATTGCCACCTCGAAGGTTCCGGGTTCGTTTCCCGGCGAGGGCAATGTGACTGTCGCACTGTCTTTGGTCTGGTATAGAATTCACGTGACAATAAAATGGCGATAGATTAGCTACCTATCACATGTCACGAGAATTACTATGATAGCTATAAATACCCTTTACATCGATGTGGCTCATGCTGTCATTATATAAATAACGATTCAACAAAATAATAATAATAATCTTCCCCTCGGGAACAAACTTTTTATATAAATACAATCCCCCCTCGCCCTCTTTCGGAGGGACACTCCGGGCCATAAATTTAGCCCCATCATAAAACAACTACCAAATCACATTCCAACAATGTTTCCTACAGACGTAAGAGGAATAGCCATTAGAGCTGAACCTCTGTAAGCCAGAAGTTCCAAGTCCAAGTCCAAGTATTCACATGCAAAAACGAGACGGTACGCGAATAAATTAGAAATATTTTCTTTTTGTTTTTTTTAATTGTGACAATTTCTGTTTGCTTAAAAGTGAATATCTTTTCCATTTTATCGGTGATCACACTGTTCACGCATTAGTGATACATACAATATAAGCAAGAGACACATTTCTTGAATATTATATTTTCGGGAGTACCGGAGTAACGGGAGTAAGTAGTATTTGACTTGACATTGATATTGTCTTGTCGGGAGTACCAGCCCGAAGGCTATTACTTCCCCACATGTTGGAAATTTCTTTCATGGATGTTGAGGTTGGATATTGATGGATGGTAAGGGGAGAATTTCTTGGAGGATGCGATGGGTTGGTTCCGACATTTAGACCTGACTACCCGGGTAGGGAGAAGTGTGGAGGGGTTGGAATAGCCTTGAACAGGGGCTGAGGTCATGGATGGAGACCAAGGGACGGTGATAGGGACTAGCCTTGTGGGGGGGCCGGTTGGTTCTAGATACAGAACCGAGTGGGACGAAAGTGTCCTTGGGTGTGTATCGGTGTTCTTGGATGGGGACCGATATGGCAGTGGGATTGAGATACAGGATGGGATAAGGATGGTGGAAAGGGAAGGGGTAAGAAGCATATTTAATTGACTCACGTGTATGATTTATACTATAATTTATAATATTGAAGAAAATACTTAACTATTATTATAATTCTGGCAAAACAAACAAGGGTAATAAATCAATTTGAATATTTTTTTAACTACTCGTATTGAAAAGGGTTTAAAATAACATTCCAGGCTACACAGATCTGTCACTCACTTAAAAATCCCCGTTATTACCATTCTAGCAATATTTCTATTAAATGTAAAAAGAATAAATTCAAGAGCCGAATCACTGAATGCCAGATGATCGAGTCCAAAGGAAAATGAAAAAAAAATTATACACCGTACCTACTACGCAGTACTTACTTAAATGATTCTCATTTTGCATGATGATGTTGCTTAACCTTCAAATTGACAGCTACGTTTGCTAATGAAAAAAATGAAATAATATCGAAAATGGCCGAACAATAAACATTTGTGCTCATTGGTTGACAGATGACAAAATAAATATTGTTAATAATGTCTAGTCGAAATCCGACGACTTTAATGAGTTTATCTAATGACGAACACTTTGATTATTTATTTAAAATTGTTTTAATCGGTGATTGTGGCACCGGCAAAACATGCATAGTTCAAAGACTCAAATCTGGAAATTTCATCGAACGGCATGGAAATACAATAGGTGTAGATTTTTCAATGAAAACAGTCATTGTAGATGGAAAAAAAGTTAAGGTAAATCTATATCTTATATATTTTAAACCAATTCAATCAACCGTTATGATAATTCATTGTCATTATCAAGTTTATTTTTAGACCCCAACCTTGTTTGATGACATAGTTGTGTATTAATCCACACTATTTTAATGCTCCCCTTACTGACGTACACGTATTAATATTTTATTACATGCACCTACGTTCGGCAATGACCCAACATTTATGTGTTTTTTTTTTAATTCATAATAATAATCTAATTCTTTGACATATTTCCAGTTGCAAATTTGGGATACAGCAGGACAAGAAAGATTTCGAACAATTACCCAAAGTTATTATAGATCTGCAAATGGAGTTATTATTGGTATGTTTTTCTTCAGTTCTCACCATTGTTTTAAATGATTCATGCTAAAGATGGAAGCATCTTTACTTAAATTACATCTAAATTATTATTTTTTATTTAATTTAAAATGATTCTTTAAATTTAAAACGTGTTTATTTTCTTTGTATTCAAAATCTGGGATGTCGCATTAAATGTATGTTTCACGTATCTGCTTTCGCTCTTATCATAATATTAAAATTGTTTCTGATAAAAGGGATATTGCGAGTTACGCGCTATAACTGTAGCTGTGATTAGGTTATCTGGTGATGTCCTGTGATCTATGTCATGAGTTGTATATCATTTGGAAAATAAATGTATTTAAATGTTTGAGAATATATTTGAAAATATAATCATGCCGCACACTTAAAAGTAGATTTTCATTCACCAAAAACATCACAAGCGTGTTCATATTACGATATGTAAAATAGTTAATATTAAGTAATCTCTATAATTATTATAACAACCTTCGTGGCAGAGTGGTAAGAGCTCTGACTTTCATACCGAAGGCCCCGGGTTCGATTCCCGGCGATGGCAGTGTGATTGTCACACTGTCTTTGGTCTGTTGTAGATTTCACGTGACAATAAAATGGCGATAGATTGGCTACCTATCACATCTCACGAGAATCAATATAATAGCTAAAAAAATAAATTGTATACAGTAATTAGGTTCAAACGACCTGTTGTATACAAAAAAAAAGAAAAAAAATATATATAATTATTATAAACAATTGTCTTTCAATCAGCTTTATTTTTTATTTCTTCTATGTTCGCCATAACTTTGTGTTGTAGATGTTTAATGTTTCTTTTTTTTATATACTTTGTATACAACACTCACATTTATTAAAAATGAATTCGCTAACCATCTCATTGAATAATATCATTAATTTAATAAAGATAATGGCGTTGAAATTTTGCATGTTAATAATAGAAATATAACTTTGAACAATCTCAAAATTTTAGAAAATAAAAAAGCAATTAAAAATGAAGAAAATATTATAATAATCAAATAAATTTGGTCCAATCTTTGATTTATTTCCCTTGTTGAAAGTTAATACCTGAACCCCAATAAGAACTTAAAATTATTATTTAAAATTTAAATTTATTCATAATAATTGTTATAACAAAAGCATGAACGTTCCAAAATAAATCATTATAACATCTGTCAAAACTGACCATATTTGTAAACAATTTTATAATATTTTAAATATTTATATAATATCACTGATGAAGGGCTGGTTAGTCTGAAACATGTTTGATATTTAATTTTTATCACATTTTTTAATAAATGCGAGTGATGTGTATACAAAGTATATAAAAAAGAATTTAATAAAACAAAGCAGTTTTAGATCAGGTATTTGTTTTTTGTTGTCAGATTCAAAATATAAATTTGGGCATGATTTTTTAAATATTTTATTTTGGCTTTATTTATCTACTGAAACATAAAGCTTTTTATTTTTATTTAATATATTTATATTTAAAAAACACCATGGTTATATGAATCAGTGTGCATTTATAATAGTTATTATTTGTTACGTTATAAATTATTTTGTTGTCAAAACTGAAACAAATCGTTTTAGTCACCTACATGCAACATGCCAAACTTCAATTCCAAAATTGGTCGGTAAAACGGTTTTTTTATTAAACCCATGTGGTTTTTAAAATATGGAGATGGTTGAGATGTATAAGCGCGTAGGTTACTGTTTATAGCTCTCAATACGAAAATATTAAGAAAAACCTCAGTTGATTGTTTAGTTTTAAGAATAAAACCAAATTTAATTAAGATGGCCTTGATCAATAATAAATTATTTAGATGTCAAAACTGAAGAAAATCGCTAAAGTCACCTACATGCAACATTTATTTATTTATTTCAGTAAGGGCAGCATACAGCGATATCAATATATTAATTAAGAAAAATAATACATAAAGCCAATTACATGCTACCACAAATACAATAAACAGTTAATTGAATTTAAGCTAAGGCAAAATATGATCAAGCAAAATGATTGAGAGTTAAACATAATAATAGTAGTAGAAATAAGAACAAAATTAAAGTAACATATTATAATATCATGTAGGTAACATTATGGTCTCATCCACGCTGAAAGATTGCTCCTATCGTTTTTTTGAAGTTTCGTTCGTTCAAATGGAAAACATCAATGTCTCCAAAATACTTATTATAGTTGTCACAAATCCTGTACATTGCCGCGCTTTGAGCGTAGTTAGTGCGATAAACAGGGAGATGGAAAACTTGGCTTGCGGTGTGTCTTGTGCCAAACATGCCAAACTTCAATTACAAAATTGGTCTGTAAAACAATTTTTTATTAAACCCATGTGGTTTTTAAAATATGGAGATGGTTGAAAATACAAAAATATTAATAAAAACTTCAGTTGATTGATATTAGCATCATGATATACTGTAGGTTTAGTTTTGCCGAGAAATGTCATTTTTGTGAATGCCTAAAGCATTGTCTACTACCTACTTCTGCTCACAAACGTTCTTATATTATAATCAGTTCTGCCAATATCTACAGCTCAAATGCCAAGGACTAATTTTCTTTTCTATTTATATTTGCAGTTTACGACATAACAAAGCGGGCGTCATTCCTCTCCCTCCAGCGGTGGATAGACGAGGTGCGGAGGTACACCTCCACCACGGCACTGCTGCTGCTGGTTGGCAACAAGTGCGACATGACCGCCTCCAGAGAGGTGGAGTTCCCCGAAGCGGAAGCCATGTGTCGCTACATCCCCGAGATCATGTTTGTCATGGAGACCTCCGCCAAGGACAACACCAACATAGAGGACGCCTTCATGTGTCTGGCCACTGAACTCAAGGTTTAATTTAATATCTTCAATTGAGTTGAAATAGTATCTCAGATTTTTCCAAAAATGAAGCTCCTCTCAATTTATTTTTACGTTGTATAAAAATTGACAACCTTCGTGGCCGATTAGCAAGTGCTACGACTGCCACACCGAAGGTCCCGGATTCGATTCCCGGCAATGACAGCTTGATTATCACACTGTCTTTGGTCTGGTGTAGAATAAAATAAATGGCGATAGATTAGCTACCTATCATGTGTGAATCAATGATAGCTATGCCCTTTACATTGATTTGGCTCGCTCTGTAATGATGTAAAGAGAGATTCAACAAAAATACAATATAAAAGTTATAGTTTTCAGAAATGTCACAATTATTTTCTTATTCTAATATAATTTTTTTTTCAATATTCCAAGAATGTAATTTTTTTATTTCATAAATCTTAAATGTATTAAAAAAATATTTGCAAATCGATCTATCTCTCATGCCTTCCTGTTTCCAAATAGACCTTAAACTGTAATTCCATTTGTATTATTTTTTTTAGAAAAAATATTGATATGATTCATTAGTAAGTCTTGTAGAAAAATAATGGTATTTTTTATTTATCTGTTAATAAATAATTTTAATATAATTTCTATTTTAATATCATCATTCGCAAACATTGTATTTAAAATGTTTAATTTTTTTTCTACAGTTAAAAATTTCAAACAGTTAAATTTAAAAAAAATTATGAATGTTTTAACACAAAGGCAAATATAAAATAAACATGTATTCTCTCTGGATCTTTAATTAACTTGCATAGTTTGTGTATACCCCTGAGGAAGCTCGCTACAGAGTGAAACCAGTTGGTGCTACCTACTAACTCAATGAAGTGGTTTATAAAAAGTGCTTAATTTTATTTTTAAATATGTCAAACCATCAAGCTAATGGCTTCGTATCAAAGTTTATATTAAAAAATATGAACCCTTTTATTTATGAGTTTTGGTTGTGTTACAGAGACGACATGAAAACAGTGAGGTCCAGAACGGAGACGACGGCTCCGTGACACTGGGGGGCAGCAACGCCATCATCAGCAAGTGCAGTCCCTGTGGAGGGGGCAGCCGGACCACTTAGTGTCATCACCTTCCCTCACCCACAACAGTTAAAAGACCACAGAATCTCCACACTGTGATAGGTTCACCCCTTTTGTGTGCAGTGAATCCTTCAAATATTGGGTTATTGGTTTCTTCACTTGTTGGTTTTTAAATAAGTTGTGTATTCTCAAAATCCTATTAATATCGTAGTGAAGATATGGATTCTGGAAATGTACAACTCAAATATGGTGTGTCTATAAAAATATTATTTATATTCAGACTGGTGAATGGTCAAAGTGCCCGGTGGGCGAACAATAGACTTCGTAATCTAATTATTTATTAGGTATAACTAGAGACTAGAATCTTGTGCAATTGTGAAAATCATAATATAATCCAAATTTCCCCACTTGTAAATTGGATAATTTTATTGTAGTTTGTAATATTGTTAAAACTGAAAAAAATAAAAAATTCCTGATTATAAATAAATGAAGTTGTCATATCCAATCCAATCATATTACAGAAAGCATTTTTAGACAAAAGAAACGGACTTTTTTAATTTTAGTGTATGATTTTTTGTGTACAAATTTCTGTTATACTAATTAAATTCTTCAATTAATTTAATTTAGTTATCTAAATAAATAAATAAAACATTGATCTATTAGTGTCTCTAGTTTTAACATATCAATGGTTTGTTGTTTGTGGTTTCAACTTGTTAAATTTAATGGATTCTCTCCGTTCAATAATTAGAAGCGGTCCACTTTAAGCCTTATCATAAGTGTACACAAGCTTCCTAGTCGATAGTGTCAGAAATATACAAAATGTATTTCCTGAAATTATAGTACCCTAATTAAGTGGACTTATTTTGACTGTAAAATTGTAAATTATTAATATCGAGAACATAATATTTTATAGAAACAAAGTTTACTCACTTTAAGAATTTATGTAACGTGAGAAGCTTATTCTTACATCTAACACATTGTTTTCCCGGTGTAAAGGTGTTGAACTTGTGAAACATGACATCAATTCATAATAATTACATTATTTTCACATAAATAACTAGCAAACCATTGGTATGTGACATTTTATTTAAAATCTCAACAATCTAAGTTAAATTTGTGGCAGTAAGTTCTAAAAGTATATTTTGTATATGTTAATTTATTTAACCCTCTGATAATGTCAATTCAAATTAACATTTAATAATTTTATATATATTCTTTAAGATTTAACCATTTTTTAAAACTTTGTTTACCTGAATAGTATGAAATGGTTCAATAAAGTGCTTTAAAAAACATTGCCCCTTTCAAATATTCAAAGGTTATAAAAAATTGTGTGTTTTTCATTATTAGAAAACTACAATATTTATGTCAAATATGTTATATTTCTAAAACTCATTAATATCTTTGTTTTGTTGCAGTGTTTGCGTACTTTGATTTACTTTTTTAATTAATAGTACTTCAGTATTCCCAGTGACTCTCTGCCATTTTTGAAATATGAATTTAGCCATTTAATTAATTTAGTAATGTCTAGATCTTTTTAAAATTAATACAGAATATATGCACCACCCCAAAGTAAATAGAAACCCCTACTGCATATATGTTATGTAGATATTAAAGTTTAATTACAAACACATTATTATAATAACAGGAGAGTGAAGTTAAAATTAATTAAATAAAGATCAAACATTATCTGATTTATTTCCCTTTTTTTATATAATGTTTTATATACAACTCTTTTTTAAATAATGATTTATTTCAAACCATATAGATATTTCATAATTTTGTCTTAGTCGATCCATTTTTCATTTTGTTATTTTTAGTAACATTGAGATATATTGAAGCAATATTTTATTTTAATATTTAATTGTGAGTGTGATTTAAGAATATTTCTGAGTTATGTACAATAAATTATTATATATATTTAGTGCCATTGAAAGGAGATGAACAAAAACAAATAATATTATATTTATCCTTTAGTTAATTTGTACTGTTTTATTTGTACATTTTTATTTTGCAATTAAAAATAATTATTACTTGCAAAAAAGACTATATATTGGAAGGTAATAATTAGCCATATTTAGATTTATATACGTAATTGTGTTTTTTTTCATGTATTGTATATTTTTATATGCACTATTTTATTTTTTAATCTCTCTTAATTTTATTATTTTATGAACTCAACAGTATATTATATTTACATTAGATATTTTACAGATACGTAATAAATTAATTATCCAGGGAACAAATATTATACATATAGAATACATTTGTTGTGCTACACCTATGTTACCTACTTTAACTCGTTGACTGCCGCCATATTCCGCAACCGTTTAACGCGAACACCATTGAAATATTGCTAGATACGCAATATACTACATCGATAACCCTGATCGGTTGAGTAGCCGAAGAACCTCGATCGGGGTTAGAGGCAGCCAACGAGTTAAACTTTTTACTATCTGATAAACTTCTATTTCTTTTGTTCACACTGTAAATAATATATTTAATATTAATATACATACGGTGTATATATATCAAAATACGTTGATGTATCCAAAACATTTATTATATCTTATTTTTATTCACAACACGTGATTTAGCCTAATCAACAATGTTTATACCAATTATTATGAAACAGAATCTTTTAAAGTTTTGATATTAGTTCTTCCTTTTTGTTAATACTCTAGCAAGGCATAACATGTCACTCCATAAAGTGTAATAATATTTCTAGAAACATGATATTTTCATCAATACATATGGAGTTTATCATTTTTGTTAAAGAAAGCAGTCCTAAAAAATTCAAAGTTATCTTTGTCGGAAATAATTCTTAGGAAATTAGATTCTCTTCCATTTAATATTTACAATACAAGAGTTTCAGTAAACAGAAGTCTACAAATTTAAGAAAAAGTATACAGAATTATATCACCATTCAAGTAGAATGACACAAAATTAAAAATTTGGTCATTCTTAGCTGTATGCTTTAAACAGATGTTTTTGAAACCATGCTATATGTTTTAACATTTTATCTTAACTATATGCTTTAACCATTTATGTTTTTGAAACTAATTGTGCATATTAATAAATTTGCGCCATTCTTCTTCTGGAGCAGCAATGTATTCTAAAGTTCTGAATGAGGTACACCTCAAATTATGCGTACAATAAAGCATCCAACTTTTTAAAATCTTTTACCTACTCAATATTTGCGAATCTCAAACCAATGATATTCAATTGTGTTCTTGTCTAACAAATATTATTTTTAATACTGTAGCTACAATTAATTAACTTAAATATGAAACCACAATCACTTTCATTATGAAATGAAATTGTTTTATTAATAGGTATTATAATATACATATTTATTGTATAAGAAATATATATTGTGAATTTGTTGGCAATCATCTGGAACAGTGAACTTCCCTCAATGTCTAATATTCGTTCATTTCTCTTTTCTTCGCATTTTAAATTCATTGTAAGTAAAATGTTATATTTTCACTAACATTTTGCTTTCTCTAGTGCCAAAGGTGCTCAAATTATATTATTTAACTCAATCATTTTTCAATGTTTGTGTATTGCAATTCATATATATTTTTTGTGAAAATACTGCAGTTAAACTTTCACCAAGAAAATAACTTTTTTGTATTGTTAAAAAAATTATTATGTGTTAGATAAATAATGGATATCTGATTTATGGACATAATATTTTTGTTTATACATTATATGTAATCTCAACTATATTTATATTAGATTTATCACAAGACCATGTGGACAAGATGAAAATATTCAACACTTTCATTTTGATAATTGTCATATATATTATACAAAATATTAATTATTTGATCAAATAATAGATACTTTTGTTTCAAATGGCGGCCATCTTGAATTACTTCAGATTAAAGAAAATTTACAAACATAGGTTTCCATTTAAATAAATCTATAATATACAATTTAGTTTTATATTTAAACCATAAAATGTTCTGACTCTCTATATAAAATACATATATATTTGAGTATTCAAAAACAATTTGTCATTATTTTATAGGGATTTCTTTCAAATTACATACTCGAGAGATTTATTTTATTTTTAAAAATTGCAAACATTGTTTTCACATACGGTATATAATGTATTGTATACTTAATTAAAATAAATAGAAATATATTTAAATTAGCAGAAATTTAGGTATCTCTCGGAGAAAAAAGAATTGAAATAAATATGTAATATTATAATGTATTCTCAATCATTGTTATTTATATGTTCTTAATCAATTCTAATCACAATTAAAGATAGTGAAGATGATTGTTTTTTTTAATATAAAGTATACTTGAATCTAATGAAACTTCTGAGAAAGAATTGTTTCTCCAGATCTGTCGGAATTACCTTTATTTTTCAGATTTTTTATTTATTTTAACACAATTTTCAGGATCACGGATTATCACTTGTTTGTGACTAAATATTAAATGTAATGAGAATGTATTTTTTATTATTTATATTAAAACATCTGTTACATATATGTGTTTTATTTAGTGTCCTTATAGTACTGCCATTGTTGTATAATTCTAAGAACAGTCGAGAATATCAGGGTATCACATATAAAATTATTGGTCCTTGGTGTTTGATAAAGGTAAATAAAGGATCTATAACCAGGTTCTCCAACCTGGGTTTCGGGAAATTTGTAAATGGTTCCACCGCCTAATTTAAATTCGACAGAATTTTAGCCAATCTATTTTTGTTTTTATTTTCTCTCCTTTAATTATTTTGTTTTGAAATAAAGAATATAGATAAATATCATTTTACAATAATTATTATTGTCTTATCAATGAAGATTTTGTGTTTTTGCGTCATTAACCCATTAATAACTAGCATCTTTTTAATTATTATTTTTACTTATTTATGAAGAAAAATACGTATAAAATGGAAACAATTCAAGGTTGGTTATTACAAAAGTACAAAGTGGTTTAAACACAAAACAAATAAAAAGAGAAAAAACTGTTTATTGTAACATGCGTCATGAAACACGGGTGGCATCTTTAGCATGAAGTTTAAACTATACAATATTATTTAATTACTTTGCACAGTTATTGGCCTTTCGATTTAACACCAATTGTGATCAAAAATTCATTTATTACTTGACACCTCTGTAATCAGTGATCAGCTCAAACCACGGGTGTCCAGGTAAAGGAATATGTGTCTTCTTCTTCTTATTCTTAGTGTGAATTGGCCTCCTGCGAAGTCGACTCCCAGCTGTCGATCCGTCTCTTTGGTGGTCTGCCCGGGGGCCGTCAACCTTGGGGCTGGCCACGCAACACAATGAAAGGGGAGTCTGGATGGATCCATTCTACTCACGTGTGCATACCGGTATCTTCTCCTTTGCCTTCCCCACCTAACGACATCCTCGACCTCGCATATCTCTCTTATCCGTGTATTCCTTATCCTCTCTTGCAGTGTCTTGCCAGATATAATATTTGAGCGTCTTCATTTCTGACACTGAGCGCGTTTTTTGTGATTATGGTGTCCGCCCTGCACTCGATCCCATATGTCATGATAGGTCGCACACAAGTCTTATAGATTCTCACTTTGCTGCTGATCTTCATGTCAGGGTTTTTCCAAATTGAATTCTTCAAGCATCCTGAAATGACCGCAGCCTTGTTTATTTGCCCCATCACTTCACACGGTAGATCCGTTTTCCCACACAAGTCCACACCCAGATATCTAATACAAATGTATTTTTTTTTAATGTTTTTAGAAAATAATACTGAAACCCATTATGTATTTTCATAGTGAAAATGAATTATTATTATATTTTCGGCTTTCCAGTTTATTTTTCCCTGTGCGTTTTGAAGGTATAATACCTTCGAATCGAAAGTGAAAAAGCAGCTTATTTTTTTTCATAAAAAGAAATCATATCATTTAAGTTTTTTTTTTTTTGTTTGAAAAAATTATACGCAAAATTATGACAAGTTAACTTTATCATCGTGTAAATGGGACACAAAACACGAATGGTAATTTAAATGTTGAGCGTCCTACTTACATATAGGTACGGAAGAACAATAGATATAGAAGGAAACTTATGTTTATTTTAATCAGAATCATTTCATTGTCTTTTCAAAGTATCGCACAATATAGAAACGAAAGTGTGCTGAAAGAGTGCAGAATATTTTTGCGTGACTAGTTTAAAATAATGCGTTAAAATAAATATACACTATGACCCCCCGTACGCAGCTGATAACGGAAATACTTGCCACCCGTAAGGCAGTATCAAAGTTAGTTCACATCGTTCTTCAGACCGATTGACAGCCGTTTGATGTCGGTGAACTTTATACGTAAATCAGTGATATAAAATACAGGTATCTAAACAATAATATTATCTTCTTGATCTTAATTAAATAATAAACTATTTCTTTGTTCTATTGCAAAAAAGTCGTATGTCATATTAGATAATTTCCTTTCAACGCGTAGGTATTTTTTTACCGCCAAATTAAACTTAATTTGTTGCACACAAAACTCGAGGCATGATTTTTTTTTTAGTATATTTTTATATTTACTCTTTTGTTTTGCGACTATAATAAATAACAATTGTATTTTTTTATAATGGTGTGTGCTTTTGTTTGTAATCATTTATCCAGATACGTAAGATATATTTAAAAAAAAAACATATTTTTATGGCATTTGCTTTATATTTAATTTTTATTATCTCTTCTTCATATACGAAAGTATATTTAAAATCGTGTTTTCAAAAGCTGTAATATTGTTTTAACTAGGTAAAACAAATAAATAATAAATAAAAACACTTTTAAACCGGAAAGAAAGTGTAAACAAAATAATAAAATAAAGAAAACACAAAAATTTTGTTACAAATTTTTATTATTATTATGTATTTAGTGTGCTTCCACTTGTGTAAGCACACTAAATTCACACAAGTGGAAGCACATTAAATACATAATAATAAAGAAATTTTATATCAATTTTTTTTGTTTTCATTATTTAAAATGAACTTCTACCAAGAAATTTCAATTAAAAACATTAATTATTTAAAATAATAAAAGGTTCATTAAGATGGTTTGAACCTGTGGAAAGAATGAATGAAGAAATAATGGTAAAGAAAGAATATGTTTATGATTAAAACGGAACTATAAATAGAGGAAGACCGAGGAAAACGTGATAAAAAAAAATAATAAAGATTTAAAAATAATCAAAATTTATATTTTACAAAAATCTAACAAATATCTGTCTGTATTTTGTGTATACAAACTGTTATCATATACTCGTATAGAGGCGTGATCTGCTAACTGAATACATTTATTGTTCAAATACACATATGAAGGAGAATATTGTATTTTAAATGAAATTTCCTTGATAATTACAGATGACATAACACGACCCATATAATATTAATCTTCTTATTCGTATCTAATTAAGTCATTGGTGATAGCTTAATTTTATATTTTTTCATTTCTCGTCTCAGATAATTCATACATGGATATTATAAATATTCTAAAATTTACAGTGCGTATGAAAATCTAGTATTGGAATTTTTTTAAACGTTTTCTTTGACAAATAAAACCACTAACATGCATTGATATTATTATATTTTTGTTATAAAAAGTTAACTAAAGAATTGTTTTACCACGATTCTTATAAGATTTAGAAATAATCCATTGAAATCGATTGGTTATCTTCTTCTTCAAGTGCCCTCTCGGGTCCCATCAACGTTGGCGATTACTTCGGAACAACTCCTCCACAATTCGGATGCCGGTACACTCCCTTATGTCTCGCAGCCAGGACATGTGTCTCCTACCGGCCCCTCGGCGTCCCTTAATTTTCCCCTTCAATGAAGAAGGTGGTATTTTTCCTCACGCAGTAAATGACCCAGATGTGAAATCTTCCGAACCTTGATAGTTGACAACAGCTCCCTGTCAACTCTAGCTCGCCTCAGGACTTCGGTATTGGTAACCATATCTGTCCAGGGAATTCTGAGCATTCGGCGATAGAGCCACATTTCAAATGATTCCAGTCTGTTCATTGAGTTGAATTTTAAGGTCTACGTTTGGTTGTAAGCAATAAAAATAAACTATTGTTATTATTTCAATATTATATTATGAAAATACAGTTTTTAGATTTCATTTATATCTCACGATTACTTGAATTTCGACTTGATCTTCTGGTATACAGAGGTTCAGCTCTAATGGATGGATTTCCTCTTATGCCGAGGAAATGTAATCTGGTGGTTGATTTACGTATGCGGGGGTGTAAAATCAGTGTGGCCCGGAGTGCTGAGAGAATTTAGGGTTTATGCTAAAGTTCTTATTTTTTTCTGCTAGGGTTGAATTAATTCAAATAAATGTTATCAGGAGAATTGTTTTTCGCTCCTACAAGAGAAACTCGAAAGTAGCTTAGCTTTTAATGGTGATTCGATACGGCAATTCGATACGGAATGATTTGAATTATCCAAATACGAGTATATGTACGAGTTTATATTACACAAGTCGGTAACCACTGTGCTACCGAGTTTAAATAAGACTTGAGAAGTTCATTTATCAATCTGCAATCCACTGTACACACTGATTTCAAGAACCAGTCGAATGCAACAATTCGCTTAATATGTGTGATTGGGGTAATTTTGGGAATCATGGACGAATATTTACTAACTCTCTTCTAAACCCGCGAACACTCGCCCGCCCAGTTAAAAGAAACTTACAATCGGTTGGTATACGAGTATTATATTGATTCATAATTTCATAATTTCATTATAAATTATCAGGGTTGCTTTTCCATCATGTTTGTTTAAAAATATGTAATTGCTAATTGTGTTCATAGAATTATTTTCTTGATGTTTCGATTACAGTTGATATATTTCGCATTTCAATACTTTTGTTTGTTTCTGGTGTCATAGATTAGAAATAACGAATCATCAACAAAAAGAATATTGTATTATTTACCGTTTCTTGAACAATGATGTAAACCTCCGTATTAATTAATTCATACGAATTTAAGTGCATGTTTTCTATAAGTTTTATTATAGTATCTGGGAATTCTGAGGCATTATCAAATATCTCCTATTTGATAATGTCATAGAAAGGCGAAACTTATCATTCTCATCTATATAAGATACACTTATTATACTCGTATCCTATATAAAAATGAAGGGTCCTTTTCTTCTTCTATTTTTGAACTCAATGGACTCAGCAACCAATTGGCAGTTCTTGCTGATATTTTCACTGTTCATTAATATTACTCGGTGAAGGTACAGAAGTACCTACTTGAAGCGAACTTCAACACAAAACAAAAATAAGCACTCAGTTTATATGTTTCGATGATATAAAGGCAAGAATAAAAAAAATACTTATGTTTTTGTCTCTACTTCAAAACTCGATATTTTAATTTGCATCTTTCCGCTTTTGAAGTGCAGATATTACTAATGTGAATATTACATTTAAACTTTTAAATAAAATATATTGAAAACAAATATATCTTTATTTGAACAACCAAAACCTTGGTTCATTATTTTTAGAAGAAAAAATATATATATAGTGTACTCACAAGTATTATGAAATATAACATATTATAAATATGTGCTCTTCTTTTCAATGCAATGCGTGGCCGGGTATAACTAGTAGACTATAACAAAACTACTAGAAAACAGACGTTTTCATTCGTATTAATTAGTGCAGAATTGATTTCCACCGATAATTAAGTACACCAACGCGCAAGAATATACGAATATTCATATTTAATCGATAACGTTTTTAAATAATATAACGATTTTCTGCGAATAAACAAAGGCTAGAGTGATATGTGACAGGAATTTATAATTTACCACTGTTCGTATCAAGCACGTTCGTGCCCATTTGCAACCCACATAAAGTCACAAATGTTTGATACTCAATACTTAATAACGTTATTTTAATTTAACTTTTTTGTAAATTCGATTACGCATCAACTGTTAAATCAAAATAAACTAACAAAAAACGAGCTCCAAAACCGTTCATGGCTGTGTCGTAAATTATATCCTTATTCGATGGCTCTACAGCTCATATCGAGCCTTGGCCTCCATCAATCCTCGCCTCTAACCACTTCTATCACCTGATGCGCCCTTCCAGTCTCTCATTTACATTAGTTGTGCAGCGTCATTCCTCATTTCATCTTCCCATCGGAGTCTAGGCCTACCGATCCTTCTCCTTCCACCGGATGTCCCTCAAGGATTATCTTTGGTGCCTGAGACGATGGCATTCTCTCTCCACATATCCAGCCCATCTCAGCCTATCCAGTTTAGCATGTGTATGGAGCTTGGGTGCTTTGTAGAGTATTATATTATGTAACTTATAAATTTAACGTTCCACACAAAAATTCAAAAGAAAAATGTATTTGTTAATAGATTAATAGCATAAAATCATTTAACACAAATTGGATGGACAATTCAAATGTCGTCTGTGTATAGTATGCACATAGTTCGTGAGTCAGAGCCGCGAGCGCCTAATTGTTGGGTACATTTAAAGGTTCACATTTAAATTGGTGACCTTACTCCGTATTAACATTCCGGAATGGAATTTGAGGCAGGACTAATAGCGCAATATATAATGCATGAACCCATATTTAGCATTCGTCGAGGTTAAAAAAACATTAAATAGTGTTAGATACGTTTTTGTGTCCGCACTTCCGTTTTATACTCTATACTTCACCTGCTACGGGTAAATTGTTTTCTGCTGTCAGTACCAAGCCCGAGTATTTATATTAAAGAGGAGAGTTCATCGCAGGACTAATCGCCCTGCACGGTAATAGATTGATTACGAACACCAACCCAATCGCCTCGACCAACGATTGAAGAAAACTCGAAAGACCCGGAGAATGGAGAGAGGTGGCCAGGGATAGGAGCCAATGAAGGACTGTTGTGGAGGAAGACAGATCCCACACCGGGAATGTATAAGAAGTAATACATGTATAACAACGACGTTTGATTATTTACGTAAACAAATGCGTAGTGCACGTTTTTAGTTAATTCCGATTACTTTTGACCATACATTTTAAATCTTCATGAAATGCTGATGCTTTTTACGAAATACCATGTATGACCTTTCCGCCATTCGATCAAAACGAGAGTGGCAAGAGCTGTGACTGTCACACGGAAGGTCCCGGGTTCGATTCCTGGCGATCCCAGTGAAATTGTTAAACTGTCTTTCGTCTGGTTCTCACGTGACAATAAAATGGCGAAATATTAGCTAAAAAAATCAGTGAAATTGCTAAAAAAAAACATTTATTTAATTGAGTTCAAACGACCTGTTGTATACAAAAAAAATATCCACTGACTTCTCATTGCCGCCATTTACATTAGATTTTTTTTCTTCTTCAGAAATAAGCCTGGATAATGCATCTATCGCTAGTGTGCAGCGTGCTCCTGGCGGTGACGTGTAGTCAGGTGCTGGGGTACATCGAGCACCCAGGGCCCCGTTACGTGGCCACCAAGGGGGAAGTGTGGCCACGCCCCCAGTACCAGGTCTTCCATGACGACGTCCTCTCCATCAGTTTGGATGAACTCACCATTCAGGTAAAGTGTATTTGTCTATAATATTATAAAAGTACGCTTACACATTCAGAACATTTTTTAGACCATCTTTAAATAGTTTCAAAATATTAATGCAGTTATTTGAAAGTTCTTGGTAGAAGGTCATAGTAAATAATGAAAATAAAAAATAAAAAAATCCGTTATCGTATATTATATTTAGTTTAAATCCAATTAGGTTTATGGCTCCGACTGGTTTCAGCAGCTCGCTGCTATCTTCTGCCAAAACCAGTCGAAGCCATAAACTTAAGTGAAATTGAACCAAATATTTTTTTATTGTTTTTATTTTATTTTCATTATTTCAATAGTTTGTTAAACGAATTTATTCACAAGAAATCGTACCATCTACAGCAAAAAATATTTAATAACAAAAATATAATAATAACATTGAACGAATTAGGTAAATAAATACAAATTTTTGGTTAATATAATCAGAGAATTTAGACAATGAAAAATAATAGACTTATGTATGAAAGTGAAGTGCACAACTGACAAAAGAAGGATGAAAGTAGAAAAAATGTAGTAGAAATGAGATCTCTCAGACGAATGTATGGTAATGTGAATATGGAGTGCCAAATACAAATATAAGAAGTGAAAACAGTACGAATGAAAGTGTTATGAACAAAATAATCAAAAGATCATTAACATGGTTTGGACTCTCATGGAAATAATAAATGAAGAAAGAATGATAATGTACCTAAACAGAACAAGAAATACGATCCTTGTGATTTTTAGTTTATGGACACTCATTGATGTCATGGTGGTTGTCTCTAGACTATATGTTAGGATAGGCAGTATGCATGCATCGAACTTTTTTTCTCTCGTTATCTATTGTATGTTTTATTATTTATTTATTTATATAGATTATCAATTTTCAGATGGTAACAAATATTTTATTTATTTTGAAAACTTTGATTTCAATTAAGATAATTTCAGATAAAAAATATCACCACACGATAATAAAATATTTAATGCATATTGTTTACCAGCGATAAATAATAAAAAATCGTTAAGAACTTGGACTTGGATCTTCTGGCATACAGAGGTTCAATTCTAATGGCTATTCCTCTTACGTCTGTCGGAAACATTTTTAGAAACATTCGACGTGGTACCAGAAAAACCAAATGCATGGTGTTACGCTATTTCAATATAATGTGTAACTAACTAACCATCATCACGCCGTAGTCAGAAAGAATGAACCACCACACTGTTCTATCCTGACATACTTCTCTTGATTCCTCTACATTCATACATCGTGTCATGCACGCACGTCGATTTCTTCGTCAAATCATTTTAACTCATTTAATAAATGATTAATGTTTACGTGCCACGTTTTTTTCAATCGTCTTCTATTTCTTATTCCGTTTAGGTACATTGTATTATTAAAACATACTTTCTTTACCATTCTGTCTTCATTAATTATTTCCATGACACCATCTTAGCGACCCCTTCGTTATTTTGTTCGTAACACTTTCATTCGCACTCGATTCACTACTCGTATTTGCATTTGGCACTCTATCATATACAGATTTACCTCACATTCGTCTTAGAGATCTCATTTCTACTGCATTTATTCTACTTTAATTATTATTTTGCCAGTTCTATCCTTCACTTTCATACATAAAGGTCGGCCACATACCATATAATGTGTTATCAATAATACTTATATAACATATACATGTCGGTAATCAAATCATTATTTAAATAAGAACTTGATAATCATAGTTGGTCTGTAAATGTTAATCTTTATTTGACATGCAAAATTGAAATTTGAACAACATATTTCTTGCAGTTCGCGGGACTACCTAGACCGCGCAATGCTACTATCGTACTCGTATATAGCAGTAAAAATATCAATGTTGTTATTTGAAATGTCTTGCTAGACGTTCATTGTAAATATTAAAAAAAGCATTCATTAAAAATTCCTTTATAAAATACATTTATGTTGAGTTTGTGTATTTAGGTAGTATGTTTACAAGAGATGGGAGAGTGGAGAGGGATATTGAAAGAAGGGTTGGGGCAGGCAACAAAGTGAATGGTGCACTTAAAGTTGTCATCGCAAACAAAAACCTATCCAAAAAAGCTAGAATGGCAGTGCACAATGGTGTTCTTCTACCGACCCTTATGTATGGAAGCGAAGCATGGAACTGGCAAAAGAAGGATGAAAGTAGAATAAATGCAGTAGAAATGAGATCTCTTAGACGAATGTGTGGATATTCTGTGTATGATAGAGTGTCGAATGAAAATATAAGAAGTGAATGCGGTGCGCATGATGGTGTCATGAACAAAATAATGAAAGGATCATTAAGATGGTTTGGACATATGGAAAGAATGAATGAAGAAAGAATGGTAAAAAAATTATATGTTAATGATGTAAATGGAACCAGAAATAGAGGAAGACCGAGGAAAACGTGGCACGATCAAATAAATCAAATATTGAATGTCGGCCATGTGAGGAGTCAGAGAAATCGACGCGCGTGCATGACACGATGTATGAATGTTGAGGAAGCGAGAGAAATATGTCAGGAAAGAAAGGTGTGGCAGTCCATTCTTTCTGCCTACCCCTTCGGGGAGACGGCGTGATGGTTAGTTAGTTTTTATGTTAATTTCACTTGGTTTCATTGCATCGGTCGGTTTCGGCAGCTCGCTACCATCTTCTGGCGATGGTGGTCTACCAGTCTTGTAGACCTCGCATTTCGCTCTTATGGGTATACTTGTATCGTAAAGAACTCCGCTTAAACCCGCCTTCGTCCTACATCTTACGTCAGCTTCAGTGCTGGCGTCTGCGGCAAGCATGGACCCTTTTTTCAAGAACTCAAAACTTTAAATTAGAATACATTTATTTTGAAAACAGTGGTATGTCTAGGTTGTGGGCCCATACACCTGCCCAGCACTGGACGAAGCCATCATCCGATACTACGACGTGATGAAGCAGCAGTGGGGCCCCCAACTGACGCGACGGGGACCTCTCCGGAGGCCAGCTGGCCGTGGAAGATCTGCGGCCCGGGATAGATCTGCGGCCCGGGATAGATTAGCGGCTAGGGACAGATTCGCAGGTCGAGATAGACCCGCGTCCCGGAGGTGGAACTCGGCCTGGAAGGCGTACAGGAGCCGGGGCGGGCCACGAGGTCACCTGTTCCCCCGTGCAAACGGCGACCCCCTCACAGTCCTCAATGTTAACCTCACTGAAGAGTGTTCACAGTGGCCCAGCTTGAATATGCCGGAAAGTTGTATGTAACAAACATTTATTTATTTATTTATATAAAATCATTTCAATTAAACACTTGCACATTTTCAATAATGAAAAACGCTAAATTCAGACGATAGTACTATATTTTTTTATAATGTTTCGTAGGATTTTTTATCTATTAATTACACAAAACTTCATTTCAGAAAAACCGTAAAAAAATATATTCTTACTTTATAATCGATAGATTTTATCGATTTAAAGGCCCAAAAATGCGGAAAAGCCTCGTTGTCAAATTAGAAAATATTCACTTCCTTCACAGATTACAGCTAAGATGTGTAGCATTTTACTTCAAGCAACCACGATAATGATATTTAGTTTATAGTAACTATTTGTGTATTCTGATTTTTCATTAATTTAAACTGCAAAATATCATGATAATGATATCAATGAATTATATTGGTTCAAACAATATTCTTCAAAGAAATAACATGTTTTCACCCACGACAAATTTAGATACAGTTTATGCTTTTTATTAAAAGATTTCAATATAATTCTTTGTAACTAATTTGATTTAATAAATGTTAAACCATTCTACATATTTATATTTTGTCAATCGGTTTTGTCAACAAACAATGGTAGCAATAATGCTGAAACCAATGATACATTTAAAAGCTATTTTCAATGAAACTATTTTTATATCGTATCTTAGTATGTGAGGAGAAATATTACGTTTTATTTCAGATTATCTACAAGTAGGATCCCCGGATCTTCCGGTGGGCACGGCAACCCTGGTGAGTGGGTCTATCTGGGGGGCCCTCAGAGGCCTGGAAACATTCTCTCAGATGCTGTATATCGACGAAAGTGGACTTGTAAGTTTATTTTAAATATCATTTTATTTTTATTCGAGAGTAAAGTAAAAGTATACCCACACTTATCTCATTTCTTTTGTTAAAAATATACGCTGCTTGTTTTAAAACAATATATAGATTTTATTGTCTTTATCTATGTACTAAAAATCATATCTCACTTTTGCCTATCACTTGAACAATCATCTAATTGATTTGTTTGTTTAAATTGAACCTAACAATGTATTCTTTCCTTTTGTAAACAACACACCTAGTTGATTTAAAAATATAGATTTTATTGTCTTAATCTAAGCACTAAAAATCATATCATCTATCAATTGAACAATCATTTAATCGATTTGTTTGCTTAAATTGAACTTAACAAAATACTAATCTAATAAGCCTAATGAAGTAAATTATTTTTAGCAATCGATGATTAGTTTATTGGTGTTAAATCACTTCACCTGCTATATATAATCTTGTAACCAAGATAAAACTGTTTATCTTGGGTACGTGGAAAATATATTAAATGTTTATTTATCTTTTATGACACATTGTTTGGATCTCAGGTACTGGCTATACAAATAGGTACCGAACTAACTAACCATCACGCCGTCTCCCCGAAGGCGTAGGCAGAAAGAATGGACTGCCATACTCTAACCGATCTGGCACTCCATCCTTCTCTATTCGTCCCCGCGGGAGACACGGTGTGATGGGTTGGGGACCTCAGCGCCACCAATAGGCATCTCCCGCCCACATTTAGTTACTAAAACGTCAACAAAATAAATCTAAAATAAAATACAATGATATAAAATAAAACAACAAATAATAATAATAATAACATAACACATAATATAGTTATTTTCGATGGTGCACACGTTGTCAGCTGGGCGATCCGGACTTTTGTGTTTAAATACTGATTTTAAACAATTTAATGAGAAATGTAACAATTTCATGCTCGATTTTTACCGTTAAAGCAATATAAAATAATCGTTAAACCAATATATCGCACGCTTAATAGTAAACTGACCGATTATGGTTTAGGTCATAATTGAGTTAACATTAGACAGAGGCTTGTGTTAACGCTATCCATCGTTTCGCGTTAAAATTATGTTAAAATTCCGCCAATTGACCTCCATTACACTATATCGGTCTTTTTCATTCGTACGTGTTTTTCGACTGTTTTTGTTAAAACACCGACTCATGTCCGATTGAGCAAAACTTGTTTTTTTGAGTTAAGCCAGTGTTCTATTAAGCGTGCGATATTTTAAGCGTGAAACCAATATATTTAAGCGTTAAACCGATATATTTAAGCGTTAAACCAATAAATTTAAGCGTTAAACCAATATATTTAAGCGTTAAACCAATATATTTAAGCGTTAAACCAATATAATTTAAGTATTAAACTTAAATTAGTAAAAATAAAAATAAAATAAGGTACCTACTCGCTAATCTTGCGCAGGGCTTTTTACGGAATAAGCTACAGCGAGACAATGATTAATAAACGAGTTTTTTTTACGTAAACCATTCAACTCGGAAGCATTCCCTTACCTACACATTGTTTTTAAATAACCTCTAATTATTCACGAATCTATTTATTTAAACACAAATCGCCTCTTTGCAAGAATAACGTGTTATCTCGAAAAATTGAACATTTTAAAAATGAAACAAGATACCCGACTGAAAGAGACAACGTGACAACACAATATACCACTGTTGTGTTGTCTCTTTCCCTCATAAATTCACTGTTTTTCACATTAAAAATACCATGTTTTTGTAGAAAATAATGTTGAACACGGCGGATTTGATTTTTGAAATGTCACTTTATTCTTGCAAAGAGGCGAAATATAGAATTTCGTTAATAAAATAAAACCAATTTTTACTTAAATAACGATTGCCAATTTTGTAAATTAATCATCATTCATTTCATAAAACACAACATAACTTGTAGGTAATTCAAAAGATGAATTTTGCTCTTTTTCTGCCATGAAAAATCCCTTAAAGACCTTATAGTTGTAACTTTAGTAACATTCTGTTTCCAGAAAAACAATTTACATCTTCGTCTCTATTGAGATACAATTATCCTTATAAAAAAATAATTTATCCGCAATGGATAAAATCCAATATTTGTCTACAAGAATTTGTAAACATTCAAAATGTTGTAACTTTACTTGTTTGTAACATCTACTTTTGCCAATATAGGTAGGTAAAACAGCTGTCACGACAATTTTATACAAATTAAATAAATAAATTGTGATACTATAACAGTGTTCTAAATCAAACTGTTAATAAAGTTAAAGTAGCATAATGTTTCCGCCAAAACAATGGATTATCTCAAAATAAAGTATCTACAATAAACGATTATACCTATAATTTAAAAAATAACGTATTTACGTGAAACTAATTTGTTCGTTCTATTTCATTCATAATTTGCTTTATTTCAGAATTTGGCCATCAATAGTACCACCGTTGATGATTACCCTCGATTTACGCATCGTGGCCTGCTCCTGGATACAAGTCGTCATTACATCTCCATGAACATCATTCGGACCATCCTGGACGGGATGGTGTACAACAAACTAAACGTTTTCCACTGGCACATCGTGGACGACATGAGCTTCCCTTACGAAAGTAAAGTTTTCCCATCACTGAGGTGATATATTTAATATTTATCAAATGTCATTTGTGTTATTTGCATCAGATATTTTAGTTTATTATTATCTGGAGCACTTAAACGTTTAAAACTTAACAACCACATATTCCGGTAACTAGAAGAAAACTGATGTAAAGTTGACAGTAAAACAAAACGAAAGTACGAAATTTAAATTTTGAACAAAGAGCGCGCAGATTTTTTTTACTCTTTCAGTAGGTACCTTGCCACATTCAATAGAAATATAATTTTAAAAATGTTTACAGTATTTCTTAAGTGAGGTTTTTAATTTTACAGCGAAAAGGGAGCTTACGATCCTCGGCTTGTCTACACTCCTGATGATGTGGCAGAGATCGTGGAGTATGCAAGATTAAGGGGTATTAGAGTTATGTCGGAATTCGACACTCCTGGTAAATTTTATTATTATAACGTTTTCAGCCCTGAATTATATATATTATTAAGTTCGAAAAGAATCAATATTGCATATTTGAAATCTGACCGTGGTAATTTGAAGGATTTACGATTATACCTACATATTTTCTGGGTGTCATGTTATGGCAATGCAGCTATTAGTAACATTTTTTACATAATAAATTATTATTTGACCGGAGTATGGTTGCAGGTCACACTAGGTCCTGGGGCGTAGCATATCCCCAATTGCTGACGGAATGCTACGGCAGTAACGGCCCCAACGGAGATCTCGGGCCCATTAACCCCACGGAGCCTTTTGTTTATACCTTCATGCAGTCTCTCCTCGAGGAGGTCTCCAAGGTCTTCCCGGACGACTTCATCCATCTCGGAGGAGATGAAGTTGGATTTGAATGCTGGTAACCTCACAATTATTCATATTTTGGGACTAGAACCTTAAAACAAACCAACTCTTGAAAAAAGTTTATTTAATTATTTTACAAATTATGAAACAGTACAGGAGTGGTAATCTAAGGGTATTACTCTTTGTATAGGTACGCTTAGAACCTAGCAGATAAATTAATCAATTTTTACGGTACTTACCTCTACATAGAACTGCAACAAGTGATTTTAGTGCCCACGCATAAAAATATACTATTATTTTTATTAAAAAAATAATTGGGTTTTAGTTATAGTAGGCAATTTTTGACATTTTCACTATGTATGTTGGTATGATACATATGTATAAAAAAAATTACCTCAAAGTATATGTCATCACTAAGGTTTGGAATAACTAGATAAGGGGACAGAGGGTTTGACTATATAAAAAAACAGAATAAAAAGTAGCCCTGTTAAATAATTATTTGGGTTTATTTCTTTTTTAAGTCTTGTATAAGTTTATCGAAGGTTTTATTGTATAGAATATAAGTAATACGTAATTCAGTTTATTAAATAATATAGTAAATTATATTTTTTATCATAAAATTAAATAAAAATAATGTATTTTTTAGGGAGAGCAATCCTAACATATCTTCATATATGATAGAGAATAACATCGCGTCCATGAAGGCGCTGGAAGAGATGTACATCCAGAAGGTGGTGGACATGGTGGACGCCCTCGAGTCCAAGTCCATCGTGTGGCAAGAGGTGTACCAGAATGGAGTGCGCTTGCCAGAAGGCACGGTGGTCCACGTGTGGACAGGAGATCAGCAACAGCTTTTGCAAGATGTAAGACTCGAGAACATAACGATATATTAAAATGTATTGAACAAAATTGATAATAAGAAACTTGCAACTTTTAAAACCAAAGTTTTTGTACACTTAAAATACAATATTTTATGCACGGCAATTCCAATATTGGAGAATATGAACTTTTTTTCATAATTTGTGTCAATATGAGATAAGAAATTTGGTCATCCATATTCTATGCCACATATTAAAAATTATTTTATATTGTAACTTTCTAGAAAAAAAATCTTATTTGAATATTTTTCAGTTTTATAATTATTAATTATTTTTCAGTTTTATTATACGTTTATAAGACTAACATGTTTCACCTTATTATATTTTATCGTCATTATCAAATGTTATAAGATGTAATTTGATAATGTCCGTGTAGTGTGGTTACGGTGGTCTGTCATCGGGCAAGGACGCTAACATTTTTCATTAAATGATATGAACCTTTCTTTCTTCAAAGTCAACCTTCCTCTTCAGAGAGCAATGGAGGAACTCGCCGAAAATTCGGACATCGATGTTCATATCCACTTCGTAATTCTCTAATTTTACCGAGTTCACCCTTGTGAAGTAACAATGGCGTATATTGGTATTTGACAATGTCAATGATTGCATGTGCGATTAATGAAGTGTTAAATTTTTTTAAATAAAACCGTTTTCCTTTTTTTTGCGGGCAAATATCGCGAAACAAAATACAAGCGTTAATTGAAAATTGTTTATATAATTATCAATAAGCAATTGACATACGAGTATAATTACGTCCCCTCAGAGAGTACCTGTTTTATTGGAACATTTTATAAGCATAAATTGAATAATTCGTACATAACAAAATGAAAATGGACCATAAACGAAACGTTCAAATTTCTAGAACTAAGCAAAAAATATTTTTTACAGATATGTTTTTAGAACCCATAGACTTTTTATTTTTTTCTTTGCCTCCTTAAGGTGACTTCCAATGGCTACCCGGCTCTTCTGAGCACGTGCTGGTACCTGGACCACTTGCTCAATGGAGGAGATTGGGATAAGTTCTACAACTGCGACCCGACTGACTTCACAGGAACCGCAGCGCAAAAGCAACTGGTTCTTGGCGGGGAGGCCTGCATGTGGTCGGAGGTGGTGGACAATAACAACGTTATGTCAAGGTAAAACTGCAACTCGATTTGACTAGTCTCGTTTTTCAAAAATGATTCAGATATACAGTGATTTCTTTAAATTGTCATTTTGTTGAAAAGATCTAACTTGTATATTTATAGAATATTCCCAAGAGTAAGCGCTGCAGCAGAGAGGCTGTGGTCAGCCAACACAATAAATGATCCAACCAAAGCAAGAAACAGGATTGAGGAACATACATGTCGAATGATTGCAAGAGGAGTCGCTGCTCAGCCTCCCACTGCTCCCGGATTTTGCATTGCTGAATACTTATAAAACATTTGTTTTTAAATACATTGACCTCTTTACTATGAAGTATAAGTACAATACATTAAAAAAACGCTACGCCACACAAATGACAAATAAATAAATAATATTTTTATCCACAAATATTTTTACTGTTTTACTATTGCTCGTTTTTCTCCTAATTAAAAAAATGGTTGAAAAAACTAATCTTACGCAATTTTATAATACCTGTAATATTAAACATATTTTTATTAAAAATAGAAATGCAGATTTAGAAACAGAGAGTTTAAAAACAGGATATTGTGACTATCGTGAACATATTAAACCTTTGTTGCGTAATTTATTATTTTTATATATAAAAAATATACAAATTTATGTTAGAGGCATCCCTTTAATTTTCGTATCTACCTAAATGAAAATGATTGCCAAGAAGGTGCCTCCACGTGTGGTACTATAATAACTATAACACCCGGCATCCCTGGAAATGACACAAATTCGGCCAAATCTTCCACTATAATGGTAAAAAAATGCGAATACTCATTCACTACAAATTTAGCTCGCTATTGCTTACTGTTGTCATGAAGAAGAAAAATCACTTTATTATTATATATCGATGGACTGGGAATGGAATTGTTGTGGAAGCGTTGGGCTTATAATGAGGACCTAATTTAAAAAAATCAGGGCAAAATTCGGAGTTCGACCCCTAAGTCCCTGTTTTTGCCAAATGGATCCAGTGTGCGCCGTTTCGAAGTAATTGACAATAAAGCTTTTTTTTTGTTTTCTTTTATAATTAGCCTTCAGTATATCACTATTTAAACAAACACATTTCGAATTATTTTTTTAGCGTTTTGTTTACCATTATAAAGGTCAAATAGTGGTTAATGGTATATTTGGTATAAGATCAACTAAAATATTATTTTCGATACATAAGCACGTTATTTCGTTTTTTTACCAAAGATGAAAATAAACCATAGATTGTGCAAATTCAATTTCTTGTGTCAAACGAAGGCAGCAAGTCAAACGTCAATTTTATATTTAAAAATATACTGTTTTCTTCACAAGGCGTGATTATTTGAGTGTACGCTAGTAATGTGTGTATGTCATAAATAATATAAATCATACATGTTATACGGTTTCTAATTGACAAATTATTTAATTTATTAATTAGAATTTTTTATTGTGCCGGAACAGTAAAATATGAATCCTACAATGTCGGACGAAATAAATTTTCTTGAGATAGATGGGAGTACTCTAGAAGGGGTAATATATTTATTTATTACTGTTACACTGCAAGCTATGCATAACTTATATCATATTTTTATTATTATAAAATGACGAATTTTAGGGAGGGCAGATTGTTCGTTTATCTGTTTCTTTGAGCGCTCTGTGTGGTATCCCGATAAAAATAAAACATATTCGTGCTGGTAGAAGTAAACCAGGATTGGCTGCTCAACATGTGAAAGGTGTATTTTTAATTTTCTTTATTAGTATTACTTTCTTTATATACTCGTATAATTCCGTAAAGCAAGACAAAAAGGCATTTGCAGTTCATTAATTAGTTCAACAATAAATTTTTAATAAATATTTCGAAATAGTTTTAAGTTTTACACAATTATATATTTATTGTTCCTTGAAAAATCATGTAAAACTCCCTATTAGATTATTAATATGAATGATAACATATGTTCTTCTAGAAGGCAAATTATCAAAACATTTGATAATACCTGGCAGACAAAACATGTCATTCCCATTTGATATAATAAAACTTCTATAAAACAGACATTGTCATTCATATTAATCTGAAATCATATAATTTCATTAACCGCCCTATGCATATTAATGTACGTGATACGCACACTTTGACTGTACCATTCTGCGCTATCACGTATCACGTACGCGCTTGAAAAAAAGTAATGTACCTAAAATGTACAAGCTGTTAGGGATATGCGCGTGTGCCAACAGCACTTGAGTACAATTCTTCACAAGTATGATAGTTTTACAAGGGGCAGGTGAAGTGCGCGGTAGAGTTTTAGACGTTTCGTAATTTAAAAAAATAAAATTAATATATAATTTAATTTAATTAATAAAAACGTGATTTTTTTTAAGCATGTTTCTCTGAAAGTTATCGGGAGGTAGGGCGGTTAATTGCATGTTATCGTTGTATATGAAATCATAATAGATATCAGTATTTTTTATATTTAAGTAACAAAAGAGAAATCAATCATTTGTGTTATGTTATTTTATTTTTAAAACCAATTTAAAAATGATTATAGCTTATATCTCAGATGGTCATGGCAGCTTTACGTACAACTTAATACTGTAATGATTGCAGGCATCCAGCTTTTGCAGGATATGTGCGAGGCGCAAACGCGGGGTAACGGGCCGGGTTCCACAGAACTGGAATTTACCCCAAACAAGTTAAAAGGCGGGAAATTCGAAACGAAAATTCTAACAGCGGGGTACCCATTTTCTTATTCAAATTGATATGTTAAAATTACTTCTAAACCATTTATTAACACAAAGTCTTATTTGTTTTGTCCATTTGTGTTTATGATATATAGATTCATTATTATTATTAAAATCGATTAGGGACAAACCCCATTTTACTTAACCCATTTCCTACCAAGTATGAAAAATTTTAAGAAAACAAATATTTTTTCTAGTAATCTTTATTGACCATACAAGAAAGCAACATTCGAAATTTTGTAGTCATTATTAATATTCGCCTATTAGACCTTTTAAAGTCATAATTTATTTGTAGTGTATATATCGTGGGTATACAAGTAAAAGTGACTATCTGCAAAAATGACGAAATTGAGATTATTGACTTTTTAACATAGTATTAGCATAATGCTTGACTGGTAAAAATTTCCCGTTGATTCGACACTCCAAAAAGAAATTAGGTTTTAAAAAATGTGACCATTTGATAGAAGCTCACAGATTCTTGACAAGTAAAATTGACCAAGTGACAGTTGGTCAATTTCACTTGTTGGTAGATGTCACCAGTAAAGAGTTTGTAGTTAGTAAACGGTTTGTTTTTCTATGATCCGATAGTTGCATTAGTCATGGCCCAATTGATAGTGCACCTAATACTACATTATGCTTTACATGGAGTGAGGTAAATGGGCATTGCAAGTTCAGTAATGCTTGATGAAAACATTACTGAACTTTCATTATTTTCTGATACTTGTTTAGGCCAAAATCGTATCCAATGTATTGCATCATTATTCCTGTACTAGACTCAAACCACCTGGTTTAAAACGATTCAACATAATTTCTTAGAATCGGAACATTTATACATGGAGGTAAACCCTATGCAAAGAGTCTGTCATAAAACTTGTTAACGTTTACTGCTTGAATTACTATCAATATTTTTAAGGTTGAAATAATCTAAAAGAAACAAAAATAAAAAAAGCAACCCATACATAGTGAAAGAGCTGCGATCCATCATTAATTCAGCATTTATACTCCAAGCAACTACCCGTATCTAAACTAAAAAGGTCTCTGGAACGATTCCTCCCGAATATCATACTTGTAGTAGATCGCTACCTGAAATATCCTAATAATCCAGATAGAGCACCTGATCCTAATCAGAATCTGAAGACGATGAATAAATACTAGAAATATTTTTTTTATAAAAAGTAAATTAATAAACAAAATTCTTTAGATTATTACGTAAAACTTCTTAATTATTTAGTATTTTTCATTTATTTTGTAATTCTGTGTTTATTTAACCTCTATAATATAATATATAAAAATAGATTATGAAATAAAAAATCCCAAAAACATAAATTATATTTCACACTATCTCCCCCAATGAACGAAATAAAAATGATTATCTGCAAAATATCATGAAAATTTTGACAGGTAAAATTGACTAAGTTTTTAAATTTTTTTTTTTATATAAAAGTGATAATGTTTTTTAAATATTTTTTTACTCAACCTTAAAGTTAAAAGCACTGTTCATATAATGTAAAATTACCAACCACCTACTTGAAAAATCTGATCTTTGAGAAGCAATTGAACATTAGAAAAACACTAAAATGGCTCCCCTGAACATTATTGATTTTGTCACTTGGTCACTTTCTCTTGTATGCCCACGATATATATTCAAAATATAATATTTGGCATGTTTTTAGATGCGTGGCACTGACTTTTGAAATCACCAAATGGCACCTCCATGTCACTCGTAATTTCCAACAATCACCCATAATCATTTAAAATAATTGAATCTAATCAGTTTATTTTTCATTAATGCAGTCGCTGTAATATTAGAATTAGAAGAAAATCTGACTTATGACGGAAATATGTATAGACTACATTATTCCAAATTAGGATAACTTAGAAATATAAATAAGTTTTACAAGGATTAATTGTATCTCAATAGAGACGAATATGCACATTGTTTTCTGGGAACAGAACGATCGCTCAACCCAACCAATGACAGGTCATAAGTCCTGTAAGCGCCTCGGCCACCACCTTCTGTTCCCAGAAAACAATGTGCATATTCGTCTCTATTGAGATACAATTAATCCTTGTAAAATAAAAATAATTTATCCGCAATGGGTGAAATCCAGTATTTGTCTACAAGAATTTGTATACATTCAAAATGTTGTTGTATAAATAAGTTTGTTTGGTATTTATATAGTTTTTTTATTAATTTTCATCAATATGTCTTATGTTTTTTTTTTGTTTGAAAAAATATTTAAATTCGTGCTGTATGCATATTAAATATAATTACTTCTAAAGTATTAAAAAATTGATACGCTGTTTAAAATTTAGTTTATGTAGGGTACTAGACACTCAATATCTTTCTGGTCATAAAGACATTTAATATCGCAATAGTTTCTAAAGTGACAGAAGCCGAAAAATTCCTTTTGACTAGTGTCACTTTATAAATACAAATATGATATATTAATCATTTTATATTAAGTATAATACATATTTTAACATGGGTTTTCTATAATATATAATAGAAAATAAATGATTATGAAAAAATTAGCACTACCAGCGACATCTATTGGTGTAAACAAAACTAAATAATTTATCAGCTAGTATGTTTTTCAAACTGAAAAAATGATGTTTCCTAAAAGTCAGAGAGAGGTTAAGTAATTGATTAATTTGGTCCTGCCATGTTTTCCTTGGCCGTCCTCTTTTTTCCATTCACACTGCGTGTATACAAATTTTATCCATTCTTCTCTCATCAATTCGTTCCATAAGTCCAAACCAACAAAATGATAGTTTTTTTGCGATAAAAATAAGTTTCTGAAATATGAATAATACAACTTTTGATTGTAGTTTATACTTGGTTTAACGTGTTTTAACTGAATTATCTAGGTCTGTTAGTCTGCTAATGCAGGTGGCTATCCCGTGTGCCATCTTCGCTCCGTCGCCCGTCACCCTCCAGCTCAGAGGAGGAACCAACACCGACTTTGCACCACAAGTAGATATTTTACTTTCTCATGTTTCAATAAATTTGACCTCTTAAGTTGTATATTCTCTTCTTTTTTTTGTTCAGGTTTATAACTACAAACCATCAATACGTAATTAATTAAAAATTTTATAACTTTGTTTTCTTCAAAAATCACTATTTTTTTTCTATTGTTTCTTGAACAATGATGTAAACTCCATATTAAATAATTGCCTTAGAAAGGCATAACCAACATTTGATAATGCCTTGGAAAGGCGAAACATGTCATTCCCATAAACTATAATATTACTTTTTTTTAGATAAACTTAAGACGTTAACACTGTGGAATTCCATAATGATGATTTTTTTTTGTTTTTTCCACTTTTGAGTTTATTTTTCTCAATGTGTTTCGGAGGCTTTCACCTACATCATCGGGAGAACAATATAAAGTTTATATCGTTCTCCCGATGATGTAGGTGTAAGCCTTCGAAACACGTCAAGAAAAATAAACTCAGAAGTGGAAAAAACAGTGTTTTAATTCATAAAAAAATTGTTATAATAAAACTTCTAAAAAACAGACGTTATCCTCATGTTACCTTCATGGCCAAGTGGTAAATGGCCACCCCGTAGGTCCCAGCTTCGATTCCCGGGGATGGTAGTGTGTTTGTCTTTGGTCTGGTGCAGAATTTACATGACAATAAATTGGCGATATATAAGCTACATATTGCGTGTCACGAGAATCAATACGATAGCTATATCCTTTACATCCATTTGGCTTCTGCTGCAATGGTGTAAAGAGCAATTCAACAAAATAATAATAATATTTTTTAATTTATTGGATAAAAATGTATTTAAGAACTCAGGTTTTTTGGAACTATAATTCACCTAAGGAAACTAAACTGATGTGTTTTCTGTTATAACTTTTAACTCCATTAAGCATTTTTCAGCAAAGACATGATATAAATATATAAAATTACCAACAACAATATTCTGCTTAAATGTAATAAAAAATATGAAGATGTAGCATTGTGTAGAATTAAATTGGAGTCATTGGATGCTCAACACTGTAATATGACAACATTTTCATTGTAATTTGATACGCTGATGAAATTATGAAAATAATCAGGGCCAAGATTCCTGGAATAGTAGATTGTTCTCCATAGTATAATTGACATTAATTGAATCTCTCATATAGTTATTTACATCAATATATTGAATAAAGTGTGTAGGGTTAGAGAATATGTTGGTCTGGAATATGGAAAGATCAATTATGGCTTTTTATTTTTAATTAAACCAAACTCAGTATGTTGGTTCAAGAAAGTTGTTAGATAATTTATGGGCTAACTACATTAGGTTAGAGGCATGTAATATACTGCTATACTTTATAATGCATTATTATTTATAATGATTTTAAGGTGGACTACCTGACAGAAGTGTTCCGTCCGAATATGGAGAAATTTGGCCCCACTTTCGATTTTGAGCTTCACAAAAGAGGATATTACCCAAATGGTGGCGGGCACGTGACGGTGCAAGTTTTCCCCGTCAGATCCTTGAAATCTGTGTGCCTGGTGGATCCGGGCAAAGCAAGCAACGTCGTAGGATACAGCTTTGTATCTGGAAATTTACCTTTTAATGTATGTATATTGAATTAAAATGATTAGTTTTCACTCACAAGGAGAGGGCATGATATAGGAAATTTGACTTTGGGATAGGATTTTGCAGGATTTTAGTACCCCCTAAGAATAATCCAGTCAAAATAAGAAAGTGCAATACCCAGACAATTTCTAGAAAGAAAAAATGAACATTGAACTTTTCACCGTTGCTTAGAAATTTCGCCATTAGTTTCAATAACTAGGTGGCTGAGCATCCGCTTGCCTTCTCTATTGTACTGGCCGACTGGTCTCCGGTACAAATCCTGTATCATATGTTCTGATTTTTTTTGTTGTGCCCTACCCTTGTCAGTGCCTTAATAACCTCAATGACCTAGGTTCAATGGGCTCAATGGTGGTCTAGGGAACAGAACACTGGCCTCTGTTCCAGAAGGCTTGGGTTCAATCCTGGACACAATCCATTTCCTTCATAATAATGATCTTTTATTTCTGCTCACATTGGAAATTGTATATAAAATTTTAATACCATTGATTTATCCTCAGTGTTAGTTTAACCATTTGGTTGCCGGCACTTTTGGAATAAATATGCCAAAATAGACCCAATTTTAGAGAAAATAATTCAACATTAAAATGTATTATATTATTTATAAACAGTCTGTTAAATAAATCTTTTAATTTGTCGAAATTAAAACAAACCAATTTTACATTTTGTCAGCTCGTTTGAAGGCAGGTGTTTATAGACACACGCACATGGCATGGATTTCTTGCCCGAGAGGGACACAAAAACTTATTACTGTAGTTTTGTACGCACAGTGTAAAAAAGTGCACAGCCATCAGCCACCATTCTTGCAACCACCGTCAAATTTGTAACCGTGCCATTAATTTAGCTTTATCTCGGCGCGCAAAAATATTTCTAGCCGAGTCCAGACACTACGACCTATGTATAATAAATGTACAACAACAACAACAAACCATCACGCCGTTTCTCTGCAGGGGTAGGCAGAGAGAATGGACCGCCACACTACTCTATCCTGGCAAACCTCTCTAGCTTCCTCCACATTCATACAACGAGTCATACACGCACGTCGATTCTTCCGACTTCTAACATGATCAACCTTTAAAATTTGATTAATTTGGTCATGCCATGTTTTCCTCGGTCTGCCTCGACTTCGAACCCCATTTACATCATTAACATATACTTTCTGAACCATTCTTTCTCCATCCATGCGTTCCATATGTCCGAACCAACGCAGCAATCCTTTCATAATTTTGTTCATAATACCTTCTTCCGCTCTACATTCCTTTCTTATATCAGCATTTGAGATTCTGTCGTATATCGTTCTACCACACATACGTCTTAGGGACCTCATCTCTACCGCATTTATTCTACTCTCATCCTTCTTCTGCCAGTTCCATGCTTCACTTCCATACATTAGGGTTGGGACCAGAACTCCATTGTGAACGGCCGTTTTCGTTTTGTTTAGATCACATACATAATAAATGTATGTGATCTAAACAAAACTGATAGACTTGAGACCCTTATTGAATGGCTGTACAGTGTTTTTTTTTACGCCGTGCCCATTAGTTACAAAATAACACCACTTTTCTTTTACATTTAATGAAATTTTTAATTACAAATGTTTTTTTTAAATAATTACAAATGTAGCTCACTCCCTGACTGACTCACTCCCTCACACTCTGTCTAAAATGTATATGATTATTTTATAAATCATGGCTTTGATCCGTCGGATTCGGCGCTTCTCGGATTTCGGCAACCAAAGGGTTAAAAACAAAGCAACAAAAATAATTAATGCTGTCCCTAAACATGTAATAACATTTTCGTTGATTTTTTTTATATTTAAAGTCCATTGAGCAAATTTTTTTTTTTAATTCCTTTTTCGTCACCCTACATCCTAATGTAAGATTTGACCTCCTCCACCTACTCTTGTTCCAGGCCATCCTTCTCCATTCTCCAGGTGTTCTCAGTTTCCTCCAGTCCTCAATTCCTATTAAAAATTAAACTATATGATATTGTCATAATCAAAAGGCAAAACAAAGCTGATATTTGAATTAAGAATGAAAATCAGACTGAAAATAAACACTGTGGGTAGGTCCTATTCATGGTACGTAATCATTTGATAATTGAAATGTTAAAAAAAATAATACTTTAATAGATCTATTGCACTATTGCAGATGACACAACAAATGGCTGGTGCAGCGAGGGAGAGGATCTGTGGAGATTTAGGGATAAGAGAACCTAACATTGAGTGCTATAAAGAGTCTTATGAAATGGCACCCAACAACTCATATGGTATAATGTAAGTGTCTCTCTTCTGTCTTCTTTTTGTCCTGTCATATCTCCGTGGTCCATAGGGCCTCAAGGAACCTTCTCCATCCGACTCTATCGCATGCCTGATGCCTAACATTATCCCAAGTGAGGCCTGCTGCTTTAACCTCGTCCTGCAGGGCTCTTCTCCAGGTGGCTCTAGGTCTGCTTCGCTTCCTCTTTCCCCCCATAGGGTACCAGTCTAATGCGCCCTGAGTGATGCAGGCTGGGTCCCGTCTCAGAGTGTGACCGATCCACTGCCATTTGCGGCTAGAAACTTGTTCTCTAATTGGCTTTTCGCCTGCCAGGATCCAGAGAACGGCATTTGACACTGTTTGGGGCCAATAGATCTTGAATGTTGAGCGAAGGCACCTATTTATAAACACCCGGAGTTTTCCAATAACGTCCGCGGTAGATTTCCAAGTCACACATCCGTACAGCAGCATGCTTTTAACGCTACTGCTGAATATTTGGAGCTTGAGCTTTCTCGAAATGATACTGGAACGCCATACAGGGCGAAGCATAACGAAAGCTCGCCTTGCCTTGTTGAGTCTGCTGGCTATATCTTCCTCCATACCTCCCGAGCCTGCTATCATACTACCTAGGTAGCAAAAGAAGGTCGTGGTCACAAGGGGGACACCGTGGAGCACGATTGGGGTGGAGTCATTTGTGGACACTCGTAGGTCTACTGTTTTGGGCATGTTAATTTTGAAACCTACTTTTGTAGCATCCTCGTGAAGTATAAACAGCTTCTGCTCTGCATCCACCTGGTTTATCGAAAGCAAACATTAACAGAGATATGGGTCACCTACTTTTTCCTAGACTAGTTACCTATCAATAGTTAAATAATTGTACATGGTTATTGGGTTCAAATTACCTGTTGTATACAAATATGTGTAAAGAAATGGAAAATTACCACATTAAACAGGCACAAGTGGCATCTCATGAACCAGCCAAGATGTTAAAAGACATTGCTGCAAACCAATTCCTAAGACCGAAACATTAAATACATTTTTTTTTAAAACTCTTATCCTGACACACTTTTCAGTATCTTGTATCTTCAGCATCTATCAAAAGTTTGTTTTTCCAACTCTTTGAATAACCAATATTTAAAATAATAATGTTTTCCTCGATTTTGGCTTCGGCCATCCATACTATTAATATATCCTTCACCATTCTATTTTTTATACATTCTATCTCAAACCAAAAAACTTATCTAATTTTTTTAATTATGCTTTTGCCTGCCACTTATTATTTTCTCAACCCTGTTTGATACCTGTTTTGATATGGAATCAAACATTCCAAAACAACAAATAAACAAACTTCAATATGTGTCCAATGCAGCAGCAAGACTCGTTAAAGATATTCCAAAAATAGTCCCACATAACACAACACTTTAAAGAACTGGCTTAGAAGTTCAGAAAGAATCCAGTATAAACTATGCTAGACAGTCTTTAAAATGCTACATGGAATGGCACCAAGTTATACATATCATCATTTTCATTTTTTTTATATGAATAAGATTAACCTCATATTGTTAGCCTTAATAAATTTTATGTTTTAACTTTCACCTATATGTGTTATAACTTAAATTTGATGATGTATATTTTACTTAAACTTGCCGCAATTTGTTATTTGTTATAAATTTTCACTAATTTGAAATAAGTATATTTACTGGCTCCAATAATGTTCAAAAGAGACACTCGTTTCTTAAATAGTGGGGTATCAATAATGACAGTAAATGACGAACAAACAATAATAATAAATTGGATAATTTATAGAGCGCCTTTTTTATGAATTACTCATCTCGAGGGCCCTGTAAACAAACCTAAATTCAAGGAAATCCATACTTTTCTACAATAGGTATATAAGTTGAGTCAAAGTATTGCCCTAGTACAAATTTTAGGGATTGAGCCATTGCAGTAGCTGGTTCATCAGCT
The DNA here is from genome assembly GCA_022606425.2 of Lepidostoma basale. Classification (NCBI taxonomy): domain Eukaryota; kingdom Metazoa; phylum Arthropoda; class Insecta; order Trichoptera; family Lepidostomatidae; genus Lepidostoma; species Lepidostoma basale. The sequence goes on from JAHDVF020000768.1 coordinate 500,345, forward strand.
TGGAATAATGTCCCTTCATACCGCAGGTGTATCTGATAGATTTCATGGCTGAGCGGAAAACCCAATTTTTTTTATATTTCATACCCAAATTAAAATCCAATTTGTATATTTGTTTTTATTATATTATTTTTATTTTATTATATTATCAGATGCAGCGTTCATATTTACATTTAAAACAGGTCTCAATGCACCCTTGAGGTGATTATATCACAAAAAACAACGCTTTAAAAGATAGCATTTTATTAATATTGGTAAACTTTTCCTTGTCAAAAATGTTTCCCGTTTAGTCTAACACTTCAGTTGTGCTTCAATCTGTTGATTTTTAAAAACAGCAACTTATCTAATTAAGGACCCTCCGGTTGTATAAATATGTAAATTGTTTCGAAGGTTTTACACATTCATCACCGGGAGAACAATTTAAACCCATTTTGTAGGTATAAAACTTTCGAAACATGTCGAGAAAAATAAACTCAAAAGTGGAAAAACAGTACTTTCATTCATAAAAAAATCATAATTATGGAATTCCACAATATTAACGCATCAAATTATATAAAAAAAGTTTAATATTAGTGTTATTACTGTAAGAATGAGTGAAGACAGAATGGTGAAGAAAGTATATGTGAACAACGTGAATACAGTTAGAAATTGATCAAATCAATCAAATATTAAATGTCGGTCATGTGAGGAGTCGGAGAAATCAACGTGCATGCAAGACAAGATGTATGAATAAAGAGGAAGAACAGAACAGTGTGGCGGTCCATTCTTTCTGCCTACCCCTCCGGAGAGACGGTGTGATGGTTATTTAGTTACTTATTACTGTAATAAAATGTGTGGTTTGTGTGGATTCAATGGTTTGCTAAATTATCATTATATAAATGTTCTCTGTTCTTTTATTCAATAGTATGTCCTCACAGCTACGTGCATTTGTTTTTATTTTTCTTAATGTTAAATCATCTTTACAGTTTAATTTGTGAAACTTCAAATAACTGCATAATCGGGGGAACGGGACTCGGTAATAGTAGAAGTCCCCCTGCTGTTGTGGGCAGAGAAGCCCTAGAACCCATAGCCAATGCCATACAGGCTGGAGCCTGCATCGATTCATTTTGCCAGGTTATTTTTTTACATACATTTCTAGTGCCACAGTTTATTTTATTATATATATTATTAAAACGTTTGATGTGTTTTTTATTTTATTTTACGTTTCAAATAAATGCAATTTTCATACAAAAAAACCGACCAAACTTTCCAACACACCCAATATAAATACAAGCAACACTCTTCTTCTTCTTCTTCACTTTTGGTAGAGTCAGGAGTCTGTTATTTCAGGCGGGTCCTCTTGAGACGCTGAACTCCAGCTTTCTCTCCACCGTTTCGGGGGTCTTCCTGGTCGGCGTCGTCCATTTGGCATTCCATGGAGAGCTATGTGTGGTATCCTATTTGAGCTCATTCTTTCTACATGTTAATGCCAGTATCGCCGTCTTTGACGTCCCCATCTGACCACATCTTCGACCTCGCAGATTTCTCGGATTGCTGTATTCCTAACTCGATCACGTAGGGTCTTGCCAGCTGTAGCGCGGAGTGTTTTCATCTCGGTTGTCCTGAGTATGCTCTTTGTCTTGACAATGTCTGCCCTCGATTCAATGCCATATGTGAGGATTGGTCGCACACAGGTCTTATAAATGTGTACCTTGCTGTCAGTCCTCATGTCCTTGTTTCTCCATATGACATCTTTCAGGCAGCCTGCAACCGCTGCAGCCTTATCTACCTGTGACCTTACTTCTCTGGGCAAGGAACACTCACGTTATTTAATTTTTAGTAGACTATTGTTTGTAAATCATTCATTAATAATTCTCTTTTCGTGTTAATTAACTGTAATTAAAGTATGTAGAATGTCAAATAATTTTATGAAATTGTAATTTTCATGAATGTTTTCATATCAACTTGTGTTGATGGTTGTATAACTTCATCACAGGGGAAAACAATGCAAGGGTGCCGCTGACAAAAGTATGCCATACCTTTGAAACGTGTGGAGATGTTAGTTACATTTACAGGAGAAATAAGCTCCTGTAAATGTAACTAACATTGTTTTTGGTAGGATAATTATTAAACACTGTATAATCAACTTTATTTATTAAATATTTATACAAAAAATATAAATATATTATCCGCTACAAAATATTAATTTTGTTATTTGAAATTTCATGCTAGAAGTTTTTTGTAAATAAAACTAACTAACTAACCATCACACCGTCTCCCCGGAGGTGTAGGCAGAAAGAACATTCATACATCGTGTCATGCACGCGCGTCGATTTCTCTGATTCCTCACGTGACCGACATTCAATATTTGATTTATTTGATCTTGCCACGTTTTCCTCGGTCTTCCTCTATTTCTGGTTCCATTTACATTGTTAACATATAATTTTTTTACCATTCTTTCTTCATTCATTCTTTTCATATGCCTAAACCATCTTAATGATCCTTCATTCGCACCGCATTCACTTCTTATATTTTAGTATCCTCACATTCATCTAAGAGATCTCATTTCTACTGCATTTATTCTACTTTCATCCTTCTTTTGCCAGTTCCATATTCCATTTTGTAAATAATGATAATAAAAAAAATATTTATAGTAGTTAAACTCCTCCTGGATTACGGCCAAAACCAGTCGAAGCTATTAATCTAAGTGGAGTTTAACTAAATATATACTATTTATAAACAAATTTTCATATGAAGCACTCATTTTGTGCTTAAACATTAAAAAAAAAGGAAAATAAATAAAACACCTTGTATTTAATCCTTGTATGGTTATTATATTTGATGCCAACTTGGATCCAAGCGAAACTAGTTGGCATCAAATATAATAACTAGGGCTCTGATTTGTATTCGCTAAATACATATGTTTAAAATATTATTTTATATGTGCCAAAATATGCTTACATTTACTGTTAACTAGAAAGAAAAAAATAACAAGATCTTATGTGTGACAAACTATTTTAAATACAAAGTGTTTTATTTATTAACCAAAAAAGCCAAGATGGGAGTGCACAATGGTGTTCTTGTGCCGACCCTTATGTATGGAAGTGAAGCATGGAACTGGCAAACGAAGGATGAGAGTAGAATAAATGCAGTAGAAATGATATCTCTAAGACGAATGTGTGGCAAATCTGTATATGATAGAGTGACAAATGCAAGAAGTGAATGTGGTGCGAATGAAAGTGTTATGAACAAAATAAGAAAAGGGTCATTAAGATGGTTTGGACACATGGAAAGAATGAGTGAAGACAGAATGGTAAAGAAGGTATATGTAAACGGCGTGAACGGATCTAGAAATAGAGGAAGGCCGAGGAAAACGTGGCACGATCAAATCAATCAAATATTGAATGTCGGTCACGTGAGGAGTCGGAGAAATCGACGTGCGTGCATGACAAGATGTATGAATGTAGAGGAAGCGAGAGAAGTATGTCAGGACAGAACAGTGTGGCGTTCCATTCTTTCTGCCTACCCCTCTGGGGAGACGGCGTGATGGTTAGTTAGTTTAGTTAGTTAGTGTTTTATTTATTTAAAAAAAAAATATTATTATTATCGTCCACTACATGTTTCGGAGGCGACCTCATCCATCCACGGATGTAAATATTTACACCAAAGGATGGAAATGGTCACGTCCGAAACAAGTGGATAATATTTTTATTTTATAAAAATATTTAATAAATAAAGTGAATTATACAGTGTTTAATATTCTCCTCCCAAATTAACAGTGGAATTCCAGTCTTTTAACCTTCAATAAAGTAAACATTGTTTTGAATTAATTTGAACATTGTTGTCTCAAATTCATAATGTTTATTTCTAGGACCAATTGATTATATTTATGGCGCTAGCCGCGGGTATTTCTACTATCAGAGTCGGGGAGGTAACCCTACACACCAGGACTGCTATTCACATCGTTGAAATATTTACAAAGGTTTGTTTAAGACATTGCAGAAAGTGGACTAGCCAAGAGATATTGCACATAGTTGATATGTTCACTCGATGCACCCATTATTTTTTAAAGCTTTAATAAGACATTTTGTTTGATGCAGTAAAGACTTGCATATGAATCATACTTTGAAATTATATATATTGTTTCTATAACAATGATGGAAAACTCCATATTAAATAATTAATATCAATTAAAACATCTGTTTTCTAGAAGTTTTATTATATTTTATGTGAATGACATGTTTGGCTTGTCTAAGGCATTATAACATATGATAATGCCTTAAACAGGCAAAACATGTCATTTACATAAAATGTAATAAAACTTATAAAAACAGACATTTTCGTTTGTATTAATTATTCGAAATTATATTTTAAAAGTTGTTATTTTTAAAAAGGAATTTACTTATAGCCAAAATATATATATATATTAAATCCTTTCCAGTCCCCAAAACAATATACACCATGTCCATGAAAGATTTACAGTATTTCAAGAGAAACTAATATATATATTTTTTTTTTATAAAACCACTATTATGAAAAGAAATTGTAAGCTCACATTTTAACTCAATAATACTAGTGTAGAAAAAAAAATGTCGAATGTTATTCGATATGGGACCCCACAAGGAAGAAATCGATGTCAAATGAGATTCGGCATGGTACCTGTAAGGTTTAAGTATTAAATTCTAAATGTATGTTTTATGTCTGTTTCAGGCTAAATTTACTATAGAGGAGACAGGAAGTTCTAATATTATCCGCTGTGAAGGAATTGGATACCAAAGTAAAGGTTTACCATGACATCACTAGTTTGTTTTATTTATTTTTTATTTATTGATTTGAGTTAAGGTGGTAAAAATTGTAAAATAAATTAAATCAGTCGGACAATGTCAGAACTGTGGAAGCTGGAAGACCTATGAAGATAGTTAGGTCATAAATATACCAATGTTTTTGGATTCCGTATCCCGGATTATACTAGTCAACTAAATCACTTACCTTTGTATGGAGAGGAATCAAAAGAGAAGAAATAAGATTATGTATGTTTATTTCATTTTAAATAAATAAAAATTGACAAAGGGTTGTGTTATTCATTAATATTTTTTCAATGTTAAAATTTTATCAACATAAAATAGTGTAACTCCATATTAAATGTTAAAACTAACAATCATTTCAGATCTAAAATATTTAGCTTCCTTTGGGACAATTACATGAGTATATAAGATATTCAAAAAATATTTTAATTACGGCAAATATTTTTAACACATTAAAGAAATGAAATATTAATTAAGATATATAAACTTATTAGTACACAAAACTTAATCTAGCAGTCCTTTTCAAAAGTAACAAGAATTAAACATTTGTATTTTTTAAGACTAAAAAAGCTAAAAATCCCTTTTTTTAAGGAGATTCAAGTAACTTATTGACTAATTCCATCTTTATATGAAAAAACAGTTTCTTTTCACACAAATTGCAAGCAACGTATGCCATAATTATTCTTGATTAATTGATTCATTTTCTAATTATCTGATTCCAATATTCAAAACCCTACACTAAATGTTGATTAAAAAAAAACTATTTGTGACATTTTTAACATTCCTCGCACGGTGATGGATGCCGAGTAGCCAGTGACACGTAAGTTCATTCCTGTCGAGACTGCGAGGATAAGATGTTGAATGTATACGTTTATTCATTTCTTGCATTTGTTATATTTTATTTGTGATTTAATTAACCTTTTAGCTTTTATTTTATGTCAATTTATACTTATATCAATCAACACACATTTTTAATTCAATACTGTGGGTAAAAGATCAATATATAATTGTCTACAATATTTTTATCATTAATTAAAGAACTAAATGATCCAATATTTAAAACAGTAATAATAATCACAAAATATATCTAGTATAAAATGTTGACTGGCTTCAATGATTGGTTCTTATACTAAGTATCTTAAGAATAGTCCACTGTACGTAATGCAAACTAATATAAAGAAGAGAGCATTGAAGACGAGTGCAAACCGGATCCATTCCTTACTGGCAGCACGTTCCATCTCTTCTTTTGAAAGATTTTCTGCATCCTCTGCCACTATAGCACTCGTTGCCTGTAACAAGTTTATTTATGCATAACGTGCCTTTAATTGTAAAATAGATTGCAATGAAGTCAATACTCCTTATTTTAAAATAATAAAATGATAATTGCCATCCTAGATTGGGTTAGCCCTACTCAGAGGCCGGTCAATTGCAGCTTAACCGGCCTCGGAAGCTGCAGATTTTATTGCGATATATTGAGCGAGACTTGGCTTTTAAAATATCTTTTACAGGTAAAAAACAGCAAGTATCTTTTTCAAACAATGATTCAGTATGCACAGAAAGTTTATCTAACTTCGTAATTTTTAATTTTTTCGTACAGTATGTACAATAAATAAGTTACAATAACGTCTTAATTGTTTTTTTATTCATGACACCATCTTTCATTCCCTGGCGAAGAATTATGTAGGACTTTAGAATAAACCCTAAATCCTCCCTCGCCCTCTTCGGAGCACTCCGGGCCACAAATCTAGCCCCTGCATAAAACAACTAACAAATCACATTTCCAACAATGTTTCCTACAGACGTAAGAGGAATAACTATTAGAGCTGAACCTCTGTAAGCCAGAAGATCTTATGTTCAAGTGATGAAATATGTAGGATGTTTTTAATTCTATTTTTCTCGGGAACCTTGGATCAACCGGCCAATTCTCGGTCACAACCAGGCTGGTTATGAGGAGTTACACTATATGTAATATGTATGATTTAAATTATCTGTCATGAGAATGAAATACGATTTATTTTTTACACATTTGACTTACGTGACATCTACAGTACAATAGCATAACTAAAATGTGTAACCAATGCCCTCTGTTTTTTAACCAAGTTACTATATATTTTTCTCCTATGTGGATTGACCTATTTTTTTAAATTAATTCATATTTTTACTTTAAGATATTTTTCTTGTACTTACGGGATCAAATTCATTAAAAATTATAATGTTTCCTGCCCTTGAATTGACAAAACCAGTAATTGCACCGATCCATCGAGGAGAAACGTTTTTTTTCTTTGTAATTCCTCTGAGTAATATTCCTTCTATCAAAACAACGACAGAGAGTATAAGGGTATCTCGGAAATATGTAACTGAAATGTAAAACAATCATTTGAACCAAAAAATAAATAAAACCACAATAAAAAATGAATTTGGAGGAGCTGGGATTTGAACCCAGGACTTTCAGCATGCGAAGCAGACACTCTACCACTGAGTTACACCCCCGGTAGAGAGGAGTGTCAAATTAACGTATTTAACTTTTATCCCGACCAATCAAAAAAATTTTCTTCAATAGCATAATGTGAAAAAATAATTTATAAATTTAACGTTTCAGTTGTTTTGACCGTAGAAAAACATGTCAATTTAACTGTAAATGTTTTCTCATTCGAAGAAATGCCTAGGGATATTTTTTTCCTTGGTTATATTTTTTTTAATTACCTGCATTTGGTATATTGATACCATTCGTGGGAACCCGCGTTGAAAGTTCTTGCAAATACATCATGTGGAAATACACATTTATCAGCATGAGCATTATACGCTCTAGTGAGTTCAAATCCAACCAGATGGACGAAAGTGTAATAGTAATCAAAACTGAAATTAAATTAATTCAGTAAATTATCCAATTGAAACATGCAAATATTACTTAACATAACGCAATTTACATTTCAAGGCCGTGCCACACTGTTTGAAACAAGCTCTCCACAGGGGTGACCTTGGTAGAGAGCCGTGGAGCCCACGGTTGGTGTAGCGTCCACATACTGTTGTAAACAAGCTCTCCACATGTGGAATGCGTGTTTAAACGGTGGATCCACGCGCATACTATGCGCGTCCGTCCACAAAGTTTGTTGAAGGTCAAACGAATTTTGGTTTCAAACAAGTGTCTACACAGTTTTAAACCGCCGATGGAGACCGATGTGGAGAGCTTGTTTAAAACAGTGTGGCACGGCTTTCACCCTAACTAACTAATCACGCCGTTTCCCGGAGGGATAGGCAGAGAGGATGGATCGCCAAGTAAAATCTACAATACGTCACATCAACAAATCAAGACCACACGAGCACTTAGTAAAAAATCATTATAATGTATAAAATATCTTAAAAGTACTACACACAGTACAAATAAATTAACACGTTTGCGTATTCTATTTATTTTAAGTGATTTTAATTACTTACTATCTTCTTTGAAATACAAAATATGTCGTTCAAGTAGTAAGAATTCGAGATATAATTTTAACGTACGTTTCAAAATGTTCAAAGATTTAGATGTGTGTTATTTTGAATCAATACCATTGATTTATCCCCTTTCAAATAATTTTAGTACGCATTGGCATTTAAAATATAATACAATGTTCCATATTTTTGAAATGTTGATTTTGTTTTCAAATTAAACAATTTCCCCGCAGGGGTAGGTAGAGAGAATGGACCGCCACACTACTCTATCCTGACACACCTCTCTAGATTCCTACACATTCATACAACGAGTCATACACGCACTTCGATTCTTTCGACATCTAACATGACCAACCTTTAAAATTTGATTAATTTGGTCATGCCATGTTTTCCTCGGTCTACCTCGACTCCGTACTCCAGTTACATCGTTAAGTATACTTTCTTAACCATTCATTCTCCATCCATGGGCTCCATATGTCCGAACCAACGGAGCGATCCTTTCATAATTATTTTGTTTATTCAATTTTCAAATGACAATATATCCATATTTCAAATATACATTTTATTTGTTTTTAAAAGCTTTGGGTAAGTCTTATGAGCGTATTAGCCAAATAAGAGCCCCTTGAGAAAAACCTTGATTTTTGAAACGGTATTTAAATAATATGACCATAATTATAAGCTTACTAATCGCTGGTGTGAAGAAGAAGACAACGGTTGAAGCAGAATGCCGTTTGATGTTGATCCAAAAGGATACAGTTGGATACGTGTTGTTGGGGCAACAGGCGTATACCCCGTCGTGGCGGCTAAATCCAGAATTCTGCACATCCCAGTACTTGTTTGGTTCCAGAGTAGACATGTCCATCTTTTCATAGCAGATAAAAAACAATAATATACTTGTTATAACAGCAGCTACACGTGTATGCTTTCCAACACACTTATTGTTATTATATTACAGCGCAAGCCAAATCGATGTAAAGGGTTATTAAATATTAAATATTATACTGATTCTCGTGACATGTTATAGGTAGCTAATCTATCCCCATTTTATTGTCACGAGAATTCTACACCAGACCAATGACAGAGTAGCACTACCATCGTCGGGAATCGAACCCGAACGGGCAGCGAGCTGCAGAAACCGATCAAGCTAGAAATCAAGTAGATTTAAAATAATTATTTACTATCTATATATTATGTTTGTAAATACTATATAGTATATGTACCAGCCATAAGAAATTTATAAATTACCGCTCTTTTCGACGCGGGAAAATAGCTGACTTCCTCGCCTTTGTGCATCCATGTACCAAATGTGAGCGAACAATTTTGCTGATCATACGGCCATTTTTGATAATTTGATGTGCAAATAGCTCTGTATATGTGGTGCGGGATGCAAGTCACCATTCCAGCAGAAGTCACGAGGCAAGGCGTAAACAGTGGTGCTGTGGGATTTTCGGGTCTAAAATTTAATAAAAATATTAATTATGATCTGTATGAGTCTTACTATGAATCGATAATATATTATAAGAGTACTACACTGTTCGGTCAGTCATTTCCTAGTGGGGTAATTGATTTTACAAAACGGCGCATTTAAAAAGTAAACCATCATGTAATAAACTAACTAACTAAGTTATCATGTAATAATATGAAATAATTCAATCATGTAATAAACTAACTAACTAAGTTATCATGTAATAATATGAAATAATTCAATTATTAATAAAATCCATTTGTCAATTTAACGGCTCCTTTATTTATTGAACTCTTGTATATGTATCATTTGATAATATATAGTAATGAGAAATATTTTATCTTCCATTACTCATTTCCATCGTAACTGCTTATCTTTTTAAATAATTTATATTAGTAAAAGTGACACCACATTGTTGCTAAACATGTCCGCCTAGTGAGTTTTTTCGAAACCTTTCATCATTTGTTTATCGTTGTTTGATGTAACGGGCTATCAAAAAAGTTAATTGTCTACTATTGGAATATTACTAGAGTAAAATTTCACAAAAAAAACGTCATCTTCATTTGTGCGCAATAATCCAAAATACGTGAAAAATTTGTTCAGAAATTGTGATTTAGGTTAAATACTTGTATTTTGACAATGACGGCTGTCGTCAGGTTGGCCGAGTGGTCTAAGGCGCCAGATTTAAGCTTTGGTTCCCGCAAGGGAGCGTGGGTTCGAACCCCACACCTGACAATGTTGGTTTTTTTCTTTAAATTCCTCGTGACATCCCATAACACTAGTTTTTCTTATGTTTGTCTTCAAATACAATTTTATATTATGTTGGTTTTTTTCTTTAAATTCCTCGTGACATCCCATAACACTAGTTTTTCTTATGTTTGTCTTCAAATACAATTTTATATTAAATTACATGAAAATATTCTTTTTTAAATAAAACAAATACCCATGTAGTTGAGAATTCTCTCAATGTAAACAATAATTGATGTTCTATTAATGGTACAAAGCATATATGCCAAATTAAATATACTGTTAAAATTCATTATAGAAATCCAAAATTTAATTACGTTAATTTTATTTTTAATACCATTCAGTACTGAATTTGACTATACTGTGGAACATTCAATTGATAAAATAAAAAGGATACATGGTGCCGTGACGTGGCAATATGGTGGCCCAGCATTCCGAAGAAACTAAACATCAGTAACTTCAAAACCGAAGAATATGAAATCTGCATTCAAAATGGTCCGGCCCCTGAGACTAAGACTAAGAAGAAAAGAAAAGGATACAAAGGAAACTTACGAATTATAAAGAGACAAATCAGGAGTCCAAATAGTCGAACTATGTAAAATTGTTTCTTTCGTGTTATTATAAATGCTCGGATCCCATTTCAAGTATTCATCCTTCCAGTTCTATAAAATACGAATTTTAATAATTTATTATTGAAAAAAAAATACAATTTGGACTTAAATGTTTTAATATATTACTAAACATACCAATACAGTCCAAGTCACAATGTTCATAACACCAAATGATGAAAACTGAAAAGCATATATAATATTTTAATAGATTTTCTTGTAATAAATAAAACAAAGTTGTTTTAAATGCGTAATAAGATTAATACATTAATGTACATGTATACATAACAATACTTACAAAAGAGTAGGTTGTAGTATATTACCGAAAATATTAAGAACAAATACAATTTTGTTACTAACCTCATGAGAGTATGATACAGTTTTCACCAGTAGACGGATAGTAACATTGACGGTCTCCAAACTGTTTTGACGAGGCCTCATATTTCTTTCATAATCGCAAAGCAAATCTCTGTGTAGGAGTTTTTCAATACTTTTGTTCTTTTTCACGCACTGCCCATTCACATATCCTACAAAATAACATATTTTCCTATCACGACATGCCAAAAATTACGTCTTAATATATTTTCAAAAGTTTTATAAATCCCTTCAATATCAGTAATAAAGCGATATGACATAGAAATTTTAAGAATCTACAAGAAAATCCATCACCATCTTTGCTTAAAAAAAAATCATAACAGATCCTTTTAACCACAATAATTTGAAAGTTCTCGAAAAGTAATGATTTTTTTAGAAAACACAATTTTCACACCAAAATTATAAGCATACCTGTGTAAAAAAGACATTGCAATACAATTATATACTTAATTTTTTTGTTGAACATGTTCACTGATATATTGTTTAGTTTATACTGATTTTAAAAGCAATACAATACGAATAGTAACACCCCTGTAATATGATTCTCTTATACGCCCCCATATATTTTCTTTTGTTTTAGTCCACGAGTGTATATCTGATAAAAGTAATTATCAAGTTTAGACGTTAAATATTTTTATATATTTATTATTACATTTGGAATGAATGTGAAATCAAATTTATTGAATATTTTTTTCTTCTTAAAATAATGAATATAAGTTTTCAGATTGATGGAGAATGGTACTCAGCCAAAATCTTATTAGTATCAAGTAAGAACTTTTTATTAACATGGTCACCCTAAACAGTGCTACCACCTAAATCACATAAATCACCTAAATCATCTGAGGCAATCTTCAGTTTATTGAAAATTATCGTCGGCAATGGAGTCAAATTTTCATTCAACGCAATTCGGGAAATATGTTGTTGGACTTTTGCCAGTAAGATGTTATATGAATTCGGAAGTATATTGTTTTAGAAATTTCAATAAAAGCTCGATCGTCTGACACTTTTTAGTATCCGTAAACAATTGAAATCGATATACCCGAGAGACCTCTCGCGACATTTTTTTCCGATTCGCAATTTGAAAAGGAGCCTCGTAATCAAAAGTTCACGTGTTGCGCCGAGTGCCACATTCAATATGGGTGACGAATGGGGTAAGTGTCTCGTCAACCATATTTATGGCGTTGATTTTCTGCTGTACACTTTAGGGAATATTTACTTATGGGGTCGTTGCAGATGCGGAGGACTTCGAGCCCACCGTGGTTCCCGCTACGCTGTTGGCCCCCGGGAACAAATGGGAAGGAGAAGACGAGGAGGACGATGTCAAGGTCTTTGGTTTTAATATTTATCTAATTTTGGATTGCATGCCAAAGCATGGCGTAACGTGCACGTTATAAATTGTCGCACATGAATTCCATTGTCGTCTTGACGTGTCCGTCTGTCCCGCCCAATTTGAGGTTATCCTACAATAACCCTGTTTTGTGTACCCAATATCTTTCGCCACCGATTAATTAACATATCATTTACTTTCACTTTTAAACTAGACATTAATTGCCTAATGTCTGCATACCTGTATGCTACTTTGACCTTACACTAGTCTACTTTGTGAAGATATTTTTGAATAATTCACATATGTCATTGCGGGCATGATTTGAACATTTGAATGAAGTATTTATAGCTTACCACATATGCGACATATGCATTTGATCTTTAGTCTTAATTAACAGTACTTTTTTCATTAATTAAGTCTTATTAGTGTTTTATGAGGTTAATAAAATTAATTTTAACAACTTTTAATTCGAATATTCTAGATTAAGAATGATGACACAATTATGAATCCTACAATAGTATATAAATATAGTTTTTAATATTCCAAAATAAGTTGGTATTACGATGTTATTTTATTTCTTGTATAAAATTAGTTATTTTAAAACATTTATATTATAGATCTTTTTCATTTTGAATTAAATAAATTTTAGAACACCTTTCCCAGATAGTTCTCCAAAAAATTACAGCTTTAACATTAACTGACCAGAAAAAGTTAAAATTCGAAATTACATTGAAATGTTTGATATGCTAGTAATATTTTTATCAATCAGTAGAATCCGTTGTCCAAGATGTCTCTACTTGTCTATTGAGACTAACTGCTGTCTGTAGTACTCGGTATAGCATCCATTTTTGTGAGTAGTTTAGCTAAGTTGGTTTATTTTTTTATGAAATAATTATCTGATACTCGCCAGTCCGGTCTTCTTGACGGAACTGCTGTAAATGTTGAAGAGAGCTCAGTAGTTTAATGTGTGGTGTGAACAGGAGTCTTGGGAGGACGATGAAGAGGAGAAGAAGGACGAGGAGAAAAAGGAGCTAGCGGCGCCGCCCGGTAAGCCTAAGGGCAAAAAGCTGGCTGAGAAGATTGCCCAGAAAGAGGTGAGTACCCTCTCCATCGCCCTTTCATTGCACTCTACACTAGTATCCAACTTCAGCACCATTCACATCACACCTCTACCACTCTTACACCTTTTTAGCTTAAAATTCAAACTACTTCATTTCATAGTATTATAGCTTCCACCAGTTCATTAAATTGGCGCTTTTAGATCAGTTCACTGAATTTATAATAATACTTTCATATGAAGCACTTAATTTGTGTTGTGGCATTATTAAATATCATATTAGTACACTTGTACATTTGTATTTACACCACTTTATTCTATTCAACAACCAACTAGTTTCGCTCCCGCCGGAGTTTTGATAAAGGAGCTGACAAAGACGATAACATGATGACCAATGGCGGTACTCCCATAGAAGCCCAGAAGCCCGGCTTGCGTAAGAAATTTTGAATCAAAACCCCAAATCTAAGGAATCGTGCCCCCGCATAAACCATCAACCCACCAAATTATCTTCCAACAATGTTTCCATCAGACGTAAGAGTAATAGCCGCAAGAACTGAACCTCTGTAAGCCAGAAGAGGTTTTGATTCAAAATTTCTTACGCAAGCTGGGCTTCTTGTTTTCTATGGGAGTACCGCCACTGACGATGACATAAGATATAGTCTTTTGTAATCCTGACGAAGCTCCAGCGGGAGCAAAACCGGTTGGTTGTTGAAAAGAATAAAGTGGTTTAAATACAAAGTGTATTAATTGTTCAATGTTATTTGTCAACAATTTTATTTTCTTTCTTTTACTTACAAAAAAGCTCAATAATTCCTCCCGCCCCATCAATGCATGATCCACATTCATTAGTGCAGCCGCGTAGACTTGTTAATCTTTTGAAGTACTACATTTTTACTTAAATTTTTTTTGTAAGTAATAAAGTTTTTATTTAAATTATAATAGTCAGTTTTTCTAGTATGTATACAAGTGCAGTGATTTACAGTGTGTATTTTTAAAAATCTTATTGCTTGTGTTGTAAAATGCCAAAAAGAATGAGTGGATATTTTAATTTCTTGTTACTCAAAGTGGCCAGACTCATATTATTACTATTGTTAAAATATATATTAGGGGTATAAATAAGTTCTTGTTGTTTTTTCTTTCAATTTGAAATTTTATTTAAAAAAAACCGATAAAGAATATCTTAATCGAAGTATTGCTAGCTATTACTTTCTCCCATGTTTCAAGCAATTTTCGAAATCCATATTGGAAGAAGGTTGCGTCTTTTGATTTAATCCAGTCATCGACCCATTTTTTGGTATCATCATAAGAAAAAATTGTTGATCAGCCAAGTTGCGTTTCATCGATCGAAACAAGTGAGAGCCAGAAGGAACAATGTCTGGTGAATAAAAGGCAGGTGGGGGTAGAATTTCCCATTTGAGCGTTAAATTATTTTTGGGGTCGGACATTGTCATGCTGCAAAATAATACATGCGTGTCTGTTGGCGTATTGCGGTCTTTTAGCTTTCAATGCTCAAACGCATCAATTGCAGTCTATAGTGATCTCCGGTAATGGTTTCATTGGGTTTGAGTAGCTCATAGTACACCACACCGAGCTGATCCCAGCAGATACAGAGCATGACCTTGGAACCATGGATGTTGTTAGGCTTTGCTTTTGATGTTTTTTTTTTTTTTTTTTTTACGTATACAACAGGTTGCTTGAACCCAATTACAGTATACATTTTTTTAAGCTGATATATTGATTCTCGTGACATGTGACAGGTAGCCAATCTATCGCCATTTTATTGTCACGTGAATACTACGCCAGACCAAAGACAATGTGACAATCACACTGCCATCGCCGGGAATCGAACCCAGAACCTTCGGAATGGGAATCAGAGCTCTTACCACTCTGCCACGAAGGTCGTCAGAGTTGAAACATGACAAGGCTTTCCCCGTGATTTTTTCCGCTTTGAATTGTCGTAGCGTATACACTTTTCATTCTTCTTCTTCTTCGTCAGCCTTCATCGGTCCACTGCTGGACATAGGCCTCTTCCCTTCCTTTCCACTCGTCTCTATTTTCTGCACCCATATTTCCCCCCCCCCCCCCCCCACGGCAGCAATGTCATCGGCCCACCTTTTTTGCGGCAAATTGTTTGTTGTTTAACTCAAAATGATTCGGCAAGTTCTTCTTGTGTCTGACATGGATCTGCATCGAGTAATGCTTTCAATTCTTGTCTTCGAAATTTTTCAGGGCGCCGGAACGCTCGTTATCTTGGAGGTCAAAATCTTTTTCTTTAAAATGTCGAAACCAATCTCTGCACGTTGTTTCTGATAGAGCATGGTTGCCATAAGTATCCACAAGAATTCGATGTGCTTCCGCTGCAGATATGTTTTTGATATACTAATGTAATAAAATTCCCCTTAAAAATGTTTTTTGGTACGAAATCCGACATGTTTGTGGCGATGTAAATTTTTTTTTTTTGTTTTCATCTTACAGTTCAACACATAGTAACGTTTTGAGGTTAAAGGTTTAGCTTTAAAATAAAATTAGTTTCAGTATTGCCATACGTGTACATAAAAAAATATGATTACAATAAGGAAAACAGCGAGAACTTATTTGTACCCCCAATATATAATTTATAAATGAAGAAACTCTTTATTTTTTCCCCATTCTGAAAATAGTTTATGATTTAATGTTTTTGAAATGTGTAACAGTTATTTATATCAGGGAATTGCAGTCTGAGTCAGTGGCTTGGTACTTATTACTTGGGTTGGAATACTAATTTTAGTTTCATGATTATTTACCACATTCACCCATCAGACCAAGGCCTAAAAAAATAATGTACTCTATTTAAAATATAACAATTACAACTTAAATTAAGGTTTAGAAAGATAGCAAAAAATTACACTTACATTATTGGTAAATTTAAAAAAATGGGTATATTTGATATAAGATATTTAAATAGGAAGGATTAGATTATATATTTTTTTGGTTTGCACAGAATGTATCTATTGATAATATTATTTACGCCTTCAATTAACTTCAGAAAGGTGATAAGGAAAACTTGAATGGTTAATTACCTTTTATAATATTCTCATAATAAAAAATCGAATTTATTTATTTTATATAATATTTTCACCATTTCATAAGATGCCAAAATGTGTTTTTTTAAATTTATCAAAATTGTGCTTTATACATTTTTAAAAACTATGGTAAATTTACTAATCCAAGGTGACATTACGCCTCCATTACAAGTAATTAAAAAATGGTGTTAAATGATTGTAGACAGAAAAGATTGAAGTGTATTAATGAGGAGAGCGTGGTTGTTACAGAAACAGCGCCAGGAAGAGCTGGAGCGCAAGCTGGCAGAAGAAGAGGCATCCATGACCCCGGAGGAGCGCGCGGCTGAGAAGCTGCGGCGTCAGGCCATGCAGGAAGAAGCCGACCTGCGCGTTGCCATGGACACTTTCGGTAATATCACCACACTTACTCTTGGAGTCTTCACATAATATATATTCTATCTTGACATGTGTGTTGTTTCTAATATTTTATAGTATATTGTTCTTGTTAGTTAAGCATCTTAGAAATGTGATTTTATTTGTTTATTCAGAGATGGAACAGCTGGGACAGGCGGTGACCCAAAAAAATATTTCAAATTTTGATTGTACCTATAAACTTAGAGCTGAACTTTTCGATAGCAATAATCAACTAGTTGCAACCCGTGAAATTATCATGGGAGTAAAGATTTTCTACACTTTAAAAACTTATTTTACTGTACAATCGTAATCAGTAATAAGTTTTAACTTTTAATATAAATTTCACAATGAACAACACCAAATTGTTCTCCTTTTGTTTCTACACTACTGCCATACAACAATAATCAGAGAATAGATCCTCTCTCGCTCTCTTGTATTAACGCTCTTTGTACTCTTTCTTGATGACATCCGATTTTTGCCTATTATTTATAAAGTACCCGATGTTTTAATATACATATTTCATTATTCATGCATTGTTTTATGTCTGCACCACACTGCATCCCAGTAATGATGGTACAACCTCACATTGGTATTGATAATGCTAGCAAACTGATACATTTTTGAAATAGCAACATTTCACTCTTTTTTGTGAATTTCTAACTAACTAACCATCACGCCGTCTCCCCGAAAGGGTAGGCAGAAAGAATGGACTGTCACACTTTTACTGATGCGGCACTCCATCCTTCTCTTTTCGCCCCGCGGGAGACGCGGTGTGATGGGTTGCGAACCTCATCGCCACCAATAGGCATCTCCCGCGCACACTTCGATCGTCCAACACCACAAAATAAATCTAAAACAAATAATATAAAATACAATGATATAAAATAAAATAACAAAATAAAAATAATTTAACACAAAATGTTCTTTTTAGATGGTGCACATATTGTCTATTTAATTTATGTTCCACGAATCCACCGTTTTTTAATTTAGCACATAATGTAATAACACATAATGTTTTTTTCGATGTTGCACATGTTGACATGGACGATCCGGACTTTTGTGTTTATTTAATTTATGTTACACGTATCCACCGTTTTTAAATTAGCTGTAATTAGGCACTTAACCAGCAAGAACTTAAAAATAATATTGAAGAAATTATTCAAATTGTCATTGGAACAAATGAAAAATTTATTTTTACACCTGTCAAAATTCTTTATAAAAACGATAAAACTAATAAAATTTTAACAGCAAAACAGTACAAACGTATTACGTGTCACAATTAACTATTATAAAGTGCGGCAACAGTTAAATTGACCAAAGCAATTCACTTATACACGAAATATCTCCAAATTTACAGGAGCACCCGCACCACATGAACCAAACCAAATTTTCAAAATCAGATTTTTTTTATTTTTTTTTTAATAATAATATTTCTATTTGAATAATATTCAAATATACTTTTTAAAACACTGTTAACTTTTAAACAAACATGTTTCGGGGTGGTTGTTATTCTCCGTGAGTGTAAATGTTGACTTGTTCAGATTTTTACGAGGAAGAAGGATGACAATTAAAAGTAAATGAAGTGTGTGCCCAACACAAATTGTAATTCAAAATTTATATGATTGTATTCGAAATAAAATTTACAAAAATTTAATTTTTAAAAATATGAAGATTTTGTACAGTATAATTGAAATTATAACAAGTAGCTATATATACCAGACAACTTTTATAAATACATTGTAAATACATCTTTTCTATTATACCATAAAAGTACTAGTCTTCTAAAAGTTTCTACTATGGAATGATTGCTTTTTTTGCATCTGAAATTGGTACAGATATTCTCAATGTCTCTCTGATGTCTGCACTTTCATTTGAATGAATATAATTGTATTGTTCTCAGGAGTGTCAGAAGGAACGGGCAGTGGGTCTTTGGACTCGTACAATCCCTCCACAAAAGAAGAATTCGATGAATTCTGCGAAGTCCTCACTGAGAAAATATCGTCCTACAGAGCTAAGGAAGAGTACCCCGCATTCGTATCCGATCTAGTCAAAAATATATCTCTACATAGTGAGTACTCTTTTCTCTTAATAAAATAAAAACTTTTATATTTGATTTTTTTTTAACATGAAGATAGGGAGTGGCATCTTAGTCTATAAATTAATATGTTTTAAAATAAATCAGTGATTTTTAATATAATCTAAGTAGGGTTTTAAACTTTTTACTATTATTCTGTTATTTTTTTTATTTTTATTAAGTGAAGCACTCAATAATTGATGAATTGAAAATTTAAAAATAAAGTCGGTATATCATAAACAAAAAAATATATTGACTTGATTCAGTGAGCAATTGTCATATTCCACAACAATGCCGTCTCGAAATCTCTGTTTACCAGGCTGTAATGTTTAATTAAATGTGGGGCCGATTTGATCCGACAGTTGTTGTAAAAAATTCCGTGACTTTTACGAAACAATTAACAAACACAAACATTTTAAATAATGTTATTTCATTAACCTTTCCCTCACAGTGCTAAAATAAAAACGCGCGTTCCTGTGTTGGGTAGTCAGTACCCAAAAAAAAATTAGCGATTTTCAACATTCATAGCTAATCCCCTTAATTAATTATAATTGAAGTCAAAAATTATAATAATTGAGATCTATTTGCTGAAAACATGCTTGCACAGTGAAGTATGCAAGAGTGAGATGCAAATATAGTGTCGCGCACTCAGCGCTACGAATTTTGTTTCTAATGTTCACAAAATACCTGATAAATTTAGATTATTATTAATATTATTTTTTTAATCAATATGTAAATATATTATGGAGGAATACCTAAAATCTTACCGTTGTATTTATTATATTTATAAAGATATTGAGGGTTATTAGAAGCAACGGGTAGAAGATACCCATCACAGGGAAGGGAGGGTTAACATTGTTGGTAATTTACCAATGGGGAAGATAATTCTTCATTCTTAGAAAATATTACATATTTAAAATTTTCAGTGTAGAGAGGTTAGGCAGACAAATTGATATACTAACACTGCGAAAACACAAATGTTTGTAACACTTATATAAGGAGAAATACTACAATCGTAATCATATTTTACATTAATTTCACGTTTATAATTGAACTAAAATAAAATCACTGCACGAGACACATGGTAATCTCACGGATTCCAATACTAGTTATGGTTTCATAAATCTCCATGTTGCAAATGTTGTTACGGTGCTTACGGCCTGGTAAATACTTTGAAGGTGACATTATTCCACAAGTCTGGCTACCATAGATTTGTGTGACTATGGTTATGTCTGTGGCTGAACAGCATGTGCCCAATTATAAATTGAATGGTGTATTTTCAGTGAACTCCTTGGACCTCAAGAACTTGAAGAGTACACTAGAAAACCTTTGCCTGGAGAAAGCAAAAATAGAAAAAGGGGATAAATCCAAGAAACCTGGGAAAGGAAAAGGAAAAGCTAAACTTAATGTTGAAACTGACCATGTGAGTATAATGATTCAAATTTATGGTGCCATTGATTTTATAAACTATTTTTGCCATGATATGGCCGGACATTTGGTCGCATGTATTGGAGAGATGAAAGGTGAAGTGAATTTGGATATTTTTCTTATCTTCTCTTGTAATGTAACCATTGCAGTGAATATTCATAAACAAGGGAGTAATACCGTATTTTACCAACTATAAGACTCACTTTTTTCTTCAAATTCTTTTCTTCCAATATTCAGATGCGTCTTATACTCGAAATTAATATAAAAATGTCCAGTGTTTGATTTTAAATTCCCACCAGTTAAAAATTGACATATATTCTATATCCATATATTTTTTTTAAATTGGATAGTTGTAAAAAATAATTATAGAACCTAGACCGATTGTTTGATTAGTTCGATTTTTTTTATAAAAACAATAAAATTATTTATTTTCAATATTACTCTCTCAAATTAATAAAAACTGTAATCAATTTTCTTTTATGTTTAATAATGTTTCATGTATTGTTGGTGTATATACATTATTTATATATTAGGTGTTTCGGAAAGTTCGGTCCGTTTTACAACAGAGTGCTCTGGCTTCTTCAAATCTAGCAGCCATTTTTTTTTTGTAACCCTGAGCATCTATCAGTTAAGTTCATTTCGCAAATGTTTGTCATTCACACAACATTTGTTTTATCGCTCCTTACAATGTTGATTTTTGTGATAAATAAGTAGGCATTTGCGGGAAGTTCTGCTGTTCTGTTTTAATTCGATGAAGAGTGCAGCTGAGGCGCAAAAAATGCTTGTGGAAGTATGTGGCGATCATGCCCCATCGGATAAATCATACAGAGAATGGTATAGACGCTGCTGATTCTTCAACACAACAATGCCTGACCTCACATTGCAATTGCAGTCAAAAGCTACATACAGAATGTGGGTTGTGAGATTCTACCCTTCTCTCCTTATTCACCAGATGTGGCACCATCGGACTACCACTTGTTCAGATCCATGACGCATGCCTTAGAAGAGCAGCACTTTTATTCGTATGCAGATGTCAAGAATTGGCTCAATGCCTAGATTGTTGTCTCAAAAGACGAGGCGTTTTTTCGACAGTGGATTTATCTATTGCCAGAAAGATGGCTAATGATGGACAATATTTTGATTGATGTGTTTTTTTATTTTTCTTTTCAAATAAATGCGTTTTTCATACAAAAAACGGATCGAATTCTCCGAAATACCCAATATATATATTTTTATTTGAGCTAATATTCAAATCAAAGAGGTAGAGAGTATGTTCAAGCCGTGGCAATGAAATGAAAGTAATATTGTGGAGTAATTTAATATCATCTTTAGTAATATGTAATTGTTGTATCCTTTGCAGTCACGGCTGAGCGAGTACTCGGCGTACGGAGACCTGGACTACGACTACGACAACTTCATGTAGGGGATGGATCCTCTACACACGCATTACATTGCCAATGAACACATGTTATTTTATTATTATAATAATATTACCATACATCACAATTATTATTCTCTTTTATTTCATCTCAAATCCTCTTCCTTCCTTCCTCCTTCCAGATTAAAAAGATGCTGTCCTAGAGGATACACTTCTTTATCTGCTTTGAATCCATGTCCTTGGAAGTAGTTGTACTCAGTAAAATAAAGATCATTGACGAGCAACGTTTGCTTGGTAAACATAAACAGGCCCATGTAGGGATTATTCTTTGTTTGGTCGTAAATGTCTCTCGTGTGCATCCCGAAACTGGCTTGGCTTTTGACCACGGGGCCCACGTGTCCGAGCAGGAAGGAAGCCGGCGGACTGAACACTTCTCGTCTCTTCCAATATCCAAACTTGTGCTTCAACCAAAAGTATAACACAGCCGCGGCCAATGAACCCCAAAAGGTTATGTATTTTAAGAAATAGGAAGCCATTACAATTACTTTAATCTAATAATCATATTGTTTTGTTTAATTTGAAGGAGTTAGGGGCAGTGAGAGGTATGAATACATATACCTATTTGTAATTTTTTTTGTCAGTTATTTAATTCATTCTCAAAACCAACAATATTAAATTATTACATTATGTTTTAACTTGATTTGACCCAAATTTGAAAAAAAAAAATTATATACGTATATGAAGTTATTGCCACATTTGTTGGACCCTGTTCCATAATCCGGCGATTTTCTTACAGGTTCATCTTAAATCATTCAAATAAAAAATATTATTTTAATAGTTAACCCATAGCACTCGAGTGCCGCCATAGAGGCGGCACGCACGGTTTGCCGTGTCACTCGAGTGCCGCCGCTATGGCGGTGAGAAAATAAAGTCTTATTCCTCGATTTATAGAAGTACAGTTAAATAGTATATTGTTTGAGCAAAACTTTCACCACAGTGGTTCTAAAAATCGTTCATAGATGGCGCCAGCGTATGTTACAACGCGCCAACAAAGTGCAGCGCCAAATACATATAAGCTAAAATTAATATTGATACGAGTGTGGACTAAGGCTAAAACTCCGCCTCTACACTATCACCTGCAGACATGATTCACCGTCGTGCTGGGTGCTTCACGCCGAAACGGCCGCTAAGGACCTCATGCACGGGAAGTATGAAGCAGATATGGGATTCTCGTCACACCGTTCGAGTGTCACCAGATCGTCCGTCGAGAGGAAAGCAGACGAGCTTCTTGCTGCCTCCGAGGAGATCACACCGCAGAGGACGACGCCGCCAGTTCGCTACGCTGTATGCCAGAGCGCCTCGTCTATGCCACCGGGAGCGGACTCGGACGGCCATCGATGTTGCATTCACTCCTGCTGCCAACTCATCCGGACCTCTCCGTCCTACGACGATCGCTATCGCAATCCACCGCCAGACGGGTGCACACCGCTTGTGGCTCACCGGCGCACAGACGCCGAATTCGACAATTTAGGTGGAAAAAAATAATTTGATGTCAAAATAGATTTTTTTTAGATAAAAGCAGTTCTAAAATATTACAGTTTATTTTATTTAAATATTATTTAGGAAAAATACTATATCAAATCATTAAAAATAGGTATTATATGCATTATGAACGTAAACAAAACGGGCAATTTATATAAGAAAAAAATGTGACAGGAAAAACGCATTTTATAAACAAATTATTTTCATTAAATTACTTCTGTATCACTGTCCTCATAATCGTGCACTGTTATTAATTGTGGTAGGCTTAACAAATTTAAAACTTCTTTTGAAAGAGGACGACTTTTCCCAAGCGGAAGTTTCCGGAAACTTGAAATTACGGGATCAGATGAAACCCATAATCTATTTATTAGGTCCGTATGAGTGTTTATTCTCGAGGTCTTTCTTGTGTGGAATTTCCTAAATGTCTTCCAATCTTTCTGACGTATTTCTTGTACGTCCTCTGATAACTGTATGATCTAATAAAGTTTGTAATTTTATTTCTGCAAATGTTTCAGTAACTATCGTAGATTCTTCTCTTTCCGGATAGCACCCTTGTTTAGCCTTCAATGTTGAGTCATAGCTCGGGTAAATGTTTGCATTTCGTTTTTTAGCATCTCTTTGTAATGTTGTGTATTGTTGTTTTGTTAGCATCCAATCAATAATAAACGCTAAAGCTTCTTCTGCAGTATATTGTTTTAAGACAACATTCGGCGTTAATGATTTCTTCATTTTTCCTAGTCTCTTTGGAGTATGATTCTACTCATACGATTTTCAGAAATGCGTAAGCTTAATTGCGTTGCTTACGACAGTTCTTGTGCTGTTCTTTTTTCAACAAGATCCACTACTTTTCTTCGTTTCATTTTCGAACAGCTAGCATCAAATATTTTTTTAGGTCGTCCGCGTCCAGATCCACGAGAGATTGAAGGTATTGCCAACGAAATTTCTTGATAGCACTCAATTGTTTTATCAAGCCAGTTTGAATTTTTCCTAGTAAATAACGGAAGAAAATATTTACTTTCTTTCCATTTAAATAATATTTTTTGAACAGTCCATTTAATTTGAGACAAAATACTCTGCTCAAAGTTTTCGGAACATGTAGCGTACTCTAATTTTGTTTTTATGTAATTTATTAAATATTTGACACATTTATTATATGCCTGTTGTAAAAAAATGCCATTTTTTAACTCTAAAAATAGCTCCATACGAGTTATATTTAATCTTCCGCTCGAACGACCCAATCTGGCACCTGGAGAGACAAAAGATAAAATCAATTATAATGTATGAAGAAAGGGTTGTAAAGGGTTATTATTTTAATGTTACTTTATAGTAGATAGTACAAAGAATACATATATAACAATTATATCGTGGACAATGGCGCTTTTTTTTTTTTAAGTCCAAATTATAGATTTTATGCATATTTTTTAAGCGTCTACTTTAAATGATAAAATTGTAAATCAAAACTAAATAAATATATAATAAAATAGAACATACCTTCAACAACTTTATTCATTTTGAAAATTTTAGCTTTTTTCACACAGAACTAAAAAAACGACTTGTCACTTCGGAAAAATGTACGCTACTATTTGAAATTTGGATCACCGGCGAAACAATGCGCATGGTTCCCACTGTTTACAACCTTGCCAATTATTACAGACGCTAGTTAAATGTTTTTTTTGGTTTTGATTTATAAGTTCTAGACAGTTTTTAATAAAGATATATACTTTTTTCTAAATTAAAAAATCATTAAAAATATATTTTCTTCCCCATACATTTCCAATTTCGGCGTCTGTGCGCCGTTCGTATTTCGGATCGATATTCATCAGTATAATGCTCTGTGTTAAAACTATCCATGTTTCACAAACCGTCCCAATTGCCTCCTAACAATATGTATTGTTGAGTTATGTCTACTAGTAAATAAACGTCTCACTATCTCACTATGACAAATGGAAAAATTGCCACCTGGGATAAAAAGATCTAAATTTACCCGGATCAAGAAAAGTATTGCATTCGAAAAGGATAACATTATAGTACTCGCATGGAAGGATAAAAGGGTGGTTACTTTTTTAACCTCATGTGATACAGCAGGGCTTAGGACAGTCCAGAGAACACTGCGTGGAGGTTCTACGATAAATATCGAAAAGCCACTGGTTGCAATAAACTATACGAAAAATATGGGTGTAGTTGATCGGGCATATCGCTATGCATCGACTTATTGTTTTATGCGTAAGTCCCTGAAATGGTAGAGGAAACTCTTTTTTGGGGAATGGAGGTTTGTGAAAAACCGATAACACATTTGAAATTTCGCCTCTTTGCGAGAATAACGTGTTATCTCGAAAAATGAAACAAGATACCCGTCTGAAAGAGACAACGCGACAACACAATATACCACTGTTGTGTTGTCTCTTTCCCTCATAAATTCTGTTTTTCACTTTAAAAATACCATGTTTTTTTAGAAAATAAAGTTGAACACGGCGGATTTGATTTTCGAAATGTCACGTTATTCTCGCAAAGAGGCGATTTCAAAATTATTGGTTGATCAATTGTAGGAGATTATCGAGGAAGTACTCGATTTGGATGACACTCTGCTACTCTCCCTACAGAAGACCGACTTATAAATAAATTGCACATCCTACGTTCTGGAACTAAGAAGGACTGCGCAATATGTTCCAATAGAAAAATTCCGGGTGGAAGAAAAGAAACACGATTGTATTGCGAAAGTATACCTGGACTTCACGTTGGGAATTGTTACGTAAAATATCATATAATGAAACACTTCAAATAATCAATTGTTGTGTCCATTTTATATCTTAAATACCTGTTTTACCAAAAAAAAAAAAAAAAATTGATGATATTTTTTTATTAATTTAATTGTATTTCAATTCTAATGATTTATTTTTCTTAAAAAATGCTTCGAGTTGGCGGTATGCACATCCCAAAAATCTTTCGAGTGCAAAGAGTTAACTACTAATATAAAAATATTGAGAAATAAGACTTTATTTTCTTGCCGCCATAGCGGCGGCACTCGAGTGATACGACAAACCATGCATGCCGCCTCTATAGCGGCACTCGAGTGCTAAAGGTTAACTATTAAAATAATATTTATTTGAATGATTTAAGATGAACCTGTAAAAAGTTATAATGGTCACCGCATTATTATTATTATTATTTTGTTGAATCGCTCTTTACATCATGACAGCATGAGCCAAATCGATGTAAAGGGTATTATAGCTATCATAGTGATTCTCGTGACATATGATAGGTAACTAATTTATCGCCATTTTATTGTCACGTGAATTCTACACCAGACCAAAGACAGTGTGACAATCACACTGTCCTCGCCGGGAATCAAACCCGGAACCTTCGGGGTGGCAGTCAATGCACTTACCACTCGGCCACGAAGGGTCCAACAAATATGGCGATAACTTCATATATAATTTATATATTTTTTTTCAAATTTGGGTCAAATCAAGTTAAAACATTATATATTAATTTAATTTGGTTGGCTTTATAATATAAATTAAATAATTGTATAATAGGAAAAAAAATCTTGTTTTTTTCATACCTCTGATTGCCCCTAACCCCTTAACACAATTACTGTGTCTCCGCGAACTGCTCGCGATATAATCTCAGCAAGACACGCGCTATATACTGGTATAGAAGCCGAGATGAGTTATAAAAAACAAGGCAGCTAATTTACAATTCAGTGTGA
This sequence comes from Lepidostoma basale, assembly GCA_022606425.2. NCBI lineage: Eukaryota > Metazoa > Arthropoda > Insecta > Trichoptera > Lepidostomatidae > Lepidostoma > Lepidostoma basale. Next base: position 527,723 of record JAHDVF020000768.1, read on the forward strand.
GTTTGTCAAATTATAATATTATCAATATTTCGAGTAACATAAACAAATGTCACGATGCGTTAACATTATTTACAACAAGTTATAAAAAACAAGTTATTAAATTGATGTCGCTAATAATTAACTAACTAAATAAAATATTTAATCCATTCAAAAAGGTTTTTCTTTTTAATTTGGATTTTCAGCATTTTTCGGTAAAAGAGGTGGAAAAAATGCAAATGAAAATCTTCAATATTAGCTTAAATCGGCATACATCCTTCGGAGTAAATTGAGATCTTACACCCTGTTTTAATATCAATAAAGGTATCAAATAGGTTTACGTAATGTCACCGTGCTTGTTTCATCTATATATGGACAAATCAAATCAAATCAGTTTATTAACTCAAAAGACATAACAAACAGCAAAATGTTTAAGGCATCTATTGAGTACAGGTCAAATATTATATACATACAACATAATACCAGGAACGCATTAGAGATGGTTCGACATTAGGAAGACAAGATATTTTCTAAAGTCAAGAGTATTTGTCCCCTGAACGTACCTTCACTAATATGAAGAAAAGATAGACCACCGAACGACGGTGGCGGTTCCAATACCAACGTTTTCCCTGTTCTAGGTGCCCCAGAGTTTATGGGTCCTGGATTGGATTCTATGACTATATGTGGACCCACATCCGTGATAAAAGTCTTCCTCGGATACAAGGGACAGCCGATGACTAAATTCCATATTATAATAAATCATTAATATGAATGAAAACTTATGTTTTCTAGAGGTGTTATTTTATTTTACGGGAATTATATTACATGTTTTCCATACTTAGGCATTGTAAATTTTATTTATTTATTAGGTTTTTTCCAACATTTGATAATGAAAGTAGAAACGTTTCATTCCCTTAAAATAAAATAAAACTTCTAGAAAAAAAGACGTGTTTGAATGTATTAATTACGAGTATGTAAAGCTCAACCTGACTAGGTTTCCATTTCAAACACATATTTAATTTTTTATCAATTCATCATAAGCCCTAAATGAAAGTCTTCCGATATTGGTACGCCCGTGGTTATTATGTAACACTTGATTTATGTAAGTTAGCATTCCACGCAAATCAATGTTTTAGACATTTTTTGTATCTACTCGTATTATGCGTCAGCATAAAAAATGCGAATCATCTTGACATTTAAATACTTTAAAATAATCGCGACAATAAAAAAAACAATAATATTTGTTTTAATTTAATGTCAATTGAGGGTATTAGTTGCAAACCTGGCAAACTCCATCATTAGATGTTTTGAGTAAATCGCAAAAAACTGATACGCTAATAAAATGCGCTTTTTTACGATATTTATTTTTTTCATCTCAACCAGTTAGTATTTTAAGTAATCAGCCATGAAATAATCATCATTATGTTGATAATTAAAGTAAAATAAGAATTTCATTTTGGAGTTTGCCAGCTTTGCAACACTCGAGTGGATGCCATGTTTGCAACAAACCCTATATTTTAATAGCAAAATTCTTCAGAATGAAGCCGAATTTGAAACTGAAAATCAATAAAAAATCAATAAAATATTATGAATAAGACCCAATTCATATCTCACTTTTGATTGTTGATGGAGTTTGCCGGGTTTGCACATAATAGCCTCAATTATGAAATGCTGAAATATGTAGAAGGTCGGGAGTAACAGATGTCCTCGAAATAGTGGCGAAGCTTAAATGGTAATTTGCGGGACATGTTGCCAGATTGGTAGACGATAGATGAACCAGAAGAGTGGTGGAGTGGATACCCCGCGAGGATAAAAGAAACGGAGGGAGACCCCCCACACGATGGTCCGATGACATTCGAAGAGTTGCTGGAGATTGGATGCAAAAGGCACAAGACAGGAATACGTGGAGAAGTATGGGGGAGGCCTATGTCCAGCAGTGAACGACAACGGCTGTTTAAGTAGACAATAGTAAGTAAACAATATTATTGTATAAGATTGTGGTTATATAATTACAGATATCCATGTAAATGCATTAACAAGGGGATACATGTATTTCCCTTGAAATATAATAAATCTTCTAGCAAACAGACACGTGTTCGTTCGTATTTATTTTTAAGAAAATGTTAATTATACGAACGAATCCCTCAATACTCGAAGTAATGTTTCCATATACCCTCGTGGCCGAGTGGTAAGTGCATTGACTGCCACCCCGAAAGTTCCGGGTTCGATTCCCGGCGAGGGCAGTGTGATTGTCACACTGTCTTTGGTCTGGTGTAGAATTCACGTTACAATAAAATGGCGATAGATTAGCTACCTATCACATGTCACGAGAATTACTATGATAGCTATAATACCCTTTACATCGATTTGGCTCAAGCTATAATATAATAATAATAATAATATCTAACACTTATTTTATTTATTATTTTATTTATTTATTATTTAAAGTATATATAATATAATATATTTCATTTGTTATTTAAAGTTAATTTGTTATTATTTAATTCGGCCAACGAATCTCTTAATAGTAAAGATTCCATATAAAAACTAGGTTCATTTTTTTATCAATTCGTCCTAACCCCCCAATGAAAGTCTCCCGTTATGGCTACGCTCGTGGCTATTATTATTCTTGAATTATGTCATTTTGAATTTCATGCAAATCAATGTTTTAGGCATTGTTTATATCAGTAATGAGTCAGCATAAAAAACTGCAAATCATCTTAGGTTTTGAATACTTTCAAACAATCGTGAGAGTTAAAAAAAACAGTATTTGTTTTACTAATGTCATTTGAACGATATTGTTTTGTTCGGTTTTGTTTTTTAAATTACAAACATCAATGTACATCAATTCCAGACTTAAGAAAGATGGAGAGATTAATATTAATTTAATTTTATGAGTTTATTTATAATAGGTACTATTATAATTAAAGACTGGACATTACAAAGGTGCCAAGTGGTTTAAACATAAAGCAGAGAAAGTAAGCAAAAACTGGTGGCATCTTTAGGGTGACGTTTGAACTACACTATATTATTCAATTATTTCGCACTTTTGCACAGTTATTGGCCTTCATTTTTAAGACCAATTGGCATCAAAAACTCATTTTTTGCACTTGGCACATCGGCTTTCAATTTATGATGTGTAGTAGGTACCTATACAGTTTTTACTCACTAACATTAATAAAGACGCAGTTCATAGCACATTATACATTATTATTCTCTTTCTTTGTATTGTCATGGGAAGCTAGTTTTGTATTGCTAGTTTGATGGCAATATGATTGTCTTTGATCTGGTAAAGAATTCATGTGCCAATAAAATGGCAATAGATTAACTACCTATCACATGTCACGTTAACCATTGTGATAGTTATACACCCTTTACGTCGATTTGGCTCGCGCCGTAATGATGTATGGTAAAGAGCGATTCAACAAAATAATAATACTTATCTTACTTAGCTCACAACAAAGCATATCAGGAATTCAGTTTGCACAGAGGACCCAGAATATGAATGGCGAAATTAATTATTAGGTATGTCTTAAACATGACATCTACACTTATATAATCTTATTATCTGATCTCAGCTAGCTAACTTCATATTTGTATTCATACATACCTCTTTAGCGCGACTGACAACATTTGCAGTCCAAAAAATGGTTTGAAACTACAGCAGACTACATTATTTGCAGCTCATATTTGAACGTATCCTATAAACATTTTACTTTAGTTCCTTACTACTAAATTGTGCGGAATATTATGATAAACTGGAAATATCCGGATGTAGTTACCAGAAGATGGCAGCAAGCTACCGAAACCGGTCGACGATAATGTCGACGAAAATAACAAGTGGAAGCACACTAAATATATAATAATAAATAAATTTTGAAAAACTTTTTTTTTGTTTTCATTATTTAAAATGAACTTTTACCAAGAAATTTCAACTAAAAATATTAATTATCTGGGAATATTTGTCTGTGTCATCCCGCAGTTTAATTGTTTTTTTTTACTGCAAATGAAGTCAGCCGCACAATGGGGTTTAATACTCATATTATGTTTTTATATAAATATTCGATTAGTTTCAACAAAAAAACTTCATATGTATTCATTATTTTTATTTTGTTTAGTTAATGCAATCACGTGCATTGATGTTCTTATTAAATCGTATTTTTTTCGTTATTTCTTTTTCAGGCTTGTTTATTCAAGGACTTCACTTCTTCTTCAGCCTATTCCCGTCCACTCTTGGTCAATGGCCTACTCCATCCACTTCCACACCATTATTTCTTGTGACTGCATCCAGGTTATTCCGACATGCCTGTTCAGATCACCCTTCCACCGTAGTTGCGGTCGCCCCGCCTTTTTCTTTGCCGTCCACGGTCTCCAAGTCAGCAGTCTTCTTCTTGGCATCCTTAACACCATGATGCATGGGGATAGAGAGGTTGAGGGTGTAGATATAGCAAACGCATTCGCTAAGCACTTTCAATCTGTCTATAGCAATGTTCCCCCGCGGCTTAATTTCAATTCAGCGACTAATTTAAGTGCCAATTATTGTAGTAATAGCTTTGTCATATCGCACATAGATGCGAATGATATCAAATCCTCCATCAAGGCTATGAAGAATTCGCACTCGGTTGGTCCTGATTTTCTTCCCATCTATTTCTTAAAAGGCTGCTCTGAGCTCCTATTATCTCCACTGTATTTTCTATTTAACCTATCGTTAAGTACAAATACTTTTCCTGATCTCTGGAAACTTTCCAGGATCAGTCCTATTTTCAAGAGCGGCGCAAAAGAGTCGGTCGAAAACTATAGACCTGTAGCGATACTGTCGGCTCCAGCCAAGCTATTTGAATTTATTTTACATAAATTTATATTTCCCAAAGTAGAACCCCACATTATAACAGAACAACATGGGTTCAGGAAGGGGCGTTCTACTGAAACTAATCTCATGGTATTCACAGAATACATATCAAAGGTCTTGGATAAAGGTCACCAAGTTGACTGTTCTTATAATGATTTCTCAAAGGCCTTTGATACTGTGAACCATGACATTCTGATAGAAAAGCTATCTCAAATTGGATTCTCCTCTCAGTTGTTGATGTTTTTCATTAGTTACCTCAAGGGGAGAAAACAATTCGTCTCATACGGAATTTTTCAATCGGAACCTTTTCTTGTATATTCAGGGGTGCCACAAGGTTCAAACTTAGGGCCACTCCTCTTCACCATCTTCATAAATGATATTGCGAAGGTGATAAACTTCTCGCGATTTCTTTTATTTGCCGATGATCTGAAATTATTCCTGGAAATTAAAAATCCTGAAGACTGTCTTCGCCTCCAGTCGGACATCAATAATATTGTTAACTGAAGTCACAGTAATCAAATGCAATTCAATGTCTCTAAATGCGTTATGCTATCATTTACTAGAGCATTGAGAACTGTATATCATAGATACACAATGAACAACCAGCAACTGGCACCTCACGAGGCGAGATATTCCGTTATGCTGGAGAGGGTTCAGAAAAAATTTCTGAGGTATCTCTACATAAGGGAGTATGGTAGTTATCCGTGGCTCTATCCCACGGCATTTATTCTGGGAATGCTCGGAGCCAATTCTTTACAGCTTCGAAGAGATGGACATCTAATAACCCATGTCTTCAGATTAATTAGGGGATACTTTGAGAACTCGGCCGTACTGGAGGATGTTGGTCTTTTTGTCCCCGATAGATATCTCCGACAGCGACAGCACAGATTGTTTTACCTACCGGCCGCCAGAACCAATCTGCCTCTGGTGACACCGGTGGGAAGAGCAATTAGTCTGCTGAACGCGGTCTCCTCGGAGATCGACGTCTTTCATGTTAGTGAAAGTACGTTCAGGGGGCAAATACTATTGACTTTAGAAAGTATCTTGTCTTCCTAATGTCGAACCATCTCTAATGCGTTCCTGGTACTTTGTTGTATTATAATAATATTTTACCTGTACTTAATAGATGCCTTAAATATTTTACTGTTTGTAATGTCTATTGAGTTAATAAACTGATTTGATTGATTGATTGTTCATTTTTCGTCTGAGCTTCTGGCTACATGACCTTCCCATTGCCACTTTATCACAAGGATTATTAATGTATGGAAATTATGAAGGAACGTACGTTACACTAAACAAGCTTGTTTTGCAACAAACTGAGTTTGAGAATGCCATCGCAAGGCGAAAGAAATTTGTTACTTAGGTATATTTATATATTTGAAGATATATAAAATAAATCTATGTAAAACCAGTTATACGATCTTGTTTGATATTATAATTTAATATGCAATGAATTCATCCATCTAAATCATAGGTTCCCAACCTGTTCTGGAGCAACTCCCCCCTTACTAGAAAAAAATTCCACCTCTCGCGTAATAGTTAGGTCCACTTAATATTAAAATATTGTGTACTCTATGTTGTATATATCTGTTTGTCAATTATAAATTATAAAGAAGAAATTAAAATTTTTATTACATATATTAAAAATATGTTTATTTAATTTATTACATACATTAAAAATTAACACAAAAATCAATAAGTAATATTAAAAATCAATGTGACGGTTGTGGTTGGTTTTGAAAAACAACCGGAAGTCAATTTCCTATATTGTGCCCTCCCCATATCAACACTCTCGTTAGTTAAAGATTTATCTCATCCCATCCTATCCCATTGACTCTCGCTAAAATTAAATTTATCGGGGGGTCAGTCTTAAGTGGATTCCTCCAACAGTCTGGTAAATGATGGATTTCGCTTCAAACTTCAACGGGAACTTTGTTTCATCACACAAAGTCAATTTGAAGTTTCGTATGATCTTGAGTATTATCAGTTTTGTCTGCAACAAGCCAAATCGAGCACCTGAAAATAAAATAATATGTAAAATGTACGACTATGTAAAATAATGACCACTACGAAATAATGAATGTACAATCTTCTTCCCGTAATATCACCATGGGCGTGGTAAGAATTTACAATTTTAAATATCGATTTTGGAGACTGCAGCTGAATAAAAGATACAATACTCTTTTCAATATTAAAAAATTAAAACAAGTAAATTGTGTATTTCTTGTTCGCCATACTTTGTGTTGTAGATGTTTTATATATGTATACTCGTATATATTATTTTATATACTTTGTATACAGCCACTCACTTTTTAAGAATTAATTGTATCTCAATAGAAACGAAGATGTAAATTGTTTTTTGGAAACAGAATATGGTGGTCGAGGCGTTTACAGGACTTATGACCTGTCATTGGTTGGGTTAAGCGATCGCTTTATGTTAACAACATTCCCATTTCCGCCCTTCTTACGAACACACACCACGTCTGACAAATTTTTGGAAGTTGTATATATGCTACTATGTTGCACCACACTTCACATGTTACTAGTTCAATGGTGTAAGCATTAAGCAGAAAATCTTTTATTAATGCAATGTAAGGCTACATTTGCTAGACAACGCCAGGAGAATACTTCTCCAATTTTTTGACTTTTTTAAACTTGGACCAGTTTTCGTAGTTTTCGTTTTTGTAGACAAATACTGGATTTTACCCATTGCGGGTTAATCATTTTTTAAGGGAAAAAAAATGATTAAACAATTATTAACCCGCAATGGGTAAAATCCAGTAATTGTCTACAAATATTGGTAACATTCATGAAAAAACTCACTTCTTAAACAAATTAAAATTAAATATCAGACATGTTTCGGACTACCCAGTCCTTTTTCAGTGATATAAACTAATTAACCAACTAACTAACCATCACGCCGTATCCCCGAAGGGGTAGGCAGAAAGAATGGACTGCCACACTTTTCTTTCCTGACATATTTCTCTCGATTCCTCAGCATTCATACATCGTGTCATGCACTCGCGCCGATTTCTCTGACTCCTCACGTGGCCGACAATCAATATTTGATTTATTTGATTGTGCCACGTTTTCCTCGGTCTTCCTTTATTTCTAGTTCCATTTACATCGTTAACGTATACTTTTTTACCATTCTTTCTTTCCTTTGTCCAAACCATCTTAATGATCATTTCATTATTTTGTTCATAACACCACCATTCGCACCGCATTCACTTCTTTATTTTCATTCGACACTCTATCATACACATAGTATACACACATTCGTAGAGTTCTGAGTAACGGTATATAAAAATATAATGAGTTAAGCTTACCGATGCAAATTCTAGGTCCTTCTCCGAAAGGAATATGCGCAAACTGATGCCTATCTGCGATGTTCTCGGGGCTAAACCTTTCTGGGATGAATTTTTCGGGTTCCGGATACATGTCTGGGTCGTTGTATATTCCCAGGACTGGGATAATTACCAGAGTTCCTTTCTCTACCACAGAGCTAGTTCCGGGTATAGTGTAGTCCTTGGTGCAGAATCTGAACAGGAACGGCACGGGCGGGTAAGTCCTCAAGGTTTCTGGAAAGATTAAAAAAAGGTGACACCACTAACTAAACTAACTATCTAACTAACCATCACGCCGTTTCTCCCGGAGGGGTAGGCAGAGAGGATGGATCGCCACATTGTTCTATCCTGACACAACTCTCGCGACTCTTCTACATTAACACATCGTGACATGCACGCTCGTCGATTGTTCCTACTTCGAACACAGCCGCCTTTCAGTAATTGATTCATTTGGTCATGCCATGTCTTTCTTGGCCTTCCTCGACTTCTTTTTCCATTCACACTACTTGTACTCGTATATATATTTTAACCATTCTTCCCTCATCCATTCGTTCCATATGTCCAAACCATCTTAGTGACCCTTTCTTGATTTTATTTATCACGCATTCATCCGCTTTAAATTCCTTTCTTACTTTATCATTAGATTAGATCATACATTGTTTTTTGCACATCCTTCTTAGTGACCTCGTTTCTACGGCATTCATCCTACTTTCATCCTTATTCTGCCAACTCCAAGCTTCACTTCCATACATAAGGGTGGGTGACACCACATGCTTCAAAATAAGAACTGGCTCATAAAGCAGTTACCGAAAAGCGCATACCGTGGGTATGTAAGCGCACCCGCGGCGATTTTTCTGACAACTCACGAGGCCGACAATCAATATTTGATTTATTTGATCGTGCCAAGTTTTCCTAGGTCTTTCTCTATTTCTGGTTCCATTTACATCGTTAACATATAATTTTTTACCATTCTTTCCATATATCCAAGCCATCTTAATGATCCTTTCATTATCTTGTTCATAACACCATCATTCGCAACGCATTCACAAAATTATGGAAGGATCGCTGCGTTGGTTCGGACATATGGAGGGCATGGGTGAAGAAAGAATGGTTAAAAAGTATACGTTCACGATGTAAATGGAGTACGGAGTCAAGGTAGACCGAAGAAAACATGGCATGACCGAATTAATCAAATTTTAAAGGTTGGTCATGTTAGAAGCCGAAAGAATCGGCGTGCGTGACTATGACTCGCTGTATGAATGTGAAGGAAGCTAGAGAGGCATGTCAGGATAGAGTAGTGTGGCGGTCCATTCTCTCTGCTTACCATTACGGGGAAACGGCGTGATGGTTTGTTGTTGTCGTTGTTATTACGATGATAATTGTTAAGACAGAATTTCTTATTACCTTCGATGATCATGGAGAGGTTGCTCATCTCCTGCACGGCATCGTATGTGACCTTTCCTCCGTGGTGCTCCACAGCGGTCTCTATCTCGGCTCTCAGAGCATCCTGGATGTCCTGGTGCTTAGCAAGCTCCAGCAGCGCGTAGCTGGCCGTGGTAGACGAAGTCTCGAAGCCCGCGAGGAAGAATACGTACACCTGCGCCGTGATCTCTTCAATCGTCATGCCATCGCCTGAAACATAACATACAATAAGCGTCAATGAGTACATCTTTATTAATATTAATATCATTTTTATTTTTATGAAAATCTCATTATATCATTACAGCGCGAGCCAAATCAAAGTAAAGGGTATAGCCATTATATTGATTCTCACGATATGTGATAGCTAGCTAATCTATTACCATTGTAGCGGACAGCTCGCGGCATTCGACGCCCCGCCGCCGAATTTAGTATTAAGATATCATTTACTTTAATAAACATATTAAGAAACCTGCGATGAGATGTCTATGGGGAGAAAGTAACTGTTCGTACATTCGTAGAGCGGGCCGGCGGACCGAGCGAGCCGAGCGAGATGGAGAATCTCTAGGGTCACAGCTGGAGATTCTCCCATTCGTTTCGATGGCCGCGAAATTTCGGTCGCTCCCGCCACGGGCTTACGAATTTATGTTACTCCCGCCCCGTATGTCCGAATCTCGAGATTTATTCGTAGGAATATGTGTAAATGTATATTGTATCTAGATTAAATAAATAAGACGGTCGCAGGCGTTAGATAGCGACAGGGCGAGGCGAGAAAGACTGGAGGTGCGTGTTACGTAACGTGAAACTCGGAGAGTTGCACAATTTGTCCGCGGACCTACTCGCGGCGCAGCCTCCGTCTGCGAGGCGGCGCTGTGAGACGGCCGCGCGAGATAAAAGCCGTGCCGACTCTCCGACCAAACAGAGATCATTCTACAGTCGCCCAAGTTACATCACGTTCACGCACTTCGAGAGTCTTTATCAAGACTCGCCCGTATCAGCCTGCTACCGTCGCCATTTCATATACAGTTTGCTTTTATTTGGACCTTGGCCACCACTTCCCCGGACTCCGCACCGATTTGCACTACCCAGTGTATCATCACGCCGTTTTCCGGAAGAAGCAACATCTCGTGAAGCAAGCAGCAGTCGGCACCTAAATAAATAATTAGTGTTTCGAGGCAGAGCACTTCCTGTCTCGTACATTTTGGTCCTTCGAGCCGGATCAGCCTTGCCAGCACGAGATGTCGCCTTCGCTTCGTTCCGGCAAAGGAGAGCCCAGTGGACGCACTGGACCTTCCGCTGCCCACGAAGATGCTGCATCCGCAGCCTCCACCGCAGCCTCAGTTGCCGCCGCCGCGTCCGTAGCCGCGCCTTTACAGGCGCCTCCTACGCACGCTGCTCTTTCGGGCCTACAGCCCCCTGCTGCCGCCGTCATCGCCACGGAGCAGCCCAGACCCGACTCCCGGGTCCCCACCAGTGGCCAGACGCCTGCAGCCTGGATGCAGGAGGTCGTAGACCTCGAAGGGCCCTCCTACGCGGAGGACAGATTCCGCCCGACAGCGGAAAGTTCTCAAGTCGCCTACCGTTCGGTCGGTGGGGCCGCCGCCGCGCCGCTGTGCGCCGCGAAGCCGCCGCGCACCCCCAAACCGTGGCCGACGCGAGACTCAGAGGACGAGGAAGATGAGGAGGACTCGGAGCCCTCCTCCGTGGATACCATTCGCATGCTGCGAGAGGAACTGCGAGCGCAACGAGAGGAGCTGCGAGCACAGAGGTCGGACGCCAGCGCGGCGGCCGAGCGACACGCAGCGCAGCTCGCCTCGGCGGCCGAGTCTCACACCGCACAGATCGCGTCGCTGATCCACGCTCTCTCCGAACGACCCCCGACCCCGGAAGTCCTGCCGAACAAGGATTGGCAGGACCCGCGGCAGCAGCCTGCGGCAATTCCGGATAGTGCGCCTACGATGACCAGGACGGGCCGCGAGGGACCACAGCCTCCGGCGTCCTCGCAACCAGGCGCACAGAGAGGAGCGCAGTGGGAAGATTCGCGACCGTGCGCGGTCGGAACGCAGTCCTACACAGGCGCTCCTACCCCGTTTCCGGAGGGAGTGACGCATTACATGCGGGCCGAGCCCTCCGATGCCCGAGGTGTTCCAGCCAGCTACCCGGAGAGGTGGCAAGCGCCCGCGATCGTGGCGCCTGGGCCGGACACCGCCCGATACGAGAGTGATTCGCGCGCAGGCCGCGCCGCGAATCACGCTCCCGAGTTCTCGACGACGGCCACACACACGCTACGGCGCGATACAGTGTCTGGCCGCGAGACCTACGTGCCCCACGGCGGGGCACAGAACGAGCGCGAGATAATTCGCGAGACCGACCCAATCGCCCGTCTTGCGGCCCTGATGACGGAGGCGATACAGGGGTCGCGGAGCGGCAGTACACCGCCGCTCAACTATGCAGACCAGAGTGGGCAGATGGCGACCCTGATGGCCCGGCAGTCCATGGCAAAGGATCTCCCGATCTTCAGCGGCGATCCGATCGAGTGGCCGAGCTGGTTCGCACAGTACCAGCAATCGACGGAGACCTGCGGCCTGACGCACGCGGAAAACTTGATCCGCTTGCAGCGCGCGCTCAAAGGCCGAGCGCGGGAAGCTGTGGCCGCGCTACTCCTACAGCCGGCGCAGGTGCCGGAGATAATCGCCGTTCTGGGCCGCCGCTACGGAGATGCCCACGCGATCGCCAACCTGCTCATGGAACGAGTCCGGAGGCTGCCAGTGCTTCCGGAAAATGCGTCCAACACGCAAGTGATGGACTTCATCTCCACGGTCCAGAACCTCGTCGCGTCCCTGAAGCTGCTCCCAGTGGACTACCTGTCAAACCCGGCCGTCCTGCACGACTTGACAGCGAAGCTGCCTCTCGCGATGCGGATGGATTGGCTGGGGAAATATGCAGACACCGAGGGCCCTGTGACAGTGCATCATTTCGCCGCGCATCTGGGGCGTCTCGCGGACGCCATGTCGAAATGCGGCCTTCCCGTGAGGGCCCCCGCGACCTCGAATCCGCGGCGCGATACAGTGCTCGCGACGTTCGGGATGACCGCCGGCGAGGAGAGAACAAACCGGAGCGAGAGGGCCCGCAAGCGCCCCGCGAGAGCCGCGAACGCGCCGCAGAACGCCGTCGATTACGCAAACCGACCGCGCGCGGGCGAGACGCGATCCGCGAGAGTGAATTGCGTTATGTGCCACTCGGGGGCCCACAAACTCCGCGAGTGCCCCGAATACGCGCGAAGTGACGTAGACCTGAGGTGGAGCATTATACAGTCAGCCGGCGCGTGTGCACGCTGTATAAGTTTCCACAGAGGGACGTGCGACAAAACATGCAGCTATGCAAACTGCGGCGGAAATCACCATGCCTCGCTGCATTTTGAACAGCGATCGGTGGCCACATGCGCACTCCTACGTACACGCGAACGCGGGGAGGAAGATAAAATCTTCATGAAGGTGGCAGAAGTGAGAGTCAGCGGCCCCAAGGGAGATCTATCAGTGCACGCCTTGCTCGATGAAGGATCTACCGTGACACTGATAGACGCCGCGACCGCAGAGAGCATCGGGGTGACCGGCCCCACGAGAGAGCTCCACTTGCACGGCGCGGTCGGGATGTGTACCGCTGACGATGACTCACGATACGTGAGCCTCACACTCCGCAACAAAGAGGGAAGCGAGTTCGCGTTAGAGGCCCACACCGTTTCCGACCGAGCCTTTCCAGACGAGTTCCTGCCGGACGGGCGCATGGTGACCCCTCGTATACTGGTGGGGATGGATAACGCCCATCTCATCATCACCCGGGAGGTGAAGGAGGAGCAGGGACCAGGCGGAAGGCTACGGTGCCGCACGACCCTAGGATGGATAACGTGCGGCGGACCTCTGTTATCCGGAACCATGCAGAGTGAGGAGGGACCGAGCGGAGGGAAGACTCCCGACAAGACTCCGAGGCACGGCCTGCAGGGCCCGGTGCAGTGCAGTACGTCGCGAGGACTCCACGACTCCGCTAACGACCGAGAAACGCGAGATGAATTGCGTCTCGCGAACGGAGGGAAGACTCGCGACAAGACTCCGAGGCACGGCCTGCAGGGCCCGGTGCAGTGCAGTACGTCGCGAGGACTCCACGACTCCGCTTACGACCGAGACGTCAATCTCGCAAACGTCAATCTCGTCGTCAATCTCGCAAACGAGAGAAAGCGCGCCAAAACCAAGACGGCCGCGATTCCCGCCGCCAGACCGGCGCCTCTCTGTGATAAGAGCACGTACTCGGTGCGCATGCGCGAAACCGATGTACGATCGGCCTGTTGCGACAGACCGACGCTAGCGGACTCGGCCGGCCGCCAGCGAAACATACCGCCGGGCGACACGACGGCGGGAACTTACATCGAGAACGAGATGACGTGTGCCGCGTTCGCCGAACCAGAAACAGACGTCATCCCGGAGGATGAGACACCTCCGGCGATAGACTTCCTCCCGACGGAGGGAGGTTGCGATGTATTAGCGCCCTCTGAGCGCTCAATATGCCCTCCTGTCGCTGCCTCGCAAATCGTTATCCCGACCTTGGCTGAGATTGCAGCCCCCGCTATAGCTGCGGAACCTCCGAGACTAGACTCCCTCCCGACGGAGGGAGGTCTCGATGCATTGGCGCCCTCCGAGCGCTTAATATTGCATCCTGCCGCTGCCTCGCAGATCGTTACCGCGATCTCGGCTGAGTGCGCGGCCCCCGCTATAGCTGCGGACCCTCCGAGACTAGACTTCCTCCCGACGGAGGGAGGTCGCGAGGTATTGGTGCCCTCCGAGCGCTCAATACTGAATCCTGCCGCTGCCTCGCCGATCGTTACCGCGACCTCGGCTGAGTGCGCGGCCCCCGCTGCCACTATGCAGCCTCTACACAGCCCGCCATATGCACAGATGTCAGGAGACATCCCGCAGGTCACCGCAACGACCGAGCTACTGCCACTCTCGCGCCCGCTGCCACCCACTGACGGGATAATCGCGCCCCAGAGAGTTAGCGGCCCCGCCGCTATCCCGCCGGCCGCCGCGAAGGCGGCCCCACTCTCCGAGCGTGCGCGCGGCCGCCTCCCGCGCCTCGCCGGCGATCGCCGCAGCCGCGATCGCCATGCAGACGACAGCTCGTCACCGAACCGTTGGCCGCATGCCACCGCCTCTGTAGATCGCACTCGCGATCTGAGTGACGTAAATTGCGTCATCACCGAGCTCGCTGACGCCGGCCGTACCCGCCGGCCCGCCATCTCCGCTGTTTCTGGGTCGCCAACGAACTTCTCGTCGCACCCGCCGACTGCTGTGCTGACTGCTGCAGATTTCTCGCCGACCACATCAGCCATGATCGCCAGCCGCGTAATTGAACCGCGGATCGCCAGGAAAATAACTTGTCTTGGCGACCGTGTATGCGGCCGCCTTTGCAGCTGTGACGTCACCGACGTTCCGGACGCCGGGCGCTTACGATTGGCCGCCATAGCGATAAGGGAGAGCGCTATGCGTGTGACGCATCATATGAGCGGTACCTACTGCACGACGCTCGAATACTGGCGGATCGAGATTGACGAGTTCGCGACCGCAGACAGCAGAAGATGGGCGAACCCGAAAGCACTTCTCGCGCGATTGATAAGCGATCGGCCGTGGGAGACATATCCGCAGATAATGATTTCTGCCGACGACGCGCTAGGGCTGCGGACAAGCGCCGTAGGATCCTGGCCCGAACGAGAGGATGATCTGCGAGAGATCAACCGCTGCATCTGGACCGCAGCATGGAGGCTGAGGTACACACGCCTCACGACTCACGTCACGCGCCTAGGACCTGTGACCTCCCGGAGCACCAATCCGGGACCTAACGTGACGCGGAGAAGGACGCCCGCACCTAACGCCGCGCGCCTTACAAGCCGCGAGTTAGCTGCGAACCCGAATCGTGACCCGCGGGTTCGCGATTGCACAACCGAGCGCGACATAGAGCTGCGCCTCACACTTGCGACGGCTCCCCAGATGTGGGGAGCATGGGAGCTCCCCGCGAGAGCTATGCGGATCACGCTGACAGCCCAGGAGCGAGATCCCCAGAAACGGATGACCAGCCAGCAGCTAGCCGACATACTCTGGCGCCAGTGGCCCCATGAGTATGAACTCACCGTCGCCGTCTTGCAAGGATGGCACCAGCTGTGGCCTCCCTTGCAGCTTGGAGACCAGAGGCTGCCGACCGACCGCGCGCGGCCGCGCCACCCCTGGCCGCGCGGACGAGTGGTCGCTACCGCCATGACGCAAGAGCGAGCACCTCGGGAGGAGACGCTGCGGACGGCGCTAGCCGAGGCCGAATTCGCGGTAAACAACCGACCGCTCACGCACGTGTCAGTAGACCCGCGAGACGAGGAGCCTCTGACTCCTAACCACTTTCTGCTGGGAGGAGCCTCTCGACGACCTCATCTGACCGCCTGGGAAAGGTCACCGCCGGAGATGTGCCTAAAAAGGCAGTGGAGAATTAGCCAACAATTGGCTGACATATTCTGGCGCCGGTGGCTCCGCGAGTATGTGCCGACGATCGCCGTCCGGCAAAAATGGCGCCACCCGCAGCCTCCCTTGCAGCCCGGGGACTTGGTGCTGCTGACCGACCCCGCCCTGCCGCGCAACTCCTGGCCGCGCGGGCGAGTGGTCGCGGCCGAGCCTGCAACCGATGGCCAAACCCGAAAGGTGACGGTGCGGACGAGCACCGGCACCTATGTGCGACCAACTACCCGGGTCGCACTATTGCAAGTCGCGGAGGGCCCCACGCGGACCTCCCGGACGACCAACCTGACCTCCCACCCTGCGGCGGCGTCTCGACGCCAGCCGCCGAGCCCGGCGCCAACCGGCGCCGCTAAACGCGCGCCCGCGACCTTTGCGGTCCCCGGCGCGGCCCCGTTGCCGGCCGCCTCCGCGACCTCGAGCG
This sequence comes from Lepidostoma basale, assembly GCA_022606425.2. NCBI lineage: Eukaryota > Metazoa > Arthropoda > Insecta > Trichoptera > Lepidostomatidae > Lepidostoma > Lepidostoma basale. The sequence goes on from JAHDVF020000768.1 coordinate 544,283, forward strand.
CGGGGCCCTCCGGACCACCCCCCGTGCCATCCAGAAGAAGAGGATCCGGCCGTCGAGGACTCCGACGCCCCCGAGATGTCCTTCGAGTAGTACAGCGGAGCTGCACGGGGGGAGTGTAGCGGACAGCTCGCGGCATTCGACGCCCCGCCGCCGAATTTAGTATTAAGATATCATTTACTTTAATAAACATATTAAGAAACCTGCGATGAGATGTCTATGGGGAGAAAGTAACTGTTCGTACATTCGTAGAGCGGGCCGGCGGACCGAGCGAGCCGAGCGAGATGGAGAATCTCTAGGGTCACAGCTGGAGATTCTCCCATTCGCTTCGATGGCCGCGAAATTTCGGTCGCTCCCGCCACGGGCTTACGAATTTATGTTACTCCCGCCCCGTATGTCCGAATCTCGAGATTTATTCGTAGGAATATGTATAAATGTATATTGTATCTAGATTAAATAAATAAGACGGTCGCAGGCGTTAGATAGCGACAGGGCGAGGCGAGAAAGACTGGAGGTGCGTGTTACGTAACGTGAAACTCGGAGAGTTGCGCAATTTGTCCGCGGACCTACTCGCGGCGCAGCCTCCGTCTGCGAGGCGGCGCTGTGAGACGGCCGCGCGAGATAAAAGCCGTGCCGACTCTCCGACCAAACAGAGATCGTTCTTCAGTCGCCCGAGTTACATCACGTTCACGCACTTCGAGAGTCTTTCTCAAGACTCGCCCGTGTCAGCCCGCTACCGTCGCCATTTCATATACAGTTTGCTTTTATTTGGACCTTGGCCACCACTTCCCCGGACTCCGCACCGATTTGCACTACCCAGTGTATCATTACGCCGTTTTCCGGAAGACGCAACATCTCGTGAAGCAAGCAGCAGTCGGCACCTAAATAAATAATTAGTGTTTCGAGGCAGAGCACTTCCTGTCTCGTACACTAAGTATTTGTATACATGATTTACAGCATAATTACGAGATAACCACACTAATAATATCTAAACAGTTACATATAATAAAACCATACTTATATAATTTATAATATAATATAACGTGTTTATTATAGAGCAATTGATAATATGATTTCGCTAGAAGTATAAGTAATAAATACATAAAAACAAGATAGCGTTTTCTCCCTCTCATCTTCCTGGCCATCTCTCTACTGCTGGATATAGGCCTCTTTAAACACTCTCTTCTTCTTCTTCTTCTTCTCCTTATAGACCTTTGGTCTGTTCCTGAAATCAGGCTGGCCTCTCTTGGGAGGTTGACTCTCAGCTATCTCTCCATCTCTTCGGCGGTCTTCCGGGGGGAAGGCAGCCGGCAGGAATCTGATGCGCAACAGCGTGTGGGATTCTGGTGGGGTCCATCCTCTGCACGTGCGCATTCCAGTATCTTCTGCGTTGTCTGCCCCATCTCACGACATCCTTCACCTTGGATGGCCGTGTTCCTCATCCTAACGCGAATAGTCCTTCCTGCTATCATCCTCAGCGTCCTCATCTCTGCCACCCGTAAGCCTTCGTTCTTATGGTATCCGCTCTGGTCTCAATGCTATTTGTCAGTATAGGCCTTACGCAGGTTAAAGACTCTCAATTCTCCTTATCCTGCGCGACTCTCATCCACCTTCGTCCCCGTTGCCGTTATTTAATATTTGATTTATTTTATCGTGCCACGTTTTGTGCAGTCTTCCATTATTTCTTGTTCCGCTTACGTCGTTTATAAATATATACTTTTTTTTTTAATTTAAGTTTTTGATATCTGGGTGCGGATTTGTGTGGCAATCAACGTTTATTTTATGCACTTTGTACATAGTCAATCGGCGCTAGTGCTCCCCTTTGAGATTGACATTAATACGGATTCATTTCATTCTGTCGGGGGAATGTAAATTCTTCGATCCGCCGCCATCCGGCATTCAGTGCTCGGTGCCTCAAACCAGCTGGCCGGCGGGCAAGGGATCTATAGTTCAAATTGTTCCTATCAAATAAAAATAGATATCATTCGGGTAAGTACATATCAGGCGATATATAAATTCGAATTCGTTTGTTGAAATTTCGTATTTTAAATATTTTGTGGGGCTTGGGCCTTTAATGTGGTAGTTTCCCGTTGCTTTCCACATGTTTGTATATAGTACAAGTTATTTAAACCCAATTACTTAACACATTTTTTTAGCTATTGTATTAATTCTTATATGAGATAGGTACCCCCTAATCTATCGCCATTTATATTGTCACGTGAATTTTAAAAGATGATTTTTTCCACATTGTGATCACCGGGAATTGAACCTGTGACCTTCGATGTGGCAGTCATAGCTCTTACTACTCGTCATATATGTGAATTTGACTTATATTTGGCAATGTTGAACGTTGAAAGAATAGACGTGCGTGTATGACTCATTGTATGAATCTGGAGGAAGCTAGAGAGGCGTGTCAGGATAGAGTAGTGTGGTGGTCCATTTTCGGGTTGTTGGTTTGTTGTTATTTATAATAACTGTATTTAAATTATACTTTAGTAAAAACTGTACGCCTAAACATAGGCAATCGTTATAACTTGAATGTTAATCGTATTGCAATTGTCTATTACAGTCGGAATTAATGGCATCTGTGCAAGCGGCTCGCGTATCCGAGGGCACCGGGCTGCTCTCTCTGGCCGCGGCTGCCTTCCGTCTGTCCCCCTGGGTCCCGTCCCCAGCCCCGCTCCCTCTCCCACCAGCACCCTTCAGGACCATCTCTCTAGAAGAGGCAGCTGGCCACGACCAGTTCGGAGACTGCTGGATAGTCCTCTACGACAGAGTCTACGACATAACCACGCTCTTAGATAAGGTGAGACATAATCATTTTATTTTTACTTTTTTTCGCAAACAACACAACCAGAAATTTAATTTTTCTATCTCTAATATAACAGAAGTCATTAAACTGAAAAAAGATAAAAATATCACTCTTTAAACATTAATCGAAAATTTGTTTTCTTATAAAGATAGACGTTTTCATTAGGTATATATTAATTAATAATAAAGTATCCACTTTAATAAAAAGACAAATCCTTCTGTCCTTCCCCAACCATTACAAAAAATGTTCATTTATCAAAGTAAATTCCTACTCATCTCAAATAATCCACATTCTTTAGCTATTTAAAGTCTAATTGTATCTGAATAGAGACGAAGATGTAAAAATTTTTGGAAACAGAATATGGTAGTCGAGGCCTTTACAGGACTTATGACCTGTCATTGGTTAGGTTAAGCGATCGCTTTATGTTTAACAACATTCCCCATTCGGCCCTTCTTACGACAAATTTTCTGTAACTTGTATATATGCTACTATGTTTAAATAACTTCACATTTTTAGGTCAATCTACACTAGCGCCATCTATTAAGATTATATTGAAGCATTAAGCAGAAAATCTTTATTAATGCAATGTGAAAGGCTTACGCAATTATCATACTGCTAGACAACGCCTGGAATCTCCAATTTTTATGCTTTTTAACTTGGACCACAATTTTTCAAAAAACATCTTCGTCTCTATTGAGATACAATTAATCCTTTAAAATGATTAACGATTAACAGTATTTGTCTACAAGTATTTGTGTAGGTACGTTAAAAAAAAAATTTAAAGTCTATTTATATTATTTCAATCACAAGACACACTTGCCAAATAATGATTGTATCTAAGATGAGCATTTATTTAACCTATAAATGTTACTATTTCAGCACCCTGGTGGCATAGACATGCTGTTAGAATATGCTGGGAGGGACGCAACAGTTGCCTTCCGCGGAACGGGCCACAGTGCAGGAGCAGCCAATCTGCTGAAGCCCGTTCTTCTCGGGCAGCTGCCTCTACACGAGTGCATCTACCGCAAACCAGGCGGCATACAACTCAGTGGCATGCCCGACTGAAACTCATCATTCGGGATAATCCATTCACCAGGAGATTAACATTATTTTATTAGATGTAAATGTTTTAAAATTAATTAGATTCTCTTGGTTACGACTATTATTTGATATGTATTAAAATATCCAGGGTATAATTTATTCGATGGCGAAACTTGTGGCAATTTAATATATTTGCTATTCATTCTATAAAACATACTAAAATAAGAAATGTAAAATTTTGAAAGATGAAGAAATTTGACCATAAAAATGTTTTTTTGTAGTTAAATGTATACTCGTACAAATACTTGTAGACGAATACTGGATTTTACCCATTGCGGGTTACCAATTCAAGTTTAAAAAAATAAAAAAAGATCTTCTGCTTAATGCTTAAAATCCAATCTTCATAGATGGCGCTAGTGTGCAGATTAAAACTACCATGTAAAGGGTGGTGTTACAGATTAACATATATACAACTTCCAAAAAATTGTCAGACATGGTGGTCGTAAGAAAGGGTGGAATGGGGAATGTTGTATTGCATGGAGCGTGCGCTTAACCCAACCAATGACAGGTCATAGGTCCTGTAAGCGCCTCGATCACTATATTCTGTTTCCAATTTGCATCTTTGTCTCTATTGAGATACAATTAATCCTTGAAAAATAAATTTGATTGCAATCTAACATATTCTGATAGATTGCCTTTTGATATATATGCAAGTGGTCGAAAATATACATTTTTATATCTTGTGTTTTCTTAAGACACAGATTTTATATTATAATAACATTCTGCAGTATACTTATTACGTAAACTTTTTATTTTAAATATTATTATTTTATTTTTGACTGACACATCTAGTAGATTAATACTTTTAGTGCATTTTATTTATTTATTTGTATAATTAGATCATTTTTATTATGAAAATCTGCAATACCTTACTCTAGATTGCTAAGCAATCATAAACTTGCTTTTGTATTATTTATGGAGAATTAGTTCTTGTAGGGAATACATTTAGATCATCTTTAATAGTCTTTAACAAGATACTTAATTAAATGTTAATAAGTTTTTTATTTATTTATTTTTATTATATTTTTTACAACACACAAGATTGTTTTATTTCCCATTTTTTTAAAAACCTACACGTCATTAAGGAAAATTATACAAATTGTTTCCTCATTTGCTATATAAATTCTAAATCTTTTTTTCTTTTAGTTACAGTAATTGGAATTGGTTTCTAAATAGTAAAGTCTATTATCATCTTTGCTGGTTCTTGGAAGACCACTTGGGCCTTTTAAACGCCCTACCTTTGGGTTATTTTCCGAGAAACGTGCAAAAAAGAGCAGGTTTTTTATTCTTCTTCTTTTTGTCCTGTCATACCTCCGTGGTGCATAGGGCCTCAAGGAACCTTCTCCACCCGACTGATGCCAAACATCATCCCAAGTGAGGCCTGCCGCCTTAACCTCGTCCTGCAGGATTCTTCTCCAGGTGGCTCTAGGTCTGCCTCGCTTTCTCCTTCCCCCCACAGGGAACCAGTCTAGTGCACCCTGAGCGATGCAGGTTGGGTTCCGTCTCAGAGCGTGACTGATCCACTGCCATTTGCGTCTAGCGACCTGTTCTCTAATTGGCTTTTCGCCTGCCATAGTCCAGAGAGCGGCATTTGACACTGTTTGGGGCCAATAGATTTTGAATATTGAGCGAAAGCACCTATTTATAAACACCTGGAGGTTTTTTATTAATGAAATTTAATTATACATTAATTTTATTTTTTTAAATTACGAAACGTCAAATACTCGGCCGCACACTTCGCCTGCCCCTTGTAAAACTATCATATTTATGAAGACTTGTACCCGAGTGTTGTTGGCACACGCGCGTATCCCTAACAGTTTGTACATTTTAGATACATTACTTTTTCTCAAGCGCGAACGTGATACGGGATAGTGCAGAATGGTAGTCACAGTGAACGTATCACGTACATTCAAATACATAGGGTGGTTAATGTGCTAGTTTTCCATTACTTTCCACATTTTTGTACACAACTGATTATTTGAATCCAATTACTGTATCATTATACTGGGACTGTTTATTAAAGATTTCATGTACATACTGCTAAAAAAAAAAACACCACACCTCTTTTCTCTTGTTACCATGTTGACTGGCAACTACGAGATAACTCGTAGATAGCATTATTGCCTAGGACGCCAACTACGAATTATCTTGAACTCTGTTTACTTGCCATATTTGTACAGCAACAAGGAAATTCGTAGAGTACCAGTGTAAATATGAATTGATAGCTTTAGGGAGAACAAAAAAATCAAGATTGGTTTACATGACCAGAAAATTTATTAATAAATGATATACTACGTACTATAATTAGACATTTTAATCAAATAATATAATTGAATTAAATTAGCTTTTTACACTGGAATTCAAAAAGTACCATGGCATTAATGCTTTTATATTATAGATTGCAGTTATAAAGGTTCTTCGGGTGATGTAAATAAAAAACAAACACAAATTGTGATTATGAATATATATTTAGACAGTATTTGATACTTGTATCAAAAAGACTCGGTAACATACAATAAATATGATTATCCTAAATTACAATTACACTTTAAAAATATATAAAATAAACTTTTAGTTTACGTTTGCGTAAGTCATAAATATTTGGCAAAGAAATCAGAGTAGCGCGTACATTTATTGATAATTAAGTTTTGGATACATTTTTTTTCCTCTCCCATTTATATAAATTCCAACATATATCAAATAGCAAATTCCAGATATGATATATAGATTTATTACAGTATTTTCTTTCGGCATAAAACATTTAGTTACTTTAAACTTATCTGGAGAGAAAACACCCTGAAAATGAAAAGAAAAAAACATCATTAATTAATGTAACTCACTTTAAAAAAATAAAGAAGTTTATATTCATGAGTAAACACAAATCAAATAACTAATCATAGTCGCATTTTAAAAGGCTTACCAACATATAACTGGGATTATTTCTATATCTCCATGAAAATGATGGAACGGAATATTCAATCATTTTTTTATCTGGTCCCGAAGAAGCTATGTTGTGCGTTATAAAACAGGAATGGTGCGTATGCCCTCCCAATGCCACCCGAGGCTGCAGATTGTCCACCAAAAACTCTGTAGACTCCCGTGAGAGACAATCCCACCTCTCACGGAATCTGATATTTCGATCGGGCAATGGAGCTGCGTCAGACTCGGTGCACATTTCATCAGACATTCTGTACAGCGGAAAGTGCTACAAAAAAAAAAAAATACAATAAATAATTCTCAGATAGAGGACAAAAAACAAGCATGATGAAACATATTTGAAATTGGAGCAAGTTACCGAATTTATTTATCTGGGAAGCATGTTTACAAAAGATGAAAATAGAAAAAGATATCGAAAGAATAGTTGGAGCTGAAAACAAAATAAATGGTGCACTCAAAGTCATTACCGCAAATAGAAATATATCGACTGAAGTCAAGATGGCAGTGCACAATGGAGTTTTGGTGCCAACCCTTATGTATGTAAGTGAAGCTTGGAGTTGACAGAAGAAGGATGGAAGTAGGAAAAATACCCTAGAAACGAGGTCACAAAGAAGAATGGGCAGAAAAACAATGTATGATAGAATACCTAATGATGAAGTAAGGAAAGAATGTAAGGCGAATGAATGAGTCCTAAATAATATTAAGAAAAGGTCATATGGAAAGAATGTGAAGTTGTCAAGTAGTGTGAATTGAAAAAGAAGTCGAGGTAGGCCAAATAAGACATGACATGACCAATTAATCCATTACTGAAAGGTGGCCTGATGGTTACTTAGTTAGTTAGTTCCAATAACAATTGAATACAAGATTACCAAAAAAGCAATGTAACATAAAAAGCTGTGTACATTCATGTTCTCAATAATTTGTACAAACCTGTAAAAGGATAGGTCTACTATAACGCTCTAAATAATTAAGAGGGTCACATTTCTGGGTGCTTGTTCCTTTCATACATCGTAGAATTGCTGAAAACATAGGAAAATATAAAATATATCAGAGATACAAATAAGTTTTAAAGGATTTACAAGAGATGGCGTTACTAGTATTAACTTCACGTTAAAGCGTCATTAGGCTTTAGTTTTCAGTGTTATTTTGAAATATAATTGAAAAAACAAATAAATAAATTCACTAGAAAAGAAAATGAAAAATAAAATATTCCAAAAAAAGCTCACATGTGATATTAGTAAGTAAAGATTCTGCACGCTGACAGAGGAAACAACCATCACCCTCCATTGCCATTGAGTTAATCAGCACAAAATGATTCCCTCTTATCGAAACCATTTGTACGGGAGGTGCATTCAATAGACGTGAAAACCGATCAGCTAAATATGGAGTTACTCTGCAAATAAAATTCTGTTTAAAATAGAGATTTTACAAAACTTCAATGACCATTGAATTACTCGTGCATACTCCGTTATGTTATTAAATTAACATAAGAGTAAATAATCATATAATTGTAAGTGAGAATAATTCAATTTAATATATGATAAACTCAAGACATAAATCATGTGAATACCACAATAACATATTTTTTTTATGAATTATTATTTAATTTAATTAAGTATTTGATTTATCAAATATACGAGGGTTGTCCGTAAAAGAAGTTTCCCTGTTTGCCACGGGCGCGCCGATCGCTGTTACGTGCGATCCGGCAACACTGGATCGTAGCTTGGTCTTCCCCCTCCACATCCCCACCCAGCCGAAATCGCTGCGACGCTCAGTGTCGGTTTGGCAGCCATAAAGAATGGAGCTCCCGATCGCATCGCCCGCGATGTGTGAAGTACGCTCCGTGATTCGTTTTTTGTGTGCCAAAGGCCATTCGGCGACGGAAATTCATTCTCAACTGACAGAAGTGTATGGAGAAACGTGCATGTGTGTTAAAATGGTCCGCAAGTAGTGCAAAGAATTCAAAGAAGGCCGCACAGACATCCAATACGAACAGCGGTCTGGACGGCCATCGGTCAGTGACGAAACGATTGCGAAAGTGGAAGCGGCAATGCTGGCAGATCGAAGACTGACGATTCGGGAGCTTAGCAAGATGATCCCAGATGTCAGCAAGACAACTATAGACAAGATCCTAACAGAACATTTAGGTTATTCTAAGGTTTGAGCAAGGTGGGTGCCCAGGATGCTTACGGAAGACCACAAACGACGCTCATCGAGAAATTCACCCACCACACAGACTTGGCCCCGAGCGACTACCATCTCTTCGCTGATTTGAAGAAACACCTCCGTGGAACGCATTTTGCAAACAAAGAGGAGCTGAAAGAAGAGGTTCTGAGCTACCTTCACGGCCTGGCGGGAGACTTCTATGACCAGGGAATCAAGAAGATGGTGACCCGGATGAAAAAGTGCATCAAAGTCAACGAAGACTATGTAGAAAAATAGCTGAAAGTTTTCCAACGATGTATTGCTCGTTGTAAATAAAAATGGTTTTCATTGTGAAAAAAAATAGGGAAACTTATTTTACGGACATCCTTTGTATACCAATTATCATGAGGAGAATATATAAACTTATAAGTTGTGTACAAAATTAGGCCAATTATATATTTTTTTGCGATAATTAAGGTACATATTTAAAACAAGTAAAAAAAACTCATAAGTAGAAAAAAATCTTGATAATATTTATTCAATTACTTAAAATATTGTATTTCTTAGATATGGGCGGTCTTCCTATGAAGGGCTTAATTATTTTACACATATTTATAAGTAAGAATACATGAAGTTTCATAAAACAATGAATTAAAAAAATAACTAAATAATAAAAATAAAATACTTAATACTTCATGCTGCTGTTGACTAACGTTGTGATAAGGAATCAAAGAGGATGACTTCATGGAGTGAAAGTGTGCGGGATTGAATAAAACTTATCCAAGGTACAGGACACTCGGGTGAGGGAGCCAAGCAAGGACACTGTATTTTTCAATATCCATAAAACAATGACAGAATAAATAAAAATCAGATTTTTTAAAATAAATTTAAAGAACAGGTTAACATAATAGATTGTAATCTCAGTCTACGTACCCATAATGAAAACCAATATCATGGTTCCCTGCGACAACGTAAATTTTTGTATTCTTTGGTACAGCAAATAATGAATGAAAACGGGAAACGTAATCATTAAACTCTACTCCGCTGCACCACAATCCCTCATCAAAAACATCACCTAAAATATGAAACCATATAATCATGAACACAGCAATAATATCTATGGTTTTCGTTTTCATTTAGTAAAACTCCATTATAATATGAGTATAAAAAAATGCGATCCTTTTCTTGCTTTTACATTGATTTTAAGAATATTAAAAAATAAATTATACGAATAACAGTGACAAATTTGTTTCGCCTTGCAAGGGCACTCTTAAGCTTGAATGTAAAAAGTTTGAGAATGCCCTCGCTAGGTGAAACAAATTAGTCACTATTATTTATATATATTTTTTTTTAATAATAATAAAATCAAAAAAAGAACCTCGTTTTTAATACACACAGAAATAATACTTTCATTTAGACAGTTCCATAATAAAATTTAAAATATGGGTGATCTTTGAAATTTTATTTGCTGAAAATATGTTTGTTACACTGTTATTTGATGAATATCAGAATAAATGCCCTACTATAACAATACGAATTTTTATCCTTAAATAAATAAAAATACATTTTAAAAATAAAACCCATTTAAATAAGCTTGTTTAACCTGTTAACCGGGTGGGACGTACACGTCTAATGTAAATAGTAGTGACTACGGGTAGGACGTTTTTATACGTCCTGAAAATAAATTTCATACACCGAAATGGACGAGACGTTTATTTTTGCCGTACTGTTTTGTGGGTCAGTGGTACATGTTTCAACTCGATTTTAAAACTTTATTCATTTGCGTTTCATCATTATGCTGGATGTACGTGTATTCGGTAAGTCATTACAAGCGAGCTTCCTACTTAGATTAATTAAATATTGTTTATTTTTTTTTAAATGGACTCATACCCTTTAAAATGGACTAAAGTGACTCAAGTGACTCAAGTGATAGTAATGACAAAATAAAAATACCGGCAGGTAGAAAAAGATTATGTCTTTTGAGAACATCGGAATCATCTGATGGTGATACTGACTATAATACAAATCTGTGTGGTTAGTGAAAATGAAGACGAAGAAATAAAAAAATTATGTTTCGATGTCATTTAATTAATTGTAAGCATGGATAAATTTTTTGTATTATGCGAGTTATGAGATAAATATATTTGGCACGACGTAATAATGCGTCTTTATAAAAAATGCACACCCGTTGCAAGTTATGAGCTTGGAGAGGGGACCGCCCGGTTAACAGGTTAACTGATATTTTTCAAATAAACAGACTGAAGCTAATACATTTATTGTTTTTTGAACCACGATTCAAAACTCCTATTAAGTAATTAACAGTAATGTTAATATGCATTTTCTTAAAGTTTTATTTTTTTAATTGGCATGTTTCACCTTGCTAACACATGATCAAATGATAATAATGAATAAATAAATAATTTCCTTACGAAGCGAACATCTCAGACAATACAATAAAATAAAAATCAAATAAAATAGATGTTCTCAGCAATATGAAATAAACCAATATAATTTAAAATAATAAAAATACAAAGTTCATTTGAGTAACTTATATTAAAATGAGTTAATGAAAAAACAATAGACTATGCTAAATTTGCATAGTCTTATTGTCTAGGTAGTAAAAAATATGTTGATTAAACAAAACTTACTCTAAACAAATATATATATTTGCTTACCAACACTCTGTATAATGTTACACGATAATTTATAAACATAATTTTGTTTGTTTTGATATTTTGCTCTACTTTATTGCACACATCGAGATATGATGGAACTTGCAACGCAAAATTTTCTTACTAACAATGAAACATGTGAATCACTCTAAATCCTTCATTTTTACATTGAATCACCAAATAAATAATTACAAGTATGATATTTTATAATTTACTAAAAACGCTATAAATATGTGCAATTAAATAAAAAGATTAATAGAAAAATATGAATGTAAATAGAAGGCAAAACACCTCTGTTTCTAAATAGGTTTAGATTAGTCTACTTAAAAATTAACTTCCCTTACTTGTTCATTTCTTTTTCAAAAATGCATAACATTCAAAAACAAACCATCACGCCGTTTCTCCGCAGGGGTAGGCAGAGAGAATGGACTGCCACACTACTCTATCCTAGCAACCCTCTCTAACTTTCTCCACATTCATACAACGAGTCATACACGCACGTCAATTCCTCCGACTTCTAACATGACCAACCTTTAAAATTTGATTAATTTGGTCATGCCATGTTTTCCTCGGTCTGCCTCAACTTTGTACCCCATTTACATCATTAACGTATACTTTCTCAACCATTATTTCTCCATCCATGCGTTCCATATGTCCGAACCAACGCAGCGATCCTTTCATAATTTTGTTCATAATACCTTCTTCCGCTCTACATTCCTTTCTTATATCAGCATTTGAGATTCTGTCGTTTATCGTTCTACCACACATACGTCTTAGGGACCTCATCTCTACTGCATTTATTCTGCTCTCATCCTTCTTCTGCCAGTTCCATGCTTCGCTTCCATACATTAGGGTTGGGACCAGAACTCCATTGTGAACGGCCGTTTTCGCTTTCATAGATAAATTATTGTTTCCAATAACTATTTTTAAAGCTCCATTCACTTGTTACCCGCACCAACCCTTCTTTCGATGTCACTATCCGTTCGGCCATCTGCTGTGCACATGCTACCTAAATACACAAATTCCCTCACCTGTTCCAAGTTCTCTTCGTTCACACTTATATTACAAACTGTCATTTGCTCTTCCCTTTCGAAAACCATCACCACTTTCCGACATTCATCGTTAAAGTAGACAATTTACAGACAAATCACTCATCTTAGCACCAGCATTTACACCTTTAAGTTTTTTCATACACTTGTCCATATACAGATTGAACAACCATGGAGATATCATGCAGCCCTGCTTAACACCCTTCGTGATATCAAACCAAGGCGTGATGTCTCCATTTACCCTAACACTGGCAGTGCTCCCTTCGTAGAGAGTTCCCATAACATTCAAATGATAAAAATATTAAATCCTGAAAAGAAAAGCATCAATTGAATTCAATGATTTGATATTATTTGACTGAATAACGTGGCATATAACTTTGTGATATTACAAAAAGTTTTCTTTCTTTTGATCATTTCAAATACACTTGTCATATGTTAGAAAAATGATAAAGTTCAAACCTAGTACGAATACGACTTCCGGTCTATGCATGGTTAAAGCTGATTGGAAAGACCTATGCATTTGCCACTCCCTCCTCAGCTTGTCAAACCAATGGCCATTCCTCTTTCCCAGCAGGTGGGTGTCAGCCAAGAACATTGCGTGCACCGGCCCATCATTCTCTGTGTGGTAATGGTTGTCTAATATCGGCCAGTCACACTAAAAATAGTACAACAATCTTCTACTTAAGCGATTTACATCTATATACTATTTCTTTCGTAGTATAAATATTATCGAATTTTTAATTGCACAATCTCGAGTAAAAAGAACAATATATGAACATACCTGAAGCTGAACCACGTAGTAAATTAAGAATTCACAATACAAAAGAACTGATATAATAAAACAGAATGTTTTCAAACAAAAATTTGAACGAAGTCTGACATCTGTGCCACGATAAATTTGTCTCAACATCTTATAAAAATCACTTGATTCTTTTATGCAAAAAAAGTAATGTGATACGAAATAACTAACACATTTATAAATATAATACAAAGTCTCTTAATGTGTGAAACGTAGTTGAAATTTGAAAATCAATAATGCACACTTGCAACCCGGCTTAACCAATGATAACAATAAAAACAAGAATTTGACACTGACATTTAACGATTTTAAATTCCATAGACAAAATTAAATATCACCGATATATCTCTATGGTTTCATATAAATGTCTATCTGGAATCGTGTTTTTATTTTTACGGATGTTTTTTGACGTTTGTCAAAGTCAAAATATCTGGTAACATATTTTTTTATCAGTAAATCAGCCGATAATTTTACAATGTCACCTATTATTGAATTTTTGTAGTGGGTAGTACAAGTAATTGATATTGGCATTTTCTTCAATTCCTGTGGCAGATTTTTAGGTTACTGAACTGTGCATACATATTTTTTTGTTTTTCTAACGTTCGAATAAAACTTTAAGTGTGTTTTCAGGGAGCCATGTCTGCACATTGGAGTCCAGAGTTTTCGATGTATGAGTTCAGGGACCTGCAAGCCACGGCCATGTCTGTAGACTGGTCGGGAAACAATGTCCTTCTTGCAGGAAAGAGATGTCTCGCTATAAAGCAACTTGGCAACGAAACTGATAGTAGTGACACTATTAAAAAGATAACTAGACAGAGTAAATATGATGTAGCTGGTGCAGAATGGTGTCAAACACAGCAAGGACAAAGATTATGTGCTATTTCGGTAAATAGTCCATTTGTCATAATCTTACACAAATAACATTTGTATTATTCCTATATCCCGTATAACTAAAGTGGCGTTAAAATTTATATTACATTTTATCAATTTGAGAGATACTTACTATGTAAATAATTAAACACTCTTTTTCGCTGAATCAGAAGATTTAATTGGAACCATTTTTGTTGATTTATCCCATTTTCAAAGCCTATTTTTTAACGTAAATTGCCATGAAATTAAAATTTATCTTCCAGCTGGCTTCATTTGCAGTGAAAAAAAATCTCAAACTCCGATTGGCTATATTTACAGATAGTCTTAGTTCGTCATAATATTATGTACAATTTAGTAATAAGGAACTAAAGTGAAAAGGTTCATAAGATCAATTCAAATGTTAACTGCAAATGTAGTCTACCGCAGTTCGAAACCAATTTTTTAGACTAATTGTAGCCAGCTGCATTATAGGGGTTAATCACTTGTATTTTATTATGTTTTAATTTGTAGAGTAACCAAAGAGTAGATATTTATCACTGGAGGAACGGGGACCTCACGGGTATCCACTCCCTGAGGGGGCACACCCGCGTGGTAAGTGATACTCACTGGCATCGCGAGGATCACAACCTGCTGGCTACTTGCTCCATTGACACTTTCACACACCTTTGGGATCTGAGAGACACGAGAAAACCTGTTCTTTCTCTTTCAGCTGTCGGTAAGAATTTTATTTGGATATTTATTTTGTGATACATTGATAATGGTGTTCTTGTACTGACCGGAACTAACAAAAAACAGGATGAAAGTAGAATAAATGCAGTGGAAATTAGATCTTTTAGACACACATTTGTTTATGATAGATGTCAAATGCAAATAAAACAAATTAATGCAGTGCAAATGAAAGTGTTATGAACAAAATAATGAAAGGATCATAAAGATCGTTTGGACACTTGTAAATAATGAATGAAAAAAGAATGGTAAAGAAAGTATGTAAATGAAGTAAACGGAACTAGAATTAGAGGAAGACCGAGGAAAACGTGGCACGATCAAATCAATCAAATATCGGCCATGTGAGGAGTTTGAGAAATCGACGTGCTGATATGACAGAGAGTGTGTCAGAAAGTATGTCAGGAAAAAACAGTGTGATGATCCATTATTTCTACCTATGCCACGGGTGGACGGCATGATGGTTAGTTAGTTAGTTTTATTTTGTGATACATTCCAATTTGCATGACTGATTTTTAACATATTTTTTGTAATTAATTTTTAGCTGGGGCATCTCAAGTCCAATGGAATAAAGTGGCGGGACATCTGCTGGCTACGGCTCATGATGGCGATGTGAAACTTTGGGATAAGAGGAAAGGTTCCACCCCCATCCAATACATTTCTGCACATCTTTGTAAAATTCATGGCCTGGACTGGAGTCCCCACCATGACTATCAACTGGTCACTTCTAGCCATGATGGAACTATAAAATACTTTGACATTAATAATCCTAGGCGAGTGGAAAACACAATAACCACAAATTATCCTGTATGGAGAGCAATATACACCCCATTTGGAAGTGGCCTGGTAACTATGGGAGTCGGTTGGGGCGGAGTGGCTCGTGGAGACCAAGCAGGAGTAGTGGCCATTTGGGCTAACGGAGTCTTGGCGCACCGCCTCGTGGGACATACAGATGTGGTCCTTCAGATGCAATGGAGACCCAACCTACCGTCAAGCTATCAACTTGTCACATGGTCCAGAGATCAAACTCTGCGACTCTGGACAATGCATTCACTATTACTAAAAACATGCTCACACTATTTACCTTCTGATAATGAAATCGAAGATGATTGTTTAAGTGATAGTAAGTAAAAATTTGTTTTCATGATTATTGAAATCATTATTATTTCTATTTTGTGCATACTTATTCCTATACTTGTTTGTTTTACTCTTACAGCAATGAGCTATGTGTCAACAAGTGATTTTCCGGAGTCATTTGAAGATTCTTCCGGAATTGCAATGGTAATTTTTTGGTCTGATCATATTGATTCATTTAATATAAAGCAATATTTCTTACGTATTTCTTTATTTTTTCCAGAAAAAATTATCTTCATTTGAACCTCAACAGCCACTCCGAGAAGAATTTGATTCCATAAAGAATATGGAAAATATATCTGTCACTGACATGGACATGGATCATAAAACCTGTACTGTGCGAACAGAAGCCAACGGTCACACCGCACTTTTAAAAATAGCTTTTCCTTCTACCTTCGTATTTGATCTAAGCATACCACGATTTACTTGGATTACTGGAACAAATATTGACTACAATTCCACCATCAGAATTCTTCAAGTTATTAACAAAACAGCATTTCTTCGAATTCGTCAACATTCTTCATGTCTTTCTCACTGCTTAAAAATATTGATTAACTGCATTCAGCAGGTAAACTTTAGATTTTTACGTGTATTTTTTTTAATAGTTTTTAATTGTGGATAATGAATTTTATATAATATTTTCAGATGCCTATTGTATCTCGAGACTCTGACAAATTAGATGAAAATAGGCCTCTATCAGAATGCGAGAGTGCATCCCACGGGGCCGGGGATAGCTGTGTTCCGTTCCCTAGGACATGTGGCGCCAAGTGGTGCAGTGTGGGTACACTCGTAGTGTTCAACCGACCTCCTAATGCTAAACGTATGTCTCTAAAACCAGAAAGCTCCACTCCACGTTCTCTGTCATCTTTGTCTACCCCTCTTGTCATAGCAGGGACATACCGTCCCCTGTCCCCACACATGCCGACATCTCCTTCTCCAACTAACTCTGGACTCGCACAGTTCATGCACCGCCCACCTTCGCACTCAATAACAACATTTTACTTCCAAGACAGATGGGTAAGATTATATTTACAATATTATATGCACTTAATGAAATATGAAATCGTTCTCATATTACCTATTTATTCATTCAGAAAGCACCATCAAGAAGAGCAGGAAGTGGCTTGCGAGGGTCCCAACAGTTTACCCCTCGAATAACCCTTTATAAAGCAGATCACCTATTTTTCTTAAATAAACATCTAGCTGATAAGTACATAATTAGCAAAAATTGTTCTATTCCGGGTCAGTATTACATTGTAGTATTATTATATTATTTTAATTAATAGTTTCGATTCATATGTTTTATTCCATTTATCATATATTTATTTTCAGAAATGTGCGAACATAACGCCGCTGTTGCCAGTTCAATAGGAAGAGCCGATTTAATGCAGGCTTGGCAACTCGCTGCATTAACTGCCATGTCTTTAGAACAGATCAAGTCTGATTTCTACAAAACTTATTCTAACCCATTTACTGTAGAATATGACGATGGAATCAATTGGTCACTTCATCCATTTGGATCTAACATGATTCAAGCATTGTAAGTAGTTACATATGTATTTTGTGTGAATAACTAGGTACATATATCAATAAAGAAAAATTATTGACATGTGTTATAATATTTCTAGAATAAATCACTATGCAAAAATATCAGATATTCAAATGGCGGCAATGCTGTGTTGTGCATTTAGCACATATTACAAAACTAATTTAAGTGGCAGCAAATCTAGCGACTTATCAACTAACTCCAATGTAAGTAATTATTTATTTATTAGCTTGAATTTTGTGGTCACACATTATAACTGCTCTTTTATATATATTTTTATTGTTTCAACCACTGATGACTGATTTGTTGTGTATTTAAATGTTAAATAATTGAATAAATTGGTTGGAACAAAAAATAATGTATATTTGATACTGTTGATTAAACCGATAGATATCTCCGACAGCGACAGCACAGATTGTTTTACCTACCGGCCGCCAGAACCAATCTGCCTCTGGTGACACCGGTGGGAAGAGCAATTAGTCTGCTAAACGCGGTCTCCTCGGAGATCGACATCTTTCATATTAGTGAAAGTACGTTCAGGGGACAAATACTCTTGACTTTGGAAAGTATCTTGTCTTCCTAATGTCGAACCATCACTAATGCGTTCCTGGTATTATGTTGTATGTGTATAATATCTTACCTGTACTCAATAGATGCCTTAGACATTTATGCTGTTTGTAATGTCTTTTGAGTAAATAAACTGATTTGATTGATTATTGAGAATGACTATGTCAAAATTTAATTGCCTACAATGCCTTGATTTCCGTAGTGATACAAACTAATGTTTGTATTTCACAAAAAAGGGAGCAGTCATAAGTAGGTTTATGAAAATAAATACATACCTCTTAAATTGCACACCAACCTGGTGACATTGCAAGGAAATGAATGTCAAAAGTATTTTACCATGATGAGGTTAACTAAAAAATTTCTTTTGTAAAATTTTCAGGGAAGTGGTAGTTCACCATATAACACGATACACAACATAAGTGAGTTAAATGTTGACGGATGGGCCATGCCTGTGCTGCGGAATGACAGAACCAGTTCATGGTCAGATTCAACCGACGTATATCCCAGCTTCTATGATGCTTCCTTGGGGAAATGTGATGATAACTTAACTTCACAGCTCTTAGACCCATCTACCACTCACTTGTACCAGTACCAGTGCTACATGCGGGTATATGCTGACATACTGCACAGATGGAATCTATTGGAAGCCAGAGCCGAAGTAATTATAATATCTATTAAATTTTTTGTTAACATATATTGAAAAACTTATCTACATACCTTCAATTGGTTCCATTAGTTAAATAAATAAAAAATAACCCGCTAGCATGATTAATACTTCAAATTTCTTCTATATTCGCCTTCACTTTGTGTTGTGGATTCATATTTGAATAAATATATTACACTTAGTATTACAACACTTTATTTCACTTAACACAGACATGTTTCAGTTATAACATAACCTTTATCAATGTACACAATTATTAAAATTGTATACATTGATAAAGGTCATGTTAAAACCGAAACATGTCTGTGTTAAGTGAAATAAAGTGTTGTAATACTAAGTGAAATTATATTTATTTCAAATTCTTTTGAAATTATTATAATTTAATTATCATGATCAAAAAAACATTTTTCTAACACTTGTTAGATACTCCAACTCAATTCTTGACTATTTGGTTATAAAATAATCTTTGATATTGAATCATTGATAATGCTTCTATAATTTTCAACCATTTTATATTTATTGAAATGAAAACAACCTTGAATTGATTATTTAAGCCTCAATTTCAAATAGTTAATCGAAGATATTTGATATTACTAGAAGACTCAAGACGAGTAATTAACTTTTCTTTTCTTTTCATGTAAACAATATGTAATGTTTACAAAAAAAAAAAATTTCAAACATACAAATTTCAATTACCAACATTAATTCATAAAAGTGTTATGTATGTTTTTGATTAATTTTAATTTTATGTTATAATTATTTGAGAACCCAAGAAAATTAAGAATAAAATGTCAGATATGTTTATCTAAGCCAACTATTTTTTTTTTTCTTTTTAGTCTTATTATTTACATTATCCTTTTTTTATCAGGTGATGAAACATGTTTCTATTGGAGATGATTTCAAGCATGTTGGATTGGATTTGGTAAGCAAATGCCACAAATGCAAAAGTTGTATTCGAGAAAGCCGCTGTTCGCAATGTTCCTTATTGCCTCTGACTTGCGTCATATGTAACATCGGAGTCCGTGGTGCTGCCAATGCGTGTCTAGTGTGCGGACACGGGGGCCACACGGCTCACTTAGAAGAATGGTTCACAAAATATGACGTATGTCCATCGGGCTGTGGCTGTCGGTGTCTGAATGAAACTTGTAATGTTATGGAGAGATAGCAAAAGATGTTTAAAAAGAGAATATCATTTTAAAAGATGGGTATTATATTTATGTGTGACAACGTATACACATATTTACTCTTTACTTCTGCATTAAACAATTTCAAACAGACATTATATCATATCTTCTATCTATGCAAACAGGCAAATTGAGACTGATTTTGTACAAGTGTGTGTTAAGAATTTTAAGAGGAATAAAATGTTGTAGATTACAATTAATGGACTCTCAAAACAAGATAGAAACTGCCTGATGTAGTAAAGCTAGCAATTTTGTGATAATAGTGAGTTATTATCATAATTTTTCTGTATGACAACCAAATAAAAATATATTACATATTATTTTACCTGACTTATTGGATCATTTAACTTTCTGTTGTATCTATTAACATATTGCATTGATTTTTTTGTGTCTTATCCTATTCAAAAGGTATTTCTTGTCAAAACATAAATCCAACATTAAGTTTATTTTGCATCACTAGTTGTAATTTTTTCTTTTGTTATCCTGCTGCGGTACTCTGCCAATTAATTTTAGAAGCTTCGTTAATATTTGTTTTCTTCTGCGATGTTGTCCATAAATGCTATTGAATATTTTATAATATAAAACGAATTTGATGAAAATTGTTTTATTTCAAAGTTATTGTACAAAGATAGATTTTATTTCAAAATTTATTTACAAGGTCCACTTTCGGCCTCAGCCACAAGCAAGCAAACTAGAAAAACTCTTTGGTCCTGTAAATATCAGAAAGCCAAGCATACCTCTATTTCAAGCAAACATGTTCTGTGCACTGGATTATTCATATCGTGCTTGTGAGTGTATTCTTATAATATATTTTAATTTGCATTTGAATTTTAATGTATATTTTTTGTATAAGAATTATCAAGAAAATTTGTCTCCCGCTTTCTAAACAGATTTTTTTTTAATTTATGATGTACAATATATTTTTCTACTACGGAATATTTTTTTTTATTTTTCAATAGAAAATACATTTGAACATTTTAATGATATAACACAAAATCTAAATACATATTTTCGATTTAATTGGACTAATAATTTACTGAAATATTTACTTGTTATTTTAACTGTACCTTTTTTAAGAAATAAAAAACAATTTACAGATTGTAAAATATTCTTAGGGTTACCTTGCCGTCAACTTACTAAATAAAAATATTACAATCTTTAATAAACTGTCTTTTATTATGAAACCACATTTTCATCTGAATAAGATCATATTTAATTATCAGCTTCCAACAACCTCAAAATACATTTGAGTTATAATTTTATAATATATGTAATTGAAATTGATCTAAAAATTGGTATCCCTCTGTTTATAAAATATTTATTAATATGACTAGAACCACGATTTTGCTATAATCACATATCTAGCCAAAGATTTTTATGCAATATAATTATTTCTTTGCTTTTGGTACATATTTTTCAATTTAATCAAGTACATACTTTTTATCATATATTTGTGTTTTATCTCAAGAATTATAAACATAAAAGAACGGAGGAAAAGTTTAATCATTCTTATTCTCCAACTCCATAACAAAACAATAAATTCTGATTGAAGAGTAACAATAATGTTTATCCATAAAATAACACAACCTTTATCATAATATCATTGTGCGTGGAATGTGCAATATCTATCAAAAATATTAAATATAAACTAGAGTTATGAAGATGACCCTATCCTCCACACCAATTCGAATACCCGGATATCCGCCACCCAACCATAATAATAATCTTTTGTCCATCTGCACATGCCTAAACGGCCAGGAAAATAGCACTTCTTTCAAATTAATTATTAAACCTGCCATGCCATCAATATTGTTTTAAATAATAATTGAATAAAACGATTATTTTTTATAACTACTTCCACATTTGTCTTTATTTTGACAGGGACCGGTTTCGCCAGGCTCACTGGCATCGACAGACTGGTGATACTATCGCAAACCGAGTCCTTTGCATACATATAGATTATTCAAATATTTATGTAAAATTTACTGAATTAAATATTAGTATTATTATTATTCTGATGACTTGTATTTTAAGTTGTAAAATCAATTACTCCAAGGGCACACTAGGAAATGACTAACCGAACAGTGCAGTCTTTAAAAATTTCTTAAATTTAACGTCACTATTCAATTATTTTTTCAAAAAGATTCATATTCAATACAATGCCTTTTAAATTTTATTATAGCTGACATATTTATATAAAACGTTTGAAATAGTGGTACTTTTGTTTTTATTATTACTGAATTTAAATGTGGAAGTAGTTATAAAAACATAATTTTATTTAATTATTATTTAAAATGAACTTCCATCAAGAGATTTCAGTTAAATCAATTGATTATCTTAAAAATAACAATTAAAACATGAATCTGACGTTGGTTACTTAAGAATCTCACTCAAAATTTCTAACAAACCATGTTCGTCTATCATTTTCATTCAACAGTTGTAAAGTATGACAAATGTTTCACTTATTTAACATATAATACAAGTTTAACTACTTGAACTAAAAGAAACTAAAATTATGGAAACTACGAAACTATACACAAATAATACATGGATGGTTATATTTGATTAACAAACAATCATTATTTCACTTTTAATTTCGATAGTGGTTATAAAGTTGATCCCATAATTGATATTGCAATGTATTTTTTTTAAAACAATCTTTTTGTATTTTTATCAGCAGTAGGTACCTACTCTTAACATATTTTTAATCCAATTGAGATCGCTACACTCTACAAACAAAAGAGTCTAATAATAAAACGCTAAACAATATAAAAGGATTTTCATGACAGTTTGTCTACGTGGGGACACTACTCCAGTATAGCTGGCGGGGCGGGATGAGGTTGCTTCAAAGTCGAGTGGTTCTATTGTAGCAGCTACACGGCAAGAAACAAAATAAATTGTTATGAATACTTCTCATTCTCATAAATGTGTATAAATAATTTACTTCAAATAGTGGGCCCATTAGATATTCATTTATTAAACATCACTACGAAAACGTATGTTTTATTTTATATAAAAGTTAATTTCTCATGCTCACACCTCCGTCAAATCGATCTACAATAATGTTGTAGTTTTAAGTAGCTTATTAAACTGTATGATATTGAACTCTTACGAGACTACCTCCTAACTAATGTATAATTTTCAACACATCTTTTTGAGTATTATGGAAAGCATTGATTTGTATAAAAATTGTATTATATTCTACACCTACTTAATGAATGTTTTGAGGTCCCTTAAAACTCTGAAAATAATTCATTTTTAATAATCGCATGCCTTTATGTAGGTAATCAATTTGTCTTATTTGAAAACATTTTTGCGAAAGAATTTTCGCAAAAAATAGATTTTTAAAATTTGATCTACTGATATATTTTGTAATATATAATATGTATCCCCTTTATGAAGTAATTATCAAATATATGTTCTAGCAAATATATATTTTTTTCAAATTCATATATCAGATTGAATAATTGAATATTTTACCAATCAATGTGGTTCGCAACTCATCACACCGCGTCTCCCACGGGGCGAAAAGAAAAGGATGGAGTGCCGCATCGGTTAAAATGTGACAGTCCATTCTTTCTGCCTGCCCTTTTGGAGAGACGGTATGATGGTTAGTTAGTTATGTATTTTTAAATTTTCATTCACACTCTTCGCAAACTTGGGGTTCCTTCATCAAGAAAAATGTGAAAACATGGCGGCCATACCTTTCTAGCAGGCGACGCTTAAGTTCAGGAGGATATGTGACGTAGATGTAATGCTCATTCTGGCCAAGATCGTTGAGATCCGCCACGGTGTAATACTCCTCGCTGTACATGGGGCCCCCGGGGCCGCGCGTGGGGGACGAGTGTGCCGTGGCCGAGGCACTGTTGCTCTCCAGGCTCTTGTCGTCAGAACTTTACAAATTTCAATAATTAGATACAGGCATGCGGTAAACCTGTTGTTTAGGCAAATCAATGGCAGGTTATTACAAAGGTGCCAAGTGGTTTAAACAAAGAAGAAGATTTTTTAAAATCTCTTTGTTTTTTTTAATTGTTACATATGTCATGTACCATGACATCTTTAGGGTGATGTTTGAACTAACTATATTATTTAATCACTTTGCTTGTTTGCACAGTTTATGTTTAACATTTATTGGGATCAAAGACACATTTTTTACTTTTTTGATAAATGGCACCTTTGTTGAATGGTATCCAGCCCTCAATTAAGATGAATCCAGTCATAGTGATCAAGGATACGAAAATAGTTATATCATACTTGTATTTCTTACTTCAAATATTATAAATACCAAATTGATAATTTGTATTATTGAATAAATAATAAACATAATGTGATTCGCATGCAATTGCTAAACTAATCATTTCAATACAGATTACTTAAGATATATTGAGATTCGCATGTTCAAATAGTTATAATTCAGGTTTTTCATATGACATGTTTCATCTTTCTCGGGTATTATCAAAGTATTACTTGTTGAAATTTTAAATTTAATTATCAATAATATAATATGAAAATCTACATCATTGCTCGGACTAATAAAATAAACATATTAAGTGTGCTTTTATCATTCATTATTATTTGTCAAATTTATATTTAAATCATAATATACTTCATATCATCAATTTCAGTATTTTTTAAATAATAATCTATTTTACACACAAATGAATAATATTTTTTGTGAATATATTTTTTAGTTTTAATCAATACATTTTAAAAACATCTTTGTACCAAATATAATTAATACTCGTATATACCAATGATTAATAAATACCAATCATAAATTAATACTTACTCAAAGAGTACCCATATAATGTAGTAGCACATACAAATACCAAGAGTCAGGACTGTGGTTATCCCTATAACTAGAGGCCATGGAAATGGTCTGACAGTGGTGGCCGCATCTTCCCAGTAGCGGTCACAGCTAAGGTACCAGCACACTGCTCTGTTCATTTCCTCTGTGAAATAGTTTTACAAACTGTTTAATTAAATTTGTTAATATCTATATATGGATAAATTCACTTATGCATTAATTAAGATTGAGTAAGGGAAATATTCTTTAATCATACTTATTCTTTAATATATATATATGTATATTTAAACAATTCAAGCGTAATTGTTTGCTTTCAGCAATACCTTCGATTTCCTTGAAGTCGTGTACTGAAAGATGAATGATCAATCCAGCAATGCAGTCCCTCACAAGCAGCTCACAGCGAATTTTCAATTTTTGTAAGTCTTCTGGATTACAGTTGGCTTTCAGCTTTTGCAGCTCTGATATTCTCTGCTGCTTTTGGTCAACTGGTGGGAGGGCTGAGTCAACCATATCTTTATCACAAAGTTCGGCTGTGCTGTTTTGTTCACCATCATTTTCATTCGCTTTCCCTTCATTCTCATCTGCAATCCAAACAGTAATGTAGAAATTATTCAATAAAGCATTTTGCAGTAGACCATTTTCAATAGATATGTGTTTCCAAAGAACCATTCCAAGATTTTTGCTTCGCTTGTTTCAAACCGAAGGATTGGTTTGCAGCAAAGTGTAACAGTTTTGCTGTTCCTCTGGATGGCACATGGGCCTTTAATGTTTGATTTCCCATGGCTTTCCACATTTGTATGCATCAGGTTATTTGAACCGAATTACTGTATACAACTATTGATTCTCATGACATGTGATAGGTAGCTAATCTATCGCCATTTTGTTGTCACGTGAATTCTACACAAGACCGAAGACAGTGTGACAATCACACTGCCATCACCGGGAATCGAACCCAGGACCTTTAGTGTAGCAGTTAAATTTACTTTATAGCTCTTGCCACTCTGCTGCGAAGGTCTTCCCAAGATATTAGAAGAAGAAAAAAATGCAATTGAAATTTATGGTAATGAATTTAAAATAGTCATACCCAATTATATACACATCACAAAAGTTTTTACAATGTGTGACAGAAAAAAATTAAGATTATTCAAGTGTAATTAAGATCTTGTTTTAATGGGATGTCTTTTATTTTATAAACTCATGAAACTTATTGACATTGATATCTAAGAAAAAATTTACAAAACAATGTTTAAGCTATAAATACTTTAAAAATATATATCAAATACTTTACCCTCTAAACCTTCTGAATCTTCATCTGTCTTGGGTTCTGATGTTCTTGGGCAATTTCGATGTTCTTCTACTTTGGATCTAGATTTAATTTTGCTACTCTGCTGCTCATTAGTCTTGAGGAATATCCGGGCCACCTCACGAGGACCGGAGGGTGCCAGTGCTGTGCGATACACCGTGGCCTCCTGCCATATCTCCATGTCTGTGCTCGGTAACATGCTCCCTTCAGTGCCCAGAGTCGCATCTTGTGAAATAAGCACTTGACATCGCATTATATCGCAATAGTCTGCCAGGCAAACTGCATCTTCTGCCTAAAAATGTGTATATTTTATATTAGAATTAAATTAACCACAGTGCGCTTGATATGAAAAGTGTATAAAAAATGAGGAAGTGAGAGAAGTATGTCAAAAAAAAAAACAGTGTGGCAGTTCATTCTTTCTGCCTACCCTGTCAGAAGACAATATTTATTTTATACAAGATTAACTTTTAAACAGACATGTTTTGGGTGACCATCATTCTTCATCAGTGAAAAATAAATATTTAAAAGATCATATAACAAATATAGCCATGGGGTATACCATATGTGAAAGTAGAAGTATAAATATCAAAAATTTAAATTATACAAAACTTTTAGAGTGCTGTTTCAATAGCTTTCACTTGAGCAATTACTTTTGTATGAAATCATTGGAAAATTATTTGCTATATTGTATTCGATGATACTTCAAGTGATCAAATACATAAATATTCACATGACAATCATGACACAAAACTCCATATGATAGTCAAACATATAGTTTTTAATAATGAAATGATATTCATGTGTGAATTATTAGGTAACTTACTTTGTTAATTTTATTTTTGTGTCTGTTATCAAAGTGCATGTCCAGATATTTGTCCTCATAAAAAGATTTTCCGCAGAAGCCGCAGGTCCACTGCGAGGAACGATGCTGCAATTTGGCAGCATGTTGGGGCCCAAATATGTCACGTAGTGGGTGAAAGGGACACTCTAAGGGCAGCTTCACCTGGTGTTTCTCCAGGACTGGGATCCATTTACTCTGAACTATTTTACGCACTATTTTAGCATTGTCACGAGAACAGGATATCTTGAAAACTGTTGGACCCGGCCATGGTATCAGTGACAGCAAAAATAATACTAAAACCTGAATAAAAATAAATACACATATGTATGAAACAAGTCTCCAATCATATAATGTGACTATTTTAGAAGTAAAAACAAGTGTGCATTAGTGTATGTCAGGATTGAAATTTCTTATGATCCATCTATTCTGTCATCCCATTCTCTTCTAGATATGACGTGATGTTTGTAACTAATTAGAATTAAATTATCTTTACTCAATCCATATTTTTGCAATTATACATATAATTCCAAAGATTTTTTTTTTAAATGTATGTTTTTATACATATAATCACATCCATTAATCATATTATTGCCATTTTTCGTCAGTTTGAAAATATTTTTCATTAAGTTTAGTTGGAACTACTTATTGAATGTTTAAAGAAAAATATGTAACATTACATTATTTTTCCGTTACTGTTGAAGCCATAAATCGGAACAAAAAAGTAAGAATGCAAACATCCAGGCTAAAGTTATGGACAATAAAAATTGTGTATTAAAAAAAATACGCAAATACTAGGGTAAAAAACGTCTATTTCTTGGCATCTCGCGATTTCGCTGTCATCTAATTTAATCAATTTTGTAACAAAATAAACAAATTTGTTAACCGTACTGTCATTTTACGAAAATAAATATTTAAATAATTACTGTAGCAACGTGAAAATGATATTTGACAAGAGAGTTTCTCGTACAAATCGATAGGTTTAACATTAATATTTTACTAAAGTTTCATATTTAGTTCACCACTGTTCAAATATTTACAAAATTTGCTAAAACAATCGAAATAACTGCCAGGAAAGTACTTTGAAGAAGAAAATATTTCATGACCAAGCACCACGTCAACCTACCTAGGTTTTAGTTCAAATAAAAACGTTTCATTGCAGTATAACAATAAATAATCATAAATATTTCCCACTATTGCAAAATATTACACATGTCCTATAAATGTGTCTCCAAAATATTGATGTTTATATAAATACATTTTTCTTCGTAATATAGTTGTCTATAATCCTAATTTTATTGGAAAATTAATATTTTATTTATGCTTACAAATACAATCAATTTTGTTTCTTATAAAAATGATATTACTAAAGTGTACACACTTAACAATATTACTTGTTCGATGAATTCATAAAATGACATTTTTGTTCCGTAATATATAATACCACGAAACTAAGGTTTCTACTTAGCGACGACAAATTAACAACCATATTCAACTTTTATAAATATAGTATTGCAATTGAACTCAATTCATTTAACTCAAACAGCATACGGATTACAAGGACCTACATAATAATACACAATATATTACGATCTCTTTATTAGGTTAGTAGTTAGCGCCTGGAAAATGCCGGGCGGCAAAATAAATACACCGCGAGAAAATTTTAACCCGCGAATGTGCTAACCCTATAAGCTCTTGTTCTGTACAAAACAGTCAAATTGATTAACAATTATACATATATGTTATTTCTTACACAAATATTTAGAGTGATATGTTTTCTGTTCTTTATAATTAAACGATTCTAATAAATAATAAATTGTGGAATAAATGGCCTGTGTGAATAAGAATCATATAAATTATTGTACTTACCTACATTATTATATATAAACCAATCAACAAATTTATTTAATTAATTGCATATATGTATTTCACACAGTACACCGGTTATTAGTAGGTATAAAAAACAAGTTATTGATTCTAAACCCTTAAAATGCCATTCATACAGGCTAGGCAGAAGTAGTATGTACACCGTGGATCTAAATCTTACCTCCAAAGTAAATGATTTGGTCTTCATTCATATTATCCTATATTACGAAATAATTTAATTGTCTACAATGCAGCGTCGATAAAATATTTCAGGTCTCAGTACTCGAATTATCCACGAAATTTCACCTATATTAAGATTCCATTAATTCGGCGTATACAGTATGACAAAACACACGCGCCGAGCTATCCGCTTTTACTGCCCTCTACCAACTATGCACCACTCTATGGCGCGGCGTAGCGGGTGGTTCGGGCGTGTATCTATCAAATTTTGACTACGCCTGCGCATTTTCCACTGTAAAGTGTATCAAATATACTTCAATTTCTAATTGATAAGGGTGAACGTATATGTTTCACATATTTCAGACAAAGAAAAAACACTTTACGAAAGACTACGAAATTTGATTATCCAATTGACATATACTATTTAAAAATTTAATTCTGTTTTAGGAAACATATTATAACATCACGCCATTATTCCAAAAACTAAATTAACCTTTCAAACATCGGTTATATTTAAATTGAAAATATTAACATGTTAACTAAAAATTACATATTGTAAAATATTTAATAAAAACATAATTGTACTTGGACTTGTATCATCTGGCTTTTTATGACAATTCCTCTTTCTGCTGCTGTTACTAAGATTGTACACTTTTTTTTAATAATGCGAATGTGTCCCTTATTATCAATATTTTTCCATAAGAAGTAATAGTATAATTTTTAAATACAATTCCACTATAGCTAAATCTTCCTCTGTCGATTTCTGCAGCAATATTACCATTGCCTGATATTTATATGTACTTGTACTTTATATTATAAATTACTTTTGGTGGGAAATCAGCTGAATGATTTTGGGGGAGTAAGGGGGATCCTATTGACTCTTTGAGCGGTGCATGGCCATCACCGTGGTGATGGCCATGCTACGCTGGAGGATTGATCTGATCCCAAGTACCTATCCACACCTTCTCGACTTTGGTCTCCCCTGGAAACTATGCGAAATGTTAAAGATTGAGTGTGAATAACCTCGGTGGATAATATTGATGCATAGGCTAACGTGGAATGACACCTCGCCAACCCGTCTGGCAAGCGTGGCGTTGTAATGCCAACTACCCCTCGTATGACATGTCATACATGGAGAAGTATGGGGGAGGCCTATGTCCAGCAGTGGACGACAACGGCTGTTAAAGAAGAAGCTGAGAAAATTGTCAACATCTGTAGAATGAGGAAATATATTTATTTTTAGCATTGTTTTAGGGCATTGGCAATTTTTCAATAAATATTTTTGTTTAATTGGTAGTGTTAACAAAAAACTTTAAACATGCGCTGACCTTTATTAATAACCATATAAATAAAATAACAATGTAAAAAAATATCTTAATAAGCGTGATCTAGATAATAAAAAATAAATACTTATTTTAATAAATATTTTGTTACACCGAAGTAACATTATTACATTAATTTCAAATTAACAGGTTACTCTTATCAGTCACAATATAATTAAACTAAACAAACCTTTGTTGATGAAGTAAATGATTTCTAGGAAGAAGAATTTTAAAATCAAAATCGATTAATGTGCTAAAGTGCCTACCTATTTTGTTTCAATTTCGAAGTAAGTCGTATATTAATTCATATGGCAATACAAAAAAATACGAGGCTCAATTTCATTGGTAGAAATATTTAATATTAGCAATTCGAATAACGCACTAAGTTACACATACGTGTATAGAAATATAGTCCTTAAACTTCAATTATTTGTAGGAATTGAAGTAAAATTCAAAATTAGTCACATAGACTTGATTAACATACGTGTTCGCATGTTCGATGTGTGAAGTGTTGGTTTCGCGCGGTGACAGGTGAATTTTGTTTTTAGTTAAAATATCCTGGTTATGTCAAATGAATCAAGATAATGCTGAATACTACTTTAAAATAATCTGTTAATCAAAGTTTATCGTTTAAAATAATTACAATGTTTCCTTCAAGTGTAAATAGTATTGCTTTAGTTAGTTTAATTTTGTATGCAGTATCGGTGGTAGGCGGAAGAGACTTTTATCAAATTTTGGGGGTTACGAGAAGTGCTAGTTTAAATGAAATTAAAAAGGCGTATAGGAAACAAGCTAAAGAATTACACCCCGATAAAAATAAAAATGACCCGGATGCGTCTCAGAAATTTCAAGACTTGGGCGCCGCTTATGAAGTTCTCTCCGACCAAGAGAAGAGAGACCTATATGACAGATGCGGCGAAGACTGCCTGAAGAAGGACAACATGATGAATAATGCCGATCCATTCGCGAGCTTTTTCGGCGATTTCGGATTTCATTTTGGCGGTGGCGAACAAAATCATGAAACGCCCAAAGGAGCCGATATTGTGATGTCTATGCAAGTCACACTGGAGGAAATATATCTTGGCAATTTCATAGAGGTAATGTCGTTTAATTTCTACATTTTTTTTTTGCAAATTTGACACCCTGGAGTACCAAAAATATTATATACATTATCCACTCTGGCTGTTTCCATGTAACGAGAAATGCAGGGTCGTGCAAAGAAACCTTTATGATAACTGTGAAGAACGAATGTTCTGCCATTTACGCATTAAAAAATTTCACTCTTTAGACCACCTTCAGTTAAATTCTAATGCTACAAGTCCTCTACCTCTGTTTTAAGGTTCTATCGCCATTTAGATGATTATTTTGAAATGATTTTTCCTACTATTGATTATTTTTTTATGTCAGTTATAAAAATAGCTTCTAAAGATTAATGGAACCATACCACTAATTTATAACACTTGCTTTGCGGTGCTATATTCATACCTTGCGGGACTTTGGTGGACTCTGAGTATCCAATTAAAAATATGGTTTAAATTATATCTACAAAATCTACAAGGTTAATTATTGTAATTTTTTATAGAAGTTATTTTATCGTGAATTTGTTGAAAAAATTGCAAGAAATATACACACGGAACGTTTGTAGACACGTCATGCACGCGCACAGTCGCGACAGAAGTAAACTTGCACATCACTTGTCACTCAATATTCAGCACTTTTACAGCGGCATTTACATTTATATTATTTTTAATGGACTATGGTTGTTTCGTATCCAGATAACCCGGAATAAACCAGTAATAAAAATGGCGCCAGGGACTCGCAAGTGCAACTGTCGGCAGGAGATGGTGACCCGCAACCTTGGGCCCGGCCGCTTCCAGATGGTGCAGCAGACGGTTTGTGAGGAATGCCCCAATGTCAAGCTCATCAGTGAGGAGAAGGTGAGATATCTCAAAATATCTATTGACTTTCAGTACAGTAATATTACGCTCTTTAACCACCCTACTTTTCAAAAAAATATGCAAAAAAAACATTTTAATTCAATTATATATATTTTTTTAATTACCAAATGTCAAAGACTAACCGCACGCTTGGCATGTTAAGATTTGTACTCAAGTGTTGTTAGCATACGTCCATATCCCTAACAGTGTGTACATTTTAGGTACATTATTTTTTCTCAAGCGCATACGTGATACAGGATAGCGCAGAATGGTACAGTCGAAGTGTGTATCACGTACGTTCATATGCTTGGGGCGGTTAATCCGATTATACTCTCTTCTTCTTTCCCTTTGTCATTTCCCGTCATCTGGGGTCGGCCCTGCTCGTACAAAAATACCAAACTTTTATATTTTGACTCATCTCCACTGTCAGGTTCTCGCGTTGGAGCTCCTTTTCCATGTTGGGCCACCATGTTGCCATTGGGCGACCTCTTCCTCTTGGTTTTGTGGGAATTTTTGGACAATGTGTGTGACAATATTTGTGAAAAATAGTAATAAAGTTTTGTGAAAATACAATGTTATTCAAATTTAAGTTCTTGCTTATCAAATATTTTAATCTATTTTCAATGTTTGTACTTCTTCTGTATTTCTCTACATCACACATGTAATCAATTGTATTTTTCATTCATGTATATACTATCATAATGAAATACCATATATTTTGTTGTATTTATTCTACTGTACAGTCTAAGGCCACACATTAACTTTTAAGGGCTCTATTTTCGCCTTCACTTTGTATTGTAAAATAACATTTAATAATAATTAAAAAAGAATTATAATAATACAACTCTTCATTTAAACACACAAGGACCAATCAAAAAGTCTTCAGTGTAAAAAATATAACACTGACTGAGGATGTGGACCATCCGCAACATGTCTGTTTAAATAAATTAATCGTATTTTATTATTTGACCGCCCTATGCATGTGAACGTATGTGATACACACACTTAGACTGTACCACACGTACGCATTTGAGAAAAAATAAGGTACCTAAAATCTACAAACCATTAGAGATACGCATGCGTTCCATCAACACTTGAGTACAAATCTTCACAAGTATGATAGTTCTTCAATGGCAGGCAAAGTTTTTGGCGTTTCATATAATTTTTTAATATAGTTAATAAATAATTAATTTTTAATTAACAAAAACGTGTTTTTTTTTGCATATTTATCGGAAATTACCCGCAGGTAGCGCGGTTAAGCCTGTGAAAACATTTTTTTTTTAAATCATATTCAAACCCTAAAATCCCTTGTTAACCGGCTATGATTGCAGGTATTAGAAATCGAAGTGGAGGCAGGTTCCCCCGACGGCCAGGAGATCAGGGTCCGGGGTGAGGGAGAGCCCCACCTGGACGGGGACCCAGGAGACCTGGTTGTTGTTCTGCAGACCGAACCTCACTCCGTCTTCACCCGCAGGGGAGACGACCTCTATACTAATGTTACCCTATCTCTTCAGGTGCGTATTGACTTGCTCAATAAAAAAATGTCAAAATGCTTATCTACTGTGGAAATCCCTTTCTTAAATGTATGATATATATGTTCTCTAAATTTCTTTTCAAGAGTTCTCTAATAATTAAGAATAGCTACTCTTGAAATATTTTATAAATTCTCAGCACTATTAAACAATGTTTGTCTTATTTGATTATCTTGAAATTATCATTATTTTTAGATAGTCTAATACAGGGTTTCCCAAACTTTATTTGCAATGGAACACTTCGCAAACTTGGAAATTTTAACGGAACATTTAACTATTTTTTTGGTTGGGTAATAGTAAAGTTTTTAAAATAATAATTAAAACATTTAGTCGGTCAGGTAAAAACAAAATTATCCATCTCTTTCATGCACACAGTATAATAAGAGATGGTCCTCCACTTGTACCTAGATACTTAATGTCGTAAACATCAGTGGGAATTGATCACCACTCATCTTTAAATGTGTTACAGTTTATAAAACTCCAAATTGTCGTGTAATACCTATTCAGGTTCAGCAGAACACTGGTGTTCCACGGAACATAGTTTGGGAAACCTTCCTCTAATATTATCATTTGTTTGAGTTAATACAGATTAACACTTAAAATGCCACACACAATTCTCTCAAAATGTTTTTAAATATTTTGATGCCCGTTTAATCTGCTGTTAACTATTGCTGCTTACAAAATGTTTTAGGATGCACTGGTTGGATTTGAGATGGAAATAACTCACTTGGATGGACACAAGGTGACTGTCACAAGAGACAAGGTGACATGGCCAGGGGCACGTATCCGCAAGAAGGGAGAGGGGATGCCTAACTTTGAAAATAACAACCTCCACGGCATCTTGCACATCACATTTGATGTAGATTTCCCCAAGCATGATCTATCCTCCGAAGATAAAGAAGGTAGGATGACAACACCAAAATTAAATTGATTTCATTTAAAATATCAGGTGTTCACATTTTCAGTTAATATAAACTTGCAAAATTTTGAATTAAAAATTCTGTTGGTATGTATTTTAACAAAATTAAGTAACTTGTATTTTTGTAATATGGTGAACCAATTTTGTATTGTTTTTAACATAACAACTTTGGATACTATAATATATATATTTATTAAAAATCTAACTAACTAACTTACCATCACGCCAAGAATGGAACGCCAAACTGTTCTGTCCTGACATACTTCTCTCACTTCCTCTACATTCATACATCTTGTCATGCACGCACATCGATTTCTCCGACTCCTCACATGACCGAAATTCAATATTTGATTGATTTGATCGTGCCACGTTTTCCTCGGCCTTCCTCTATTTCTAGCTCCGTTCACGCCGTTTACATATACCTTTTTTACCATTCTGTCTTCACTCATTCTTTCCAAGTGTCCAAACCATCTTAATGACCCTTTCCTTATTTTGTTCATAACACTTTCATTCGCACCACATTCACTTCTTATACTTGCATTTGTCACTCTATCATATACAGATTTGCCACACATTCGTCTTAGAGATCTCATTTCTACTGCATTTATTCTACTTTCATCCTTCTTTTGCCAGTTCCATGCTTCACTTCCATACATAATAAATATAATATATTACAAAAAAGTATTCATTTTACAAATACAGAGAGCACAAGTTACATAAGGACAATCTACTGTATTGTCTGTTAAATATCTGTGAGTATTGATTACAATGTTTTCACACTAATAATGTATTTCCCGTTACAGATCTCCGGAGGATTCTCAAGCAGACATCTAGCAACAAAGTGTACAATGGACTTTCATAATAATTTATAATTTAAATAGTTTAAATAATAAAGTGTGGTATGTGAGTGTATTTCCTTATTTATAATTTAACATTCCCATGACTGTTCCTATCAACTAAATCTATATAAATTACATGATTAAAAAACACATCTGTCTTTTACCTCAATTGATTTATTCAATGTAAATGTGAACATAGTTGTTATACTGGTATCAATGTTATATTATCCATTTCAGTTCTATAAACTGATTGTATTTTTCAAACTCATTTTGTGATAGTAAAAAAATATACCAAATACATGCACCCATGAAAACTGATATGTTTCACCCGAAACTTTTTTAAATTTAAAATTAACTTATAATGTTATAATTTGTTAAATTATTATAAAATAGAACAAATTATGTTTATTATTATTATTTTGTGGAATAGCTTTTTACATCATTACAGCGCGAGCCAAATTGATGTAAAAGGTATATTATATTGATTCTCATGACATGTGATAGGTAGCTAATCTATCGCCATTTTATTGTCAGGTGAATTATTCGCTAGACCAAAGTCAGTGTGAGAATCCCACTGTCATCGCCTAGAATTGAACCCGGAACCTTCAGTGTGGCAGTCATGACTGTTGCGGCAAAGGTCATTGCAATATTTATGGGAGTAGTTGGTTCATTTTATTTTCAAGCAGTCTTTATTAATAATACCCTTTTTCCAAAGTGTACTTATCTATATATATCTTAGTAACAAACTATAAAAGACTGGACAATTTGAATAATTATGATTAGTACATGCATTAACAAAGTTATTGCTTTTAGTTTCTAGTTTACAAACATTCAAATATATTTATTCTATGTTTTTTGTGTGTATGCATTTTTGCATTCAGTCATTTATACCTCTTCAAATATCACATCAACATATTACGTTTATTTCTGGACCAAGGCACTCGGCATTCACAGTTACTGAAATATGTCTTAAGAGTTATAGTGTCCCACTATATTAGGTTGCCCAATAATATGTTCATACAACATAGACAATCCAGTTTCCTTATTTTGAACATAAGTTTGTCATTATTGATTATATATTGTATTTGTTTTTGTTACAATTGTATGTTTTATCACCTGATACAATTTAATATTATGTAATACATACCGTGTGCCATGGTTAGAGATATGCGTTCAAAGTGATAACAATTTTACAATCTTAATTTTTTAATCCAACAGTTCAGTACAGTTTTCCTTTTAATCTAATTTTGTTTGTACAGTATAAAAATTATAGTAATTTTTATAAAATAATAATACATAAAACAATCATTTTTGTGTTGGTATTGTTTATTGATATATTGCAGAAATTTCACGATTAATTTAAATATTTAATGAATTGAAGGCGGATATTACAACGGTGCTAAGATGGTTTAAATATAAAATAAAGGAAAATCAGTTTATAAAAGCGTGGTGGCATCTTTAGGGTGAAATTTGAACTATACTATATTATTCAATCACTTTGCACCTTTGCACAGTTATTGGGCCTTTAGGTTTCACACCAATTTGGATCAAAAACTATTTTTTGATGTTATACTTGGCACCTTTATAACAATCAGCTCTCAATTGATCAGACAGTCATTTACGTTTTGTGATAATTTTATAATTTTATACACGATTTTAGAAATGTAAACATGATGAGTTTAACGAAATATGAATACAAAATTCCATTTGTATGATTTATGAAATAAATAGAAGAAGCAATTTTCTGAAAAGTTATTTTACTTTTCTATTTGTCCAATTTAAGATGTCACTATCGTTCGAGATAAGATATAAATCATAATGCATCAGACAAAAATCACTGTTGACTAAACTGTAGACTATATTTGAAAAAACACAGTATTAGTGGCAAATGAAATGACTGATGAACCATAGAAAAATATGGTAAGTATTTCTAGAAATATGCAAACACAATAAACAAAATTAAACTAAAAAGAACACTTATCGAAGTAATCTCTTAATCTTTGTAAACTAACTAACTAACCATCACGCCGTCTCCCCGAAAGGGTAGGCGGAAAGAATGGACTGTCACACTTTTACTGATACGGCACTCCATCTTTCTCTTTTCGCCCCGCGGGAGACGCGGTGTGATGGGTTGCGAACCTCATCGCCACCAATAGGCATCTCCCGCACACACTTCGATCGTCCAACACCCACAAAATAATCTTTATACACAGCAAAAATTACATTATTTTTATTTCATGACACATTCAGCCTTAAAATCCATAGTGCTGACCTTGATGCGTGTAACCTGCATGTTTTTTTTTTATATAATAATGGCGGCATTATAAAATATCTCAGTTTTTTTGTATATCATTATCATTCCAGTGGTTATCAAGGCGATTGACTTGCATAATTCGTCCCAGAGATTGAAGCAATCTGAAATTCTCTTTCCTAATTTGTTCCTTGCGTTCCTTCTCCCATAATTGTTTCTTCAGCTTAGCTGTCACGTGTCGCCTTTCTAGAGGCTGTTCATTGTCGATAGCCGGAGATGCCAAGTCCACCTAAAACATATTTTAAGATTCATCTAAGTGTTTAATAAAAAACTTTATGATTATTTATTTATACAATATCATAACAGAAGATAAGTAACCGATATCTAACTCCAGGATAAGTTACGGAATATAAAATTGTTGTATTATTGTGATAAATAAAGTATATTATACATTATATAGTTGTATACTCGTACATATATAATCAATTTCATAGATTTCAATTATATTTTTATTCCATTTTTTATAGTGCACACATTGTTTATATTGATGTAAGCGAGGTATTTTTTATTTATTAAAAACTTTTCGTATATATTGAATAATGTACTATTGAAGTTCATTTTTCACAAGTAACATAGTAGAAACAAATTTAGTTAATTTCATCTATGCATACTAAAAATTATCAAAGAAATATATTGCAATACAGTCGAACGTGGATATAAAGTAAATCTATTTAAAAGAAAGCTGGGTTAAGGTCCTGTCATTTTATCCCTGAAAACCTTTGTAAAAGAGAGGAAAGAACTCTGCATAAGAGAGTCGGATTATCTGAACTGACCTCTATAAAAGAGAAACCCGAAACTGAATTCTATAAAAGAGCATTTGGTTTGCAGATGCAGCCGCAGTATCACTGCCTGTGCACATGCTGACAAGTTCTGACAGATTGTTGTTTACTTCTTTAGACACACACACACACGTGTCATGTACTTTAGTTTTTTTTTGTACCTTCTATATATATGTACATAGTAGTACATATACAATTAGAATAGGTAGCCTGGTTATGTTTGTAGACCTCTGTAAAATAATCCATGGATATAAGAGAAAAATATCCCGGTACCTTGTATTCTCTTATATCCAGGTTCGACTTATATGACAGAGAAAACAAATGTGTATTGACAAAATATTTTAAAAAAATACATATATGATAATTTGCAAGGTTACTTTTAAGGTACTTTTCGTTTCGCAAGCATTTTTAAGTCCCAAAATATTAATCGCCCTTTCCTTGCGAGCCGCAGCAAAAAGTGAACTGAATCATTAAAATATATTTTTTTAAGAGATGAAACTAAATTATTATAAAGAAAAATAATTTTATCTTCTCATTTTAAAATACATATTATGTATTTTAATTGAATGTCAAGTGTGCATGTACGTACTTTTTTCTCCGAACGCCCGGAAACTTATTACACGGCTACCTGCATTGCTAATACAATTGTATATATCAGGCGTTAGCTTGAAGTGTTAAAATATCTCGTAGAATTCATAATATTGTGGTTTTCTATACCTTTTTCCTATGTTCTGTGTATCTCCGCTGCTCAAAAGGTCGAATAAGAATATCGTATTTCGACATCTCCGGCACGCTCACGTAAATCTGTACACCCGTAATTGACTATTAAATCTTTACACTGGCCGTTGTTATGGTTACGATGAAATAGAAAATATTTTTCATTTTTAAACCTATCTAGAAGAAACAAAAATAATAAACTCTGTTGTTTAATTAATAATAGTTTAGACATTCAAAATGTGGCAGATATTTATCGCTTAAAGATTTTATAAAGTAGCTACGGTGATAGTATCTATTAATAAAGTTTTTTCTTTTCTTTTTAAGTCGAATAAAGTGATAATCAAAGAAGAAAAGAACGCTTTCGTAATAAATAAATGTTTAAATATGCAATAAACTAATGTTATTTGTTACTTGTATTTTCAATTTTTCCTATATGGCAACATTCGCGAAATATCTTTATTTCTATATGTGATTATTATTCTCATGAAATTTATATTTATACAACTCATTATATTTATTAATAATAAAAGTAACATTTTTAAAGGATTATATATTTGGTTCTTCTATATTCGACTTCACTTTGTGTTGTGGATTCATATTTGAATAAATATAATTACACTTTGTGGATAAATACCAAGAGTAATTATATTTATTCGAATATCTTTTTTATTCCTGATTATAAACACGTGTCAATGAACGAAATTATGTTAATGATTTTTTTTCAGATGCAAGTTTTCCGTTTTAAAAGGTTTTATGTTTCCACTCGAACTTAGGTTTATAGTTTGTTATAATACATATACATTTATAAATGTGTAAACTTTAATATCACATGTCGTAAAATAACACATATGCCTTAAACTATAAATATATTCGTCATGTCTTTTGAGGAAATAAACTGATTTGATTTGATATTACATTGTATTTTTTGTATCCGGCAATTGTTTATTATGCCAATATTTCATTTATATCGGGACATAGTGCGCTCTATCCCCTCTGCCACATGCCAAAATGTACAAATTTATTTTTATTTTGGAAGAATTTGTATTGTGTCAGTGCAAATTAAATTTTTATAAAATTCTTTAAAGTCAAAAAAATATTTTATTATATTATATGCATAACATAATACAAATTTTCTATATACCTAACAAGTATACACTTATATGTACGTTTATAATGGGATAAATTATAATTATAATAAATAATATTATTATTTTTATGATAAATGAAAGCTTTGTTCATCTGGTTATTTTCGAGGTCAAATATTATTATATACTTATGTTTAATATAAATAAATGATGACATGACATAAATAATAGGTATTACATAACTATGGCAGTTCACTGATGCACCGGCGACATATATAAATTTATTTTTCTTTGGCTAGTAACTACGCCGCATTCATTAACTTAGATCTTAAATTATCTCCATACTAAAAACTTTAAATATACGACAGAACCCTACTATTGTTTGTGTACTTATTAACTATATGTACTATTGTGTATTCTGACATTATTATTTGATTTAATTGCATTTAACTGTCAGTGAGCAGATGACAGGGGTGGCTGAGAGGCGCCGCGCGCATGCGTCCTCCGCCGCGGGAGGCTGGTTGTCTCTACCGACACAAGGGTCGTAGAGATAGGAATATGTCTCACTCGTCTTAGTTCCAGTATAGCGAAAACGTAAAAATCAATGACAAAACACGCGACCACCAGATCGAGCGATCAGGTCAGTCGACATAACTAAAATATTATCAAATCATATTTCACATCATGAACTAATCCGCTTAATTATATCGGTATTTTTTTTTCTCAACTTAACTCGCATGCATCGCTCTCCAAATTTTGCGTTGCATCCCAACCAATCTGAAACACCAACTCGACACTCTAATTATAATTTACGAATTGTAAAGTAGATAGGTACTTTTTTATATCTAGTTATTTCAGTATCCTGTTTCCACCCATGTACATTATCGTAATATGCAAGATAAAACTGATGACTTTTACGTCACAAATGCAGGAGATTTAAAATGGTCCAGTGAGATTGTGCGCGTCGTTTGACGGGTGGAAAAAGTGGAATACTCGTGTTTATGTACTTTGAAATGAAATTTATCTTAATAATAATAATCCCCTTCTTAATAAGTGGGTATATAACACCCTTATTGTTCAGAAAAGAATATCAAATTAGTGTATATTTAACTCTTTCTTGTACCAAGTACAAAATAATAATAAAAAAACGCTAATCAGAATTTGAATATACACTTATCCAGTTTGATTTTATTAAATCAAATTTATTCTCTAGGTGAATCTAATCGGATTTAAGTAGGTATAACACATATATTATTATTTCAGTTAAAAACTAAATGCAACTCAATTAATAATATAGGTTTAACCCAATGTTTCGTTTATACAAGAAATATATCTTCAAATGTTTTAAACAGAATTTAATAACAAAAAATAACACTAAATGGTCTAAAAGAGAAGGCAGAGGGATAGTGGATTTTAAATTTAAATCCTCAATTACTCTTGCCTTCTCTTACTGTTTAATACCATCCCAATAAGACTTAGATAAGATTAATATTGAAGAAATTCGGTAAACCATTTGTCTAGTTTACACAGGTTACCTTACGTATTTTTGCATAATTAATGAGAATTTTATAATTATTTTAAGGTAAAGTTTTTTAATTAACAATTAAAACAATTAATTTGTATTTATTTATATTTTTCTACTTAAAAAGTGGTTTTAAAACAAAGATGTTTATCGTTTGGTACCAACTGATAGAAATACATTTAAAAGTTTTTACTCCCATAGCAATAGATGTAAATCCAAAATATATTTTTTTAATATTAATAAACGATAAAATAAAATCTATATTTACGTAGCTTGAAGTGAATTCCATCATTAAACCAAAAACAAGTACTCAGTTTGCCTGGTTCAATTATTTAAAAGACAAGAACAAAAATGGCTTTTGTTTTTGGCTCTGCTAAAAAGCTAATTATTTGGATTTTCACCTGTCTGCATCTAAGGTAGAGAAATATAAACTAAACTGTATATTTTTTATTTTTTAAATGTTTTATTTTATTTTAATATTTGTATGAAATCTGCAAATTTCAATTTACAAAACTATATATGCTTTAAATGATGCAAAAATGTAATACAAATAATATGAAAATATACTCTCATTTCATTCAGTACCCAATAGGGCTACATAACATACCTATAAATGTTAGGTAAAATACAGATTTTACCCTTTGTTGCAGGATGAACAGCAAGTATATTCTGCTGCATCAGGAGAGGAAGACGCACAGCAACTTCTGCAAGTACAAATACTACTTTTTGCTCCTGCCCAGCGCGGCAGCCATATTTCTATTACTCATCATAAACATAGATTTTGATATAAATTTTCAAACTCGTGACATACACTTCTCGTGGAACAGACTGAAAGATTATAAATATATTGATAGCAATGAAAAAGAATTCTTTATCAAAACGCAGGGATGCACAATTCCGGCTTTCAAAGCATTCGACCAATCCGTGATGAAGTTCTTCCACCAAGAAGAGCCAGTGAACTGTTATAATGAGACAAATCCTCCTTTAGTAGAATCTGATCACTCCAGTATATGGATTGTAGAGAAACATTTTTTAAATTATAGTATTAGCAGCAATAGCGAGCTAAAGTGCTACTACACACCCTTCTACAGACAACCTTCCTCCGAGGACCCTGGGGATAATCGCTTCCAGTATTTCAATGAGAGTATATTATTTTCTAGTATAACTTATATCAATCATGAGTTTATTAAAGTAGAATGTCAGTATAAAAACCAGCTCATATATAAAGACTTCCACTCATTTGTTATTAAAAATTCTACGGAGCATATTACTGTAACAAAAAGCAATAAATACAATGTGCTTATATTAGGAATAGATTCTGTGTCTAGATTAAATTTCCATAGGA
Organism: Lepidostoma basale; assembly: GCA_022606425.2. Lineage (NCBI taxonomy): Eukaryota > Metazoa > Arthropoda > Insecta > Trichoptera > Lepidostomatidae > Lepidostoma > Lepidostoma basale. The sequence continues at coordinate 587,785 of JAHDVF020000768.1, forward strand.
CAATGCCGCAAACACTCAAATTTCTAAAAGATTTGGATGCTATTGAATTCAAAGGTTATAATAAAATTGGAGACAATACCTATCCAAATTTAATTGCTATCCTGTCTGGGCTAAGTGAAAAGGGCATTTTTAACGAATGCTACGCAGCAAAGTCTACATTTGACAATTGCACTTTCATCTGGAAAAATTATAGCGAATCTGGATACTATACGGTATTTGCTGAAGATGCACCCATAATCGGGCTTTTTAATTTTATGAAGAAAGGATTTATTAACAAACCTACTGATTTCTATTGGCGGACATTTTCTAGTTTGGCTGATTCAGAAATTGGTCACCAGAAAAACCTAAATGCAAACTTGTGTCTCGGTCCACGTCTGTCAGTAGATGTTTTATTATCCTACGTTGACAAGTTTGTCACAGCTATGGCGACCAGCCCCTACTTTGGCTTCTTCTGGGAAACTTCTCTCACTCATGATTTCTTAAATTTCCCTCTATTGTGCGATAGTCAATTCGCGACATTGTTAAAGTCTGTGAAGGAGCGTGGCTTGCTGGAGAAGACAGTTCTGATTCTGTTGAGCGACCACGGCATGCGTTGGGGCGAAATTCGCAGCACACACCAAGGCCACATTGAGGAGAGGTTACCATTTCTGTTTGTTGTGCTTCCTAAGAGATTTAAAAAGAATTATCCACTTGCCACTTATAATATGAAAATTAATACCAGAAGACTGACTACACCATTTGATTTACATGAAACTCTTTTGAATATATTAAAAACAGAAAGTATATCAAATGTATCGATTCAAAAAAAAATTATGGAGAATAAATTTATGGAAACTCGGGGAATCAGTCTCTTCCTCCCAATCGACGAGCAGCGCACGTGCCAATCAGCCGCCATTGAGCCACACTGGTGCACTTGCCACCGCACACGCAAGCTGCCCCTCAACGACACACTACCCTTCAAGGTGGCTAACATGGTATTGAAGCACTTGAACCACTTGCTGCGGGACTATACCCAGTGTGCCAAACTGCAGTTAGCCAAAATTATTGACCTGACTATTGGGGAACCCTCTTACATCATCAACGTGAACCACATAATTTTGGATTACACCATCATCCTAGAAACACATCCGGGAAAGGGATTATTTGAAGCAACCATCAGGAACACAAACAAAAACTGGAAGGTCACCGGTTCAGTTAGTCGAATTAATCTCTATGGGACGCAGAGTTCATGTTTAGATGACTTCCATTTGAAACTTTATTGTTACTGTGATAATGATGTACCATAATAATATTTTGTGAATTCATTTGCTGCCAAAAATAAATTTACTTATTTAAACCAAATGTTTTATTTTATTTTCCAACCATTCAAAGTTCTTCAGAAAAAAATATTTTTATTTAATCATATAATTTCAAAACAATGAACAAAAAATTCAAATTGATTATACGAATTCTAGAGGCAAAAGCTTATTCCTGCCCATTGATCATCACCAAACTTCAAATTGTGTACATGCCACCAACAGGGGAAATAGATAATTAATACAAATGAAAACGTCAGTTTTCCAGAAGTTTTATTATATTTTATGGGAATGACATGTTTCGCCCTTCTAAGGCATTCTCAAATGTATCAGTATCAAATGAGCTTTACATCATTGTTCAAGAAACAATAAATAAGGGGAAATAGAGTTGAAAACTACACAGACTGTTCACATCAAAGATTCTCCTGTCAAATATTTATATAATTTGTTGGTACATAATAGTGAATTTTCCCAGCTTCAGGCCGCTAAGCGAACATTGCTCTATCTGCCATCACTATGCAACACATTCTTCGTCAACGAATTTTGAATGAATTGCTACTTTTAAAACAATATTTTCTCACAAACCAAATCTGTATAGGAGTAATTGATTATATCAGTATCCTCTTCTTATCAGCCGTCTGTCATCCACTGCTGAACGTGGACCTCTCCTAAAGCACACCACTGCTCCCTATCACTCTCGTCCATCCACATCCAGCAATCCTTAAAATTTCATCGGTCTAGCGGGCAGGGGGACGTCCAACTCTACGATATCCTCTGCGCGGTTTCCATTTCAGAACACGTCTTCCCCATCAGTTGTGGGTTTTCTGACAAATATGGCCAGCCTGCCTATCCTTAGAGCCATCTCAGTCACCTTGGTTTGTTGTCGAATAAATTCATTTCTGATTCTGTCCCTCAAGGCTATTCCAAGCATGGCTCCTTCCATGGCGGACTGGGTGACCTGGAACTACATTAGACGCCTTGTCAGAGTCCACATCTCGCCTCCATATGCTATGACTGGCAAGACACACTGGTTGAATACTTTGTCGTATTTGTTATCTTCCTCGAATATTTAAGAATCAGTTGTAGCAGGTAAAGATATTAACACTTATCGATACTGATTGTGGGAACTCAGTGGTAAAAACACTTATTACACAAATGAGCAAGTCTCACATCAAAACGATGCTCATTGTCTTTTTTGACGTCCGAATCGTCCATTTTGAGTTTGTACCGCAGGGAGAAATTATCAACTCAGCCTTTTACCTGAAGGTGGTCAAGAGATTGAAGCGCCGAGTCGCACGCGTGACGGCTGACATTAAAGACACGGTCAAGCTCCACCATGATAATGCCCCTAGCTACACGGCCTTCATCGTTACCAACTACTTGGCCCGGAGCAACACCCCGGTGGATTAATGTGTGTTTTATATAATTTTAATGCGTTTTTTTTTTTACTAATTTAAGGTGTGCTTTATATAATATTTACTTCTGATTTTATTTCATAATAAAGAGATGTAAGGCCGCGCGGGAGATATATAAGGTTAAAAGAATAGATTAAATGTGGTGTCACCCTTTGACAAAAAAAGGCTAAAATTAACGTAAGTCCCGGATGGACAAGGAACAGGCCTAGATAGTGCAGCGAGACTGACGAAAGGGCGTCGCTGCGTCCTATAACAGTCTCGGGTGGTGGTGGGAACCTTATATATAACACCCCGGTGGTCCCCCAGCCCCCTTACAGTTCCAACTTGGCTCCGTGTGACTTTTTTTTGTTTGAGCTGAAAGGAAAGCATTGGGAGTCCATGGAAAACATCTAAAAGCATGTTACAATGTTCCTAAGAGACATTCCCGTTGAGGAGTCTCAGGGTGCCTTCCAGACATGGCAGACACGTCTCCACAAGTGTATCGAGGCTGGGGGAGAGTATTTTGAAGAAATTTCAGCATTTGTATCGTTACGATCAATAAAACAAATTTTCCCAGAAAATGTGTATTACTTTTATAATGGACCCTGTATTTAACAAGACGAAATGTTTAAATAATAATTTTCAGACTCCGGGTGTCATATTTAGAAAATTATTAAAATTTTATTATTAAAAGGAAGGAAGAAAAAACTAATCTGATATGGATTTAAAAGAAAAACCAAATATAGGCAACAATGATATATTTCTAATTATGTATTATAATTATATGTATAATATAATATATTTATTGAATTAACTAAATTACAATAAAATAAAACAACAATAGAAATTTATTTTATATTCGCCTTCATTTCATGTTGTGGATTCATATTTGAATAAATATAACTGCACTTAGTATTTTTAAAGCACTTTAGTACACTTTTCGCATGTTTCGGTTATGACAACCTTTTTCAATGTACAAAATTTTAACTATAAAATAAAACAGAGTGACCACTTATATACTAAAAAGGGTAAAGTTATGTATAAATGTTATAGGGGTATAATTAGGATAGAGGAAATGAAAATATAATAAACCAATTAAATTTAAATACAATTCCCATATTCCAAATGTTCCCGTTATCTCTCCCCTCTCCTCAATCCTAATTATACCCATCCACTTTTATACATAACTTATCCCTTTTTAGTATATAAGTGATCACTCTGTGTTGTGTTGTTGTGGAAAAATACTAAGTGTAGTTATATTTATTCTAACAATAGAAATGTCTACAATTACTACATAATTCGTACTAATAAATTATAAAAATCATTTGGTGGGAGAATCGTGGGCAAAATCTGAGATATACCAGATTTGCACTGCGATTGGGCTGTCATTTATGAAACATAAAACCTTTATTCAAATGTTTGGCCCAAATCTGATATAAATATGGCTCCATAATACAAAAAGTGTGTGGAGCACTCATTTTAATGAGATAATGAGCATAATTTATAATGTTCCTATTTTTTACATTAAATGTTTATAATTAAAATAACATAAAACCAGGATTAGCTTATTTTAGGGCTTCGTAAAATATTTAGTGTTTCAAAATGATTCCGTCGCCAAAAAAGTTTAAAAACTACTTCTCTATATCAATTTTTTAATAAGGAAATGACTCAAATTACCTTAAATAATGGTATTCGCAGTCACATAGAAGAAGTTCAAATAGGAAGGTAGGCTATAATTGAATATTTGACAATATTGCTTAATTCTATTATGTTTCTACTCCGGACAAATTCAATTTAAATTAAGTTGAAACAATGAAATTAGTATTTCGAATAGTGTATAAAAATAGCTGCAATAATTTCACCTTTGTAATTAACCAATGTATTGATTGATTTCTTGAAACATATATTGTTGAATTCTTTCAGTATGTACAAGTGGTTTATAATAATTAAGGAACTATATACGAAGCAACATTTAATAACAATTTTTAATTTCTATAAATAAATTGTGGTTTGATGAGATAGCGGTGCGAGATTATGAGACGAGGCAGTGGTCCTGCTGATTGTTGGATATGTATGTAGAGAGCGTGGTGGCGCCGCCCTGCAGCGCAGAATTGACCACGGCCCGAGCCAGGTAGCCCGCAGTGCACGAGAAAGGGGCAGCATATAAGCTCTGTTCCTCCGTAATCTTGCTACTGCCTTCGTTCGTATCCTACAGAAGAAAATAATAGATTTTTATCAACTAATGTGGAAAGCAACAGTAAAGTGAAATACTCTTCCTTATCAATCAATGGTGTTCTTGTACCGACCCTTATGTATGGAAGCGAAGCATGGAACTGGCAAAAGAAGGGTGAAAGTAGAATAAATGAAGTAGAAATGAGATCTCTTAGTTAGGAGAATGTGTGGATACTCTGTGTATGTATCTGAGTGTCGAATGAAAATATAATAAGTGAATGCGGTGCGAATGATGATGTTATGAACAAAATAATGAAAGGATCATTAAGATGGTTTGGACATATGGAATGAATGAATGAAGAAAGAATGATAAAAAATATATATACGTTAACGATGTAAATGGAACCAGAAATAGAGGAAGACCGAGAAAAACGTAGCACGATCAAATAAATCAAATATTGGATGTCAGCCATGTGAGGAGTCAGAGAAATTGACGCACGTGCATGACACGATGTATGAATGTTGAGGAAGCGAGAGAAATATGTCAGGAAAGAAAAGTGTGGCAATCCATTCTTTCTGCCTACCCCTTCGGAGAGACGGTTAGTATTAACTATTAAAATACTGTAAAAAGTATAACACACCTAACTAACTAACTAACCATCACGCCGTCTCCCAGAAGGGGTAGGCAGAAAGAATGGACTGCCACACTTTTCTTTCCTGACATATTTCTCTCGCTTCCTTAACATTCATACATCGTGTCATGCACGCGCGTCGACTTCTCTGACTCCTCACATGGCCGACATTCAATATTTGATTTATTTGATTTAAATTAAATTAAATTTGAACACACCTTATTATATATTTTCTCCGCATCACTAAGAATTTGATCTAAGTCAATAGCATTCTGAAAGGTGAGCTCGGGGTTCCTCCTGAGGATTGTGGATATGATGCAGATGAGTTCCACGGTAAGCTGGCGATAGGCGGGCTGCTGGATGTGGTTCAACATCTCCTCCACCAGAAGGGAGAAGCTTAAATCCACGCGGCTCATGTTGGAGAGGGTGGGTTGTGCCGGAATCCAATGCCCCTGGAATATTATGTTTCATTAAGAGAACAACTTCATTATCAAATAAAAATATTAGCAATTTTTTTTTATGTTTCAATCGTTGGGATTGATTTGCAGCAGTCTTTTAACATTTGTTCATGGGATACCCATTTGGGCCTTTAATGTGACAGTTTCCCATTGCTTTCCAAATTTTATATACAATTTGAACTCAGTACACAATTTTTTTAGCTATTGATTTTCATGAAATGTGACAGGTTGCAAGTCTATCACCATTTTTACTGTCACTTGATTTCTACCAGACCAAAGACAGCGTGAGAATGTTATTTTTTCGCTGTCATCCCTGGGAACTGAACCCTGGACCTTCGGTGTGGTAGTCGTAGCTATTGCCACTCTACCTCGAAGGCCAACTTTTAAATTATATTAAATCATTACTTGATTCAATTACGAGTTATTGTTAATAGAAAACATAATATAAATATGCTCTCACTATTGTAATGACTGTATATTATATTATTTTTCTTTTTATATTTGGCTTAAATATTTTTTCTAATGTTCTGTAAAAAATATTTGAAATAGGGATTAAATTAAGGGGTTAGGGGCAGCCAGAGGTATGAAAGAAAAACATATTTATAATAAATAAAAATTGACAGTCATTTCCATAATGCGGTGACCATTATAATTTCTTACAGGTTCATCTTAAATCATTCAAATAAAAAATATATACTATTTTAATAGTTCATCTAGTGCCTGATCGAATAACTATTAATTTTTTTTTTTTTATTATAATACATTGATTTTAGATGAACTTGAATGAATTGATTTTTTATTATAATACATTGATTTTAGTTATAATAGTCACCGCAAAGCACCACTTATGTAACAAGGTCCAACAAACATGGCAATAACTTCACATATTATTTTATATATTTTTTTCAAATTTGGGTCAAATCAAGTTAAAACATAATTTAAAAATTTTGTATTGTTGGTTTTATAAAATAAATTTAATTACTGACAAAAAAATATTGAAAACACGTGTTTTTTCACACCTCTGATTGCTGATAATTGTAAATAAAACTTTTTTTAAATCAAAATACCTGGACTGTTATTCCTTTAGGTGTGCGCTTGAGGACATCCCAGACGTGGGTATAGAAATGTTTAGGTACTCGACAGAGACAACCTTCCAATTGTCTTCGCTGCAGTGTATTCAGTCTAAAGAAAACATTTTAAAATTGTTGTTGTTAAATGAAATTTCTTGGTAGAAGTTCATAGTAAATAATGAAAATACATTTAAATAAAGAATTCCTTTATAATATATCGTCGGTTCAAAGGTAAAACTCATTAAGTGACATTTCAAATTTTTCTCCTTTTCTTGCAACTTCCGCATCAGACTTGTGAATTCTACGTCAGAAAACAATCACCAAGTGTATTTATTAAAGAATAACAGTTGTTCTTTAATAAAAACACTTGGTGATTACTTTCTGACGTAGAATTCACAAGTCTGATACAGAAATTGCAAAAAAAAAAAATTCAAATGTCACTTAGTGAGTTTTACCTTTGAACCGACGATATATGGACGCTGCCATCTTCTGGTGGATCAGAAAGTAACTATTATTTCCATAAATAGACCACAGATGGCAGGGAGCTGTCAAAACCGCTTGAAACAAAAATCTAGTGGAATTTAACTAAATATATATTATAAAGGATTTTTTTATAAAAAAAAACATACTTATTTTCATTATTTATAAATTAATTATATTTTGATTTAAACACTTTGCGCATGGAATATGGAGTATGGAGCAGTAAAAATATTTTTTATATACTCTCATAGAAGCCCAGAAGCCCGGCTTGCATAAGAAATTTTGAATCAAAACCTCTTCTGTCTTACAGAGGTTCAGCTCTTGTGGCTATTCCTCTTACGTCTGATGGACACATTGTTGGAAGGTGATTTGGTGGAATGTTGGTTAATGTGGGGGCATGATTACTTAGATTTGGGGGGTTTTGATTCAAAATTTCTTACGCAAGTCGGGCTTTTGGGCTTCTAAGGGAGTACGGCCAGTGACAAGCTTTTGGGCTTCTAAAGGAGTACCGCCAGTGACAACATGTGAAACATTATTGAAAACTAAATAAAAATACTTCTGAGTATATCACATAGAAAAGCTTTTGGTTAAACATACATAAATTTAACCCAGTAAAATAAATTCATTATCACGGTTGGCAGTTTTAACAAATCTAAACAAACAAAATTTCTTTGGTTTAAATAATTAAAATTAGCTAGAATCGATATATAGCCATAGCAACAGAACTATCTACTTTGATTATAGAGGGTGCAATAATACTTTGAACGTTATAGTCCGTTCACTACAGGGAGATCGTTGCAATAGTATGAGTGACAGTGCATTTACGAAAAATCTAGATGCTATTTTTATTTTAATTTTTTTATGATTGGAAAACCAAAAAATGTTTCAATCAATAATTTAAATAAATAAACATGTTATTTTCATTATTTAATTGTAATGATTATAAAAAATTAAGTTAATTTAAATTATAATTTGTTTATTGATTTTTCCTTGGAAAAGCGACTAAGGGTGAGACTAATAATTAATAACAATATTTTTTTACTTTACTAACTTTAAACTGACCCAAAAGTGACTTTGTTTTTCCTAATTTTGACATGGTAAATTTGTGATTAATCAATAATAAAAATAATATTAAAAACACTTCTGCAAAATGAGTATTTTTTAATCATCAAGTATATGAGTAGCCAAACGCGTGCGCTCCTCCTCGTGTCTCGGAACACACTGACGTTTGACGTACCTAACCAGATGCAACCAATCAGATTCCAAGAAAGACCACCATACTAACACATAAGCAATACCAAGCAACTACCAAACACCGCTATTCCTCAATAGCCTTCACAGATGTTGAACTTACTCTCTCTCATGGGCCCAGTCCGATACGGTAAGAACCTGGTGCAGCAGTTGGCGTAGCTCAAAAGGAGAGTAGCACTCGATCCCCGAATAGTTACGGTTGCGGACTTCAGGCGGGAACATCTGCAGGAACAACTTGATGGCTTCCAATACCCAGCCCACGCGGATCTTTAGGATACCCTTGAACATGTCGGGCGATGTGGCTATCAGCCTGCCACAGTACAGTACAATTTCCTAAAAATATAAATGATTACAATAGATCCTAATATTCCCAAATCATTAAAAAAATAAAAAAATATATTCATTTGTTACCTGTTGCAAGACAGCTTGTATGACATCATAGGGTTGAATAGTTTGATACATGACAGACTGTATTTCACTAGGTGTCATCGGTTTATCAAACACCGTCTCTTTTTGACCAATTACTCCTACAGTTATCTACAAATATAACAGAACAAATTAAAACTAACAAAAACAAAAACCCAAATTTAATCATAAATTTTTCAATTTTGAGTTTATTTTTCTCGACATATTTAGAAGGTTAATTTTTTTTAGAATTTTGAAATATTATTTCGATGGAATGCTTTGTATATGATACAAAAATTCCACCCGTCGCCATTGAAACGACCCTGAGATAGGGGGGATCCCGTGTTTCTGAAGATACACAAAAAGGGGATCCTGGATAACGACCCTCCCGGTGTGGAGACGGAGCCAGCGAACGAGAGTTTATATTGAACAATGGAGAGATCGATAAAACTCTATCGGCCACCCCTGGACTGCATTCTAGGGCTGATAACGGAACTACGAGTTTATGATACAATGATGAGTGGAACAAAACATACACTTAGGTCATTTCTGCGCATGTCAGCGGAGTCATTTGCAATGCAATGAATTAAATCGCTTTAACTCGCGCAAAAATTCAAAAAAAAAAATTTTCATAGACGGCTCAAACGTGCAAAAAACATTGTTTTATTATAGATTTTTTAAGGCAAGCCCGGCTTTTCGATTTGTATGGAAGTACCGCCACTGCTTAGGACCTTTGAAATATGTTGAGAAAAATAAACTTAAAAGTGGGAAAAACAGTATTTTAATTCAGAAACAAATTCATCATTATGGAATTCCAACATGTTAACGCCTGAAGTTTATCAAAAAAAAAAAATAATATAGAAACAAAAAAAAATATTAAATTGAACTAATCACTTGTATTATTTGTAATAAACAAATTATAATTATTTAATAAACCTTTGTTTTTTTTTTGGTTTTTTTACCTGCTTTCCATTAACTAAAACAGTGGTGATGAAAGGGCTGATGGAGTCCACAGTGTGGTGGAGCAGACTGGAGCAATACCGCACAGCCCGCCAATAGCGCAACACCCCGGCACGGTGGTACAGATTCTGGAGGGCTGTCAGAGTGGTGACATCATTTATCTGGGAAAAATAACAAAATATAAGTGATTTGTGAGAACTATACAATATTCACAATAGAGCTAGTAGACATTTTATTATATACTGCTTGAATCATATGCTGCAAAACAATTTTGTTTTAAACTTTCGATAAATTTATCTGGGAATAAAACTGGGTTATAAAACTTTGTATAAGTTTATCTGGGAAACATGTTAACAAGAGATAGAAGAATGGAGAAAGTTATATACTTTTATTCCTTTCTTGGTAAAAAAGACTATCAGGGAAACTCCCCACACGATGGTCTGTTGACATTAGAAAAATTCTGGTGACTGGATGCAGAAGGCACAAGACAGGAATATGTGGAAAAGCATGGGGGAGGCCTATGACCAGCAGTGGACGACATCGGCTGTATAAGTAAGTAAGTAAAAAGGCTATACAAGATTATTTCAATCAAATGGAACTGTGGATTCATCATAAAATAACCAAAATACTTGTAATATCTACTAATTAAGATATATTTTAATCTTAATAAGTTCACTTTTCTAATCACCTCATAGTCCGGCCCCATTCGCTTTAACAAAACACCCCACAGCTGACACTGAGCATATATATTGTCAGTTGCTTTCAACGCCTCTACCACCTCGTAGACAGGCTTGTCGTTGTAGTCCAATAGGCTGATAGTAGATTCCTTAAACATGGAGCTCTTGGGCACATCAGTCAAGCTCTGGTAGCCAATGTACTCATGCTCCAGCTGTTGGAACTGCGTGAAAGTTCCTTCCGGTAATTCTCCTTGATTCATAAAATCCAAATGTTCTGAAACAAATCAATTTATTTCATTTTTAACACGTTCATATAAAGGGTGTTTTTTTTAGAGGTTTGGTTTTTAAACTGGCAACATTGTTTCTACAGATTGTCAATTTGACAGTTGACAGTTGATTTGTAGTTCGTACGTTTTGCCATATCACCCAGTTGCTCAATAAAGGTGTCGAAAGTTAGACTTCACGATCGCGCTTCATTCGAGCTAGCCGTGGCGCTCATATGCCCGAAATCATATTTAAACAATAATGGCATAAAATTATCTGTTAAATAAAGCCAATATCATAGACATTAACATTATCTTAATGTGTTTTTTTTTTTTTTTTTAATTTTTATAACTCTAAAAAAAACATCTCTATGTAACTTTGTGTATAAGGGTGTTTTTTTTACAGGTATACAAATTCAAAATGAAAAAAAACTTTCACATTAAAATAATGTTAATGTCTATGATATTGGCTTTATTTAATATATAATAACAGTTATATTTACACCTGAGGATGGAGGAGGTCATCTCCGAAACATATAGTGGATAACATTTTTATTTTATAAAAATATTTATTAAATAAAATGGATTATACAGTGTTAAAAATTATCCTTCCAAATGAACACAACAATATTTATTTATTTTTAAACAATCATGCTTTGGTGGCAATAATTTTGCCAAGTAAAAATTTATTTACTAAATAAAAATTAATAAACAAATTCATAACGGATGGTGAAATATTCGCAACATACACACTAAACAATTTACATTAAAAATAAAATATTAATTAGACCCTTAAAAAAATACTAACCCATGCAGGAACTGGAGATGAGATTTTGCAACCTTCCAATCCTGACTTTGACAGTATCACAGTATCCCTTCTTCAACATGGCAAAGAGGTCGAGCATCTCCTTGAACTGTGGATCTCTCATATGCTCCTCGCGGATCAGCAAACACACAGTTGGGCGACCCGACAGGCGCCAGTAGCGGCCAACAAACTGCAGCTCCGTCTTAATGTCGTCAATCAGCAGAGACATATCTCGGTACAAGTAAAATTCAGAAACTTCAAATATAAGAGGGTAGCACAGGACCGTCATGCCGCATATACGATAAACCTGAAATGTTTTTAAATAATGTAAATATTTTAAGAATATGTAGTAAA